>CM017196.1:32019411-32356911 GCA_004837865.1 Musa balbisiana
ATGAATTATTCAATGCTTTTAATAATTTGTTTGATAATTTTAAATTTGTTAATAAAAAGTATAAATTATTAAAAAAGAAGCATGCTAATAGTATGTTAGCTCCTTGCATTAAGTGTGAAGATATGAATTCACATAAGAAAGAAAATATTTTACTATAAGAAATATTAGAAAATTTTAAAATAGGTAATAAATCTCTAAATATGATCCTTGCTAATAAGGGTCATACTCATAGAAAGGAAGGAATTGGCTTTATGAGTAACACTCAATAAAAGCCAACTATTTTCATTAAAAGATCTACATTACATGTCTCATCCAGAGATAAATATAATTTTTATGAAAAATATGAATATTATGCCTATAGATGTTCTTTTAAAAAGTATAGTTCATACAAATTAGTTTGGGTTCCTAAAGGAACCTTAAATAACTCAATGACAATAGTTTAAATAGATAGATCTATTAATGAGGGGCCCAAAGTTAAATGAGTACGTAAAAGAAAACCTCATTTCTTGTAGATATATTTAAAATCAAAAGCTAGTAGCAAGAGATAATATCTTGTTAATGGATTCTCAAGGCACATGACCGGATATCTAATACACTTCTCTAAGCTTACTAGTTAAGACAAAGGGTATGTCACCTTCGGAGACAATAACAAAGGAAAAATTATTAGCAAATGAATCATAGGTAACAAGTTAAACCTTTTAATTGAAGATGTGTCATTAGTAGATGGTTTAAAATATAATATACTAAGCATTAATCAATTATGTGATAAAGAATATATCATTAAATTTGAATCTAATGTTTGTATAATTGAAATACCACACAAAAATATATCTATGATCACCTTAAAAAAATAATAATGTGTATACTATTGATATTAATGATTTTTGTGATGAAACATTTTTTTCTGCTTTAGACGATGATGCATGGCTTTGGTATAGGAGATTCAGTCATGCTAGTATGAAACTAATCTCTCAAATTTCAATTAGAAAACTTATAAGAGGAATGCCTAATATCAAGTTCATAAAAGACAAAGTTTGTGATGTATGTCAACTAGGAAAACAAATAAAAAGTAGCTTCAAATCAAAAAATCAATTAAGCACATCTAGACTGTTATAATTGATCCATATAGATTTATTTAGACCAATTGATATAACAAGTCTAGGAGGCAGTAAATACACCTTTGTAATTATTGATGATTATAGTAGATACACTTGGACATATTTCTTGACACACAATAGTGATTGTTTTAAATGTTTTTTAAAATCTTGTAAACTTGTTCAGAATGAAAGGTTTTATGATTTCGTCTATTCGTAGTGATCATGGTGGTGAGTTTTAAAACCATAATTTTTAAAATTTTTGTGAGTCAAATGGGTACATCTATAATTTCTCTACTCCAAGAAATCTATAACAAAATGGAATAGTTGAAAGAAAAAAAAAAAGCTTACAAGAGATAGCATTATGTTAAATGAACATAGTCTATCCAAATATTTTTTGACCGAAGCCGTTAACATGACATGCTATGTTATGAATAGGATTCTCGTAAGACTATTATTTTCCAAAACTCCTTATGAATTATGGAATAATAAAAGACCCAACATTTCATATTTTAAAGTTTTTGGTTGTAAATATTTTATTTTAAATGAAAAAGATGTCTTAGAAAAATTTGACGCAAAAACCAATAAAGGCATATTTCTTAGTTATTCCTCTATTTCTAAAGCTTTTCATATCTTTAATTAACGAACCTTGGTTATAGAGGAATCTATTTATATTTTCTTTAATGAGCTTCCCAAATTTAAGAAAAATAATTTTGATGCTTTAAATTTGAATGAAAACTCTCCTCCCCTAAGCAACTTAGATGCATCGTCTTCCAAAGTATCCTTACATATGGAATAGAAGTATGTAGATATTCATCCTAAGGAGCTAATCATAGGAGATACATTAAAGGGTATTCAAACTCACTCTTTATTTAATAATTTTTGTGCTAATGCGGCCTTCTTGTCTCAAATTGAACCAAAATACATTGACGAAGCCCTAAAAGATTATTCATGGGTTATTGTAATACAAGAGGAGTTAACTCAATTTGAGAGAAATGAGATGTCGAAGCTTGTTCTTAGACCTAGTGACCATTTAGTAATTGATACTAAATGAGTCTTTAGAAATAAGCTAGATGAACTTGGTATCATAGTTAGAAATAAGGCCAGATTAGTGGTCAAAGGTTTCAATTAAAAAGAAGGTATCGATTATGAAGAAACATTCGCTCCTATGTCTAGATTAGAAGCCATAAGGTTACTCCTTGCCTATGCTTTGTGTAATAATTTTAAGTTATTTCAAATAGATGTTAAAAGTGCTTTTCTAAATGATTTTATTTCCAAAGAAGTTTATGTTGAACAACCACCTGGATTTAAGAATGCTCTTTTTCCTAACCATGTGTTTAAGTTATCTAATGCTTTTTATGGATTGAAATAGGCCCTAAGGGCTTGGTATAAGAAGCTTAGTTATTTTCTTATTCAAAATAATTTCTTGAAAGGCAATATCGATACTACATTATTTATTAAAAAATTTAAAAATAATTTTTTTATTGTTCAAATTTATGTTAATGATATTGTTTCTAGTTCTACAAATGAGTTTTTATGTGAATCTTTTATCAAAAGTATGAGCCAAGAATTTGAAATGAGCTTAATGAGTAAATTAATATTTTTCTTAGGATTGCAAATTAAGCAACTAAGTGATGAAATTTTTATTAGTCAAACTAAATATGCTTTAGATATATTAAAACGGTTTAATATGGTTAGTTCTAAGGCTATTAACACACTAATGAGCACTTCCACAAAGTTAAATATGGACTATGATGGAGAAACTTTTGATCAAAAGACTTATAAGAGTATGATAGGTAGTTGTTAAGACCCTTTTCTGAGCTTTTGAATAATGTTTATCGAGTCTGTTTAGTCCAGTTGTTTATCGAGTCTGTTTAGTTCAGTTAGAGTCGGGTAGAGGTTTATTTAATATTTATTTATTATTAAGAGTCCAAGTCTTGGTGGACTCTAGGTGGAACTCTATAAATAGTGATGTAACCCTTTCTTTGAATCAATCAATGAATGAAATATTATTCCACTCTATGGACAAACCCTAGGAGGTCGATCCCCTCGAAGTGATCAAGGAGGGTCGATCCCCTCGAAGCGATCAAGGAGGGCCGATCCCCTCGAAGCAATTAAGGAGGGCCGATCCCCTCGAAGCGATCAAGGAGGCCGATCCCCTCGAAGTGATCAAGGAGGGTCGATCCCCTCGAAGCGATCAAGGAGGGCCGATCCCCTCGAAGCGATCAAGGAGGGCCGATCCCCTCGAAGCGATCAAGGAGGCCGATCCCCTCGAAGTGATCATTATCATTCCCTTTTCTTTCCTTTCTTCCACGATAAGACTTTAGGGTCTTATCAATTGGTATCAGAGCGGTGATCCTCGGCGTTCTCGCTGCAGTATTGCCGTAGTTATTAAAAAAAAAAAAATTTGTGAGGAAGGGTGAAGCCGGCAACCACGAACGTCGATCCTTCTCAACCGAGAAGGAACCTCTGCGTCTTGGTCAGCGACCACTGTTGCCCCTCTCTACCGTCGTCGCTACTGCTCAGCCAGCAGCCGCCACCATTGCCGCTGCCCCCTTGCTGCAGTTATCTTCGTCTTCGGAAAAAAAACAAAACACAAAAAAAAAAAAAAAGAAGAAGAAGAAGAAGAAGAAGCCGCAGCCACCTCTGCTTCCCCAACCGGACCCCTGCTTCCGACCAGCCACCCGCCGCTGCTACTTCCCGGCCGACAGACTACCACCGCCGTTGCTTCTGCCTAGCCAGAAGCCACCACTGCCGCCCTGGCCAGCGACTTCGCCTCCTCGTTGCCCGCATCTCGCTCGAGCGAGAAGGGCCGCGGCCCCTGTTTCCCAGCCAGCGGACCACCCATCTTCGCTTCTACCATCGGCGACGCTGCCCTAGCCGCATTGCCATCGCTGCCTTCCCTTGGTTGCAGCTTTGGCCGTGCGATCTGTCGGCATTGCTGTTTCTGTGGTGCGATAGAAACAGAGCAGCCGCCGGTCCCTCTGCTGCCACAGGCGCCGGTTACCTCTACCGCCGCCGCTGCTTCCAGGCCACTTCAACGCCACCCCTCTCCTTAATTGCCGAGCTACCACCGCTGCCAGCCACCGTGCGACGACTGCCGCACGCCTCCCAGCCGCGGATCCCCCTTGCCCTGCATCCGTAGTGACAGAAACAAGGCAACTCACCGGTTGCCCTTGTTCCCAACCGTGACACCGCCGACTCCTCCTTCTCCACCGCCGGCGCTGCTAGCCGCAGGACCCTCCTCGGCGATCGTTGGTGACGCTGCACCCAGCCGCGCCACCACCGCTGCCTCCTTCTTCACCGCCGCACTGCCGTTGCCAGCATCGCCAGCGGCTCTAGCTGTGGTGCGATAGAAACAGAGCTTCCTCTGTTGCTGCAGCCCCGTCGATCCCTGCCGCGACCCTCGCTGCCTCCTTCTCCACCACTGTCGCTGCACTCCGGCCAGCGACCACCGCGGCTGCCAGCCACCGCAGCCTTCTCGTCAACCGCTCGTGATCCTTCCGGCCAATCCCTTATGTGGTGCGACAAAAACAGAACACGCAGCAACCACCGCCGCACGCAGCAACAAAAAATAGTGGCACCCTCTACTACAGCAGCCGCCGATTGTAACCACCGCCGCCGCTGCTCCCAGCCAACGACCAACCCCTCATTCTGCAGCAGTGCACGCAGCAACCACAGCAAGGACGCTGCCTTGCCTCAACCCCAGCAGCGCACGCACCATCGATTCCTCTTCTCAACCCTAGCCGCTTCAACGCCGCCTCCCCCTGCTTAGCATCTTCTACCACAACCACAGGTTGCCATCACCACCGCAGCCTCAACCCCGCTACCCGGCGATCGCCCTTTGGGTCCAGCAGCTACAACCACATCGACGTAGTCGCCTTTCAGCCCCGGCACTCTCACCCTACACAGCAATAGAGATAGGGCAACAACTCTTCCTCCAACGCCGCGCTGCCCTTGGCGTCCACCTCCTCGGCAACTTCGCATTGACAATGCTGATGCCCTTGACCGACATCAAAAACAGGAGTTGAGAACCCAGATTTGCAGTCTTACGCAATGGCCACCGATAACACAGTGAAAGCACAAATGGAAGCATGGGAAATCAGAATTGAGAACCGGTTGCAAGAAACACTTAATGATTTCAAAAAGAGCCTATTGGAGAGTCTCAGCAAATTCAACAAGATAGGAGCTCAAGTTCTACGTTGCATAGATCTGAAAATACAAGAAAATGGCCCCAAGATTGTGACACAAACTACTCACACATGAAGGTGGAATTTTCGAGATGGAAAGATGGAGATCCGATTAGTTGGATCTCTAAGGCTGAAAATTTCTTTCATTTTCACAGAACCCCAGAAGAATCGAAGGTAGAAGTGGCCTCAATCCAGCTCGATGAAGATGCAATCCAATGGTACAATTGGTATGAAACTTGCTATGGAGTTCCTTCGTGGGAGCAGTTCAAAAGAGGGCTTCTTGTTCGCTTTAGTCCATCCAATTATGAGAATGTTGATGACCAGCTTGCCAAAATTTGTCAAACTTCTACAGTGTCAGAATATCAAAGTAGGTTTGAAAGATTATCAAATCAAGCTAGAGATTGGTCGGAACGACAACTTCTAGGTACATTTATTGAAGGGCTTATTCCAGAGATCTGGTGTGAAGTTAAGGCTCGTCAACCCCGCACTATGATAGCTGCGATCTCATTCGCATATCTACATGAGAAAAAAATTAGCAAGGAAATATCAGCAAGGGGCTTGTGCTATGATGAAAAGTGGAGTATAGAGCACCGATATAAACAAGAGCAACTTCTAATGATTGAACCAATTGGAGAGGAGCCGAAAGCTAAGAATGTGGACTCCGATCATGAAGGTATAAATTCTAACGAAGATGTTGAACCTACCATACATACAATGCATACATTAGCCGACTACTCTAACCCGCAAATTATGGAAGTTGGCAGAACTCTGGAGCATCAGCCTATTATAGTTTTGATTGATACTGGTAGCACTAACAATTTTATGAACAGTGAGACTATTGACCGATTGGCCCACCACATTGAAGACTACGACAGATTTGAAGTAAAGATCGTTGATGGACGGATTTTCACTTGTGATAGCAAAGGTTCAAAGATAAAATTGATTATACAGGGCTAGTAGTTTCTTGCAACGATTACTACACTGAAAGACCGACCTGTTGCTTACACTATCAAAAGGTGGAGACCCTACTTACTTGATCAACGGGTTGTGATGCGTTGCAGATAGTCTATGATTAAAGAGAAGCTCCCCGAGATTGATGCTGCTCAGCCTTGAGGACAAGGCTGATTTGAAGAGGGAGGAACTGTTAGGACCCTTTTCTGAGCTTTTGAATAATGTTTATCGAGTTTGTTTAGTTCAGTTAGAGTCGGATAGAGGTTTATTTAATATTTATTTATTATTAAGAGTCCAAGTCTTGGTGGACTCTAGGTGGAACTCTATAAATAGTGATGTAACCCTTTCTTTGAATCAATCAATGAATGAAATATTATTCCACTCTATGGACAAACCCTAGGAGGCCGATCCCCTCGAAGTGATCAAGGAGGGTCGATCCCCTCGAAGCGATCAAGGAGGGCCGATCCCCTCGAAGCGATTAAAGAGGGCCGATCCCCTCGAAGCGATCAAGGAGGCCGATCCCCTCGAAGCGATCATTATCATTCCCTTTTCTTTCCTTTCTTCCACGATAAGACTTTAGGGTCTTATCAGTAGTTTACTATATCTCATGGCAAGTAGACCAGACATTATATTTAGTGTTGGACTTTATGCTAGATTTCAATATAATCCCAAGTAATCTCACTTTAAAGTTGTTAAAATGATTTTTAGATACCTAAACGGAACTCATAATATAGATTTATGGTATCCAAAATCTAAAAACTTTGAATTGATTGCTTAAGTCGATGTAGATTTTGCTGGATGTAGAATAGATAGAAAAAACGCACCTAGAATATGTCAACTCTTAGGTCATGCACTTGTCTCTTGGTCTTCCGAAAAATAAAACTCGATTGCATTATCTACAACCAAAGTTGACTATATAGTAGAAGGTGCATGTTATGCACAAGTTATATGGATGAAAAATACTTTAGAAGATTATGGAATTCACTTGAAAAATATCCCTATAAAGTGTGATAATACTAGTGCAATATGTTTAACAAAAAATCTCATTCAACAATTTAGAACTAAAGATATTTATATTATATATCATTTTATTAGAGATCATGTTAATAACCATGACATATCTTTAGAATTTATTGATATAAAACATCAATTAGTTGATATTTTTATAAAATCTTTGAATGAGGAACAATTTGATTTTATTAGAAGGGAATTAGGCATGTTAAATCTTCTGAATGCATGAGTTCCTCTTATGCCTTTTTCGGATTTCTCATTTTTTTTTATAACTTGAGTTTCCTTTTAAATCGAGATCGTTTCCTTCATTCCTTCTTCTTGCAATCCACAAAAGAAGAGATTTGATTCATGAAATTTTGGCATAATTGATCTTTTATATGATGATTATTTCCATATGAATCCTTCCTCTTTCTATTTATGAAAGTAGAAATTTTATTCATGGACTTTTGGTATACTTGATCTTTTATATGATGATCATTTCCTTGAATCCTTCCTCCTTCATATGAAAGTAAAAAATTTATTTATTGACTTTTAGTATACTTGATCTTCTATGAGATGATCATTTCTATATAAATCCCCTATATAAATCCTTCCTCTTTCTATTTACGAAAGTAGAACCTCGATTTATGGACTTTCAATATTTATGACTTGATATAATGAATGAATTCCTCCCTTCTTCTTTTTCTTCTTAATTTTTTTATGACAAAGGGGAGAAAGAAACTTGCTAGCATCTCAAGAAATGCAAAAATGCAAGCTTGCACATCTCAAGAAGAACCAAAAGTACTTGCACATCTAAAGAAAAGTGTTAATTTGCCCATTTCAAGAAACAAAAGCTACTATTTTGCTCAACTTCACTTGTTAACTTACATGTTCTAAAGTGATGTAAAACTTACCTATATGGTCAAAATATCTGTTGAACGTTCTCCTTTTTGTTGATGACAAAGGAGGAGAAATGATGAATATTTGGTATCATGAAATGATGAATGGTATCATGCCCAAAATAATATTAATTTTTGTATCATGCATGAAGTGATAAATGGTTCAAATTTTAATATTTTAGTATCATATATGTTATGCCCAAAATGATGTTAATTTTTATATCATGGATGAAATGATGAATGCTTTAGTCTCATGTATATTATGTCCAATGTGATGTTGATTTATTTTTGGTATCATGCATTAAGTAATGATGAATTGTAATATTTTGAAATTATGCAAGTTACATTTTGATAATTTGAAACTATAATGATGCACAATGTATGAAATTTTGATATGATATATTGTATTTGATCACTATGATCGAATTTGTTTCACTTGAATTCAAAGGTTATGATTCTTTTTAAATATAAGTTTGTCTTATCTCAATATGGCATATAGATAGGGGGAGTTAAGGTTAATTTCGTTATCTATTGGTTGTTATCATCAAAAATGGGGAGATTGTTGAATCTCGATTTTTGATGATGAAATCGATTAATGAATTAATGATCTAATCCATGTGTTAAGAAAAGTGATGCAAGGCTAACTACGATCGTGAAAAAATAAAACAATTAAAGAAGAATCAAATATTGGGCCGAAGTCAAAGATCGGGCATCATGTTGGAAGAATCAGGGGATACGCCAAAGGTTCGGACAATGCGTCGGAAACTCTTGGGGAGTTCACCGAAAGCTCAATGAAAGATCGTCGGGAGTGCATTGGAAGTTTTGCCAGGATTTCGGATGAACAATTGATATGCTAGACAACTAGGATTGCTTGCATTGCAATTGTTTAGCCTTAATTATCGTAGTTAGGTGTTACTTTGAGTTAGTTTGGGGAGTAATCCTATTAACTCAATTATGGACTAACTAGCCTTGAATAGGACTGAATTAGGCTTATTATTTGGCCCATTCAGTGACCCTTAGCTGGCCCAAGTGGTGGCACTACTTGAGGCTCGACTTCCTAGGTAGTCTGGGTGGTGGTATTGCCCGAACTGGGCGATGGTACCACCAGCAATTAATGTTGCCAAGAGGTAGTACCACTAGTAGTTAATGCTACCAAGTGGTGATACCACCTTGTCAAGCGATGGTACCACCAAAGCCCAGTCTACAAGGCTCTGTTAGGTGATGGTACCACCTAGTGTTAGTCTACAAGCGGTGGTACTGCCCAGTACTGGCGGTACCCCTAGAAACCCGGGATGAGACACTTTTTGACTCTATTTTTGAAGCCATTTGGGGTCTATAAATATCTTACTCTTTCCTATATAAAAGAGCATGAAAGTATGAATAAAAGTCTTGATATTTTGAGTTATAAAAGTGTTGAAAAAGTGCTAAGTATCCTCCTCCTCCTTTAGTTTTGTGATCATTCTAAGAAAAGTATGAGGCTTGTAAAAGTTGTCTCCTAGACCTATAAAAAGGAAAAAGAGTTGTAAAAGGGTAGTTGATCTTCGCCCATTGAAGGAAGATCGTTAGTGAACGTCGGTGGCCTCGACGAATGAGGAATCAGGAGTGGACGTAGGTCACAATAACCGAACTACTATAAAATTGATGTACCTTCTCTTCTTTGCCTTTTTCCTTTATATTGCTTATTAATCTGGTTGTTCACTCTACTTCATACTTTCTCTAAGTTCAAACACATTTTCAATACTATTTTATCGAAACAGTTTTTCTAAATACTTGACGTTTTTATGTAAGCACTAATTCACCCCCCCATCTTAGTGCTAATTTCGGTCCTAATAATCGATCCACAATAACTATGGAGCCAGTGAAGGCATCATCATTGGTGATGGTAACAAAATCCCTATTATCACACTAGTTCTACAATGCTTAATTTAACACCAATATTTTTACACTTTATGATATTCTATATGCATTGAACATTAAAAGAAACCTTATTTTTATTTCTCAATTCTACAAAAAAAAAATAACACATCTGTTGATTTCTTTCCTGCCTTGTTTTTTGTAAAGGATTTGAGCATAGGGGCATCTTTGGTTCGAGAATAGAATAAAGACAACATCTATGAGTTGCATTAGCTTCACAAATCACAAATCACTTCAATTGATGAGTGGCATCATCGTTTGGCTCATTCATCATCCTCCATTCAACAACAACTACTTTCTCGTTACTCTCTTTCAATTTTTGAATCAAGTAGAATTGTAACTCATTGTGATGTTTGCCTTAATAATGAAAGCCACAGACTACCTTTTAGAATATCTTCCATAATCTACTCTAAACTATTTTAAATTATCTACACCGATGTCTAGGCCCTACCTCAACTACTTCATTTGATATTTTCAGATTTTATATCATTTTCATAGATTACTATACTAAATATACATAGTTATACCCACTCAAACATAAATTTGAAGTCACCATAGTCTTTAACCATTGTAAAAAGTTGGTTGAGAACTTCTTCCATTCTACTATTAAAATAGTTTACTTTGATGGAGAAGGTAAATACCAAGCTTTAAAAACCTACCTCTTATCCTATGGTATATAATATCTCAAGTCACCACTACACACTTCGTAACTAGTTGGCTCTACCGAATGAAAACATCGATATATAGTCAAGAGTGGCAGCCAACCTTACGAGTACTATTGAGTGTCAATAGAGAATCATCCGCTCTCGATGTCATGAGAGAAATATCTAATATATTTTTGCTCAGACAAATCCCTAACTAGGGTCATTCAGATTAAGAGAGAAAGAGTTCTCTAGGAGAATCCGATTGGAGCGAGACTCGAGTAGAAACCGTATGAGCCTAACAACACCATGCCTGATATATGGTCTTTGAGGTATTAGATGAATGAGGGACTATAGGTACATGATAATTAAGGATATATAGGTCCAAAGGATTGGATTTCCTTGTATCGTTTGGGGACTATGGTATAATGGCCTAATACGTTTGTAGTCGATGAGTTAAGTGAATTATTATAAAGATAATAATTCACTGAGTCAGAAGGAGTTCTAACAAATATAACTCACAGCCAGCTTTATATTGGGCCTAGAGGGTCACACACATATGGTAAGTGTTGTGATAAGTAAAGGTTCAGATATGAGATATCCGCTAGAGCCCCTGTCTTATTAGATATCTAATAAGCCTCTGAATTATTGGATCCTATAGATGAGATCCAATAAGAGCCAATGAGAGATTATTGTATAGAGGTCTACTAATCTAATAGGCTTGGATAGTTGAATGGAGATCTAGTACCCAATAGGGCAGGATCTATTAGGGTTAAATTAATAGGGGGCCTCTATATATAGGAGGAAACCAAAGGGATATTAGTTGGGCCTTCTTGGCTACCACCTTCTATTCTCCTCTCCCCTTCTCCTCCTCAACCAACAGGTGTTGAGATTTAGTTAGCGATTCAAGGAGCATCTTTGTATCCCTACAGTATGGATTACCGCTAGAGAGGAGGACAGTTAACCTCATTCATTTTTTCCTACAAATTTGTATGAATTTAAGGATATATGATCTTATTAGGTTATACAACTATCTCACACGTGGTTTTCAGTTTCACGAATTTTTGTGCACCAACCATTGTATGATAATGAAACATTTTTATGGAAATCTAAGATTTTTGTTTTATGTTTTTTCATTGCGCATGTGATGTCACATCTAGATTTCCTTATAATTTGGGGCATATTGATAATAAGAATGGTCTGTCCCTTCTTGATTGCGTGCTGTGTGCAACGAGGAGGTTTGAGCAGTTATTTTAGGACCTTTTTCATAGTCCCTACCATGGTGGATCACCACTAGAGAGGAGAACAAATGACCTCCTTCATCCTCTCCCATAGATCTATAGGAATTCAAGAATATACGATCTCCATAGGTAATACAACTTTCTTATATACGTAGTTTTTTTTTCGTTTCGTGGATTTTTGCGCACCAATCTTTATACGAAAATAAGAGACTATTTTTCTATGAAAATCTAGAATTTTTATTTTTGTTCTTCTACTGCACACGTGATGTTACCCCAGATTTCCCAACAGTGGTATCAGAGCCAGATTGTTCATATGAAAGATTGGTTTATAAACTACGTGTGTTATGTTCAATCACGTAAAATTATTTTTGTACGATTACTATGATTTTTGTCATAGTTTTGAGATCTGGACTGCACATCTTCTTTGGGCTAAAAGATGCTTTAGATCATTATTTTCTACTAAAATTATTGTCATCAAATAGGGGAGAAAGGATAGCAACTATTGTTACCCTATAATTTGGCCGAAGGCTACTTCTAGCCTTGGCCAAGAGCACAACTTGATGCTCTTGGCCTAGACAAAAGTAGCAAGGTTGAGAGCAGCAAGGGTGCTCTCGACCTATAGGATTGGTAGCCCCTGCAACTAGGTTTCCTAGCTACAAGGGGCACTCATAGTAGCTAGGGTATCCTGGCCGCAAGGGTTGCCCTAGCGGCCAAGACTCCTAGCAGCATGGGGCAAATAGGTGGCCAGGTTTCCTGGCTATATAGGACTCCTTGGTGGTTAGGGTTTTCTAGCCATACAAGGCAGTCCTGTGGCCTAGGATTTCTGGTCGCATGGGAGTCCCTAATTGCTAAGATTTCTTAGCCACATAAGGGACTACCTACCCTGTTGCCTAAGTCGTGCGGCACTCTTGCGTGTCCATCCGCAAAGGTCAGCCTCCCCGAAACCTCCCATGGTCCCTTAGGACCTACAAAAGAGAAAACGGGTTAGAGAAAGTACCTCACTCAGGATCCATAAGCAATCATCTTTGTAAACACTTCATAAACAATGCAAATTACAAGTAGACTTTACAAGTTCAGAAGGATTGTATAACAACGGGGCAAAATGGTCCATTATAGACCAAATATCTCTCACAAGTATCCATATGATACAACATTTATTTACAAACCTAAAATGGCCACCAAACCCAAGTAAAATGGGACTATTAAGCCTTCGGCCATCCCTCTACATGTTGTGCAAAGTATGAACATACCACAAGACACGGACATACATAAGCATTACATCAAACATCCTATTTACAAGTTTGTCCATGATAGTCTCGCCCACTTATCCCTTCGACATTCTCGTCGAAGCCTTTGTCGACACTACAACTCCTTGCCTTAGCTAAGCCTTCAATCTTTTGCTCTAGCTGCAATATGCCTCTTGGCTCCCTGTTGCTCTCCGCTGCTGTTTTTGAGTAGTCGAACCTTTGATCCGCTATGCTGCTTCAACTCGCCAATGACTCTGACTCTAGTATGGGGTTGGCTGAGTTGTGTTGATCCCTATTGGTTCCTGTGGATCCTCCAGATGAAAGAAAAAACCATCCTTAGTATGTGTTAGTCTCTCAAATGCCTCATGTTGCTTAAACTAGGTGGATGCTTATTGGAGCTTTAACGAATATCGCCTCGTAAACTTCTGAAGTTTTGAGTCCTTCCTCCATAAAATTTGCTCATTGACTCTTCTTTCACTTAGTTGTCACTTCCAAGTAGATTCGCATCACTTTCACTTTCATTTGGCATTCAGTTGGGAAATAAAGTGGATAATCTACTCTAAGTAGCACTGATCACTATTGGTGAGGATTTGACAACTATTGTCTTTTAATATCTTCGAAGGGTCTTTGAACTTGTGCAGAGCTCCTCTACTAGATAGATAAGAGAATTGGGGTACTCGGTTTCGCCCATTCTTTTAAGAGTTGAGAAGGCAATGGTTACTTGACTTCGCCCACCTTCTCAAGGGTTATACTCTATGCATCGAGTTGGTTACTGGCCTTTACCTGCTCTTTGCTCACACTTCTGAAGCACTTGAAGTGTTTGCTCTCCTTGCATTGAGTTAGCTACTATGATTCACCTTCTCAATACCATCGAACTTCTGGAATGTAGGAAGTTTTCACCCCAACTTGTAGTAAGTCTCTAATAGTTTTGGTCACCTTTGGGATTGTACCATCTTCTCCATCAACTCTGCCGCCTACTCCATTGAGTAGCAAAGGTACAACAACGTGTACTGCCTACTTTGTTCCTTAGTCATGCACTCTTACATGACCAGAAGTCCTTCACTTTTGGCTGTCTTAGTGAGAAGCTCGTTGACACTGGTCTTACGAAGTTCCTCGGCTTCTGCCCTTTAGCCTTGTCTCGGTACTTAAAGTTTGCCTTTGTATGCTCCACCTCCTCGGCCCCTTTCACGATCAAGCGCTCTCCCTCCATGAGAGCAAGGGATCAATGACTTTCATGGAAGTCCCACCTCTGCGGTACCACAGCGTTGCCATGCCCATGGCCCTACTATCCATTATCTCGCATCTGTATCCATTTTCTTCATGATCAATAGATATGTCTTTGTGATACTCCTTTGAGTTCACTTCCATTCTAACTGATGCTTGATTTTGGGTAGCTAAGTCCCTTTGGACTCATCGTCACTTCCTCGCCCTTTTCAATCCCTTACTTCAACACCTTTGTGTTCTCCAAGTAGCTCCCTTTGGTCGATGGAAAGATAGACTGCAACTCCCATGCATGGCCTCTGCCATCAGTTATAGGGTTTGCACCGATTCTGTTCTCCTTAGCCTCCTTAGTAGCAACGTTCGCTTACTCGACCTTGTCCTCTGACTTACCGGGCTCCCTTAAGCGAATATGGGCTTTGGAGTAGTCCAATTCTCCAACTGCTTTGATCATACCTCTGCATGATCAAGTCCCTCTCATGGGACTCACTGGTACTTGCATTCAAACTTTTCCCTTGGTGGAACACAACCCCCATATGCTGATGACCAAGGCTTTCATCGGATGTAAAATTCGATGCACGCACGGAAGACCCGCCTATGCAGTACCATGGCCTTCACTCCTTGAATCCATAGCCCTTCTTGCTGTCATATTGTTTACCAAAATGGAGCTTCCAGTAGCTCCTAATCATACCTCTATATGATAAAGTCCCTTATGAGACTTTACACCCATGTGGATCGCATTACCACGAACTGTTCCACCATGATCCACTGCATCATGTTGCCTCCTGGTGACATCTCTATTGCATTCTGATCCTTGTGGAATAAACTCGAATTGTGATCCCTCTATGTGTGGTCTATGCCAACACATCGCAGGGCCTCTTCCACCTTTGATTGTGTTCGCTCCTCTAGCAATCGACCTTCGTCCACCCGCTCTTGGGTCACACCTAGATGAAGCACCGCTCTAGGATAGTCTATCGCCTAGTAGCTCCCAAAGTCCACCAACTTTGCTAAAATTGGTGCACTATTATCTGGATCCTAGGCCTTTGCCCCTACCAGCACAATCTTCGCTATGCACCACTCTCTCCATGGCAACTTGAATGGTAGCATTGTGGCATATTCTTCAAGAGTGCCCGCCTCTGCATCCTCTTGCCCCGTGCCAAGGCTTTCTAAACCCAACTTCACCTCTGCAAGTTGAGTCGCCTCAGTTCCTCTATCAAATGCATCTTTGAGATAAGGTGCATGTGCCCAGAAGCTCCCTTCGTCTTTGGCACCATGCAAGATGAGTCCGCTCCATCAGCATGAAGGACTTATGGAACGACATAATCCTGCTATTACCTCTACAAGAGTTTATGTCCTTGACCTCTGCCCAATGAAAGCTCTATGCCTCCGCTCCATGTTCCATCTTCTTATGTCGACTCCCTTCATGCGACTTGGGTACTTTGCCAAGTTACACCCAAGTTGCACTGCTCCTCATTTTTGCATTGAGTTGATAGTGGCCCTCACACCCACCATTCCACTAGTCAGCCCTTTGTTGAGCCCGATCTCCATATCGACTCCAAGTGTGCCTTCATTTATGTTGCCTTGGATTGCTCCCCCACTTAATCTCGCAATGCATTCCCCAATATATTATCTCAAGTGAGATCATGCGATAACTCCATGTTGCTCACTCAGTCCATTGAACTTTGTGAAGTTGTTTTTGAGGTACTCCTCCTCAACATGTATGGTCCATTGCACATAGTTCTCCCTCTAGAGATCTGGGACTTATCCCTCATAGATATCTGTCTCATTAGAGCAATTTCTCTCTTCGCTTCTTTCTCTTTGAAAGTTTCGGAGACCACCATCCCCTTGGACTACTCTGCCTTGCTGAATAAAATGTGCATTGTTCTGCCTCCCGCAAACGCACTTGCTAGATTGCGACTCCACGTCAATACAGCCCCCACTACACTCCTCAAGGCCTAACAATATGCTGAACTCACTGCATACTTCAGCCTCCTACAGGCGTATTCTTCACATACTGAAGAGAAAGTTTCAAAGCTCCATGGCGTCGAGTTTCGATCGCCTTGGGATGGCCACAAACACTCCATCATTCGCATACAAGCCTTTGCACGAGTACCGAATTCTTCGAGTTAGTAATTCCCCTCACCTTTGTGAGCTTTGCATAACTCTTTTGATCGCTGAACAACTCATTCCAACTTGCATGGTCTCATCCTTTATCAAGCTCCTTGCTTTCCTTAAGCACCATCAAGTTTGGTTGCCATGGGTTTTCAGGGTACTAGCGGTGGTCGATACCACTGCTTACCAAACTAATAACTAGCTATACCATCACCTATCAATCTGATACTAGATGGTACCACTGCCCAATCTGGAGGTACCACCACTTAATAGCCTCAGAAACTAGGCTCTAGTGATACCATCACCAATCTAGGCAATACCACCACTTAGCACTAGGCGATACCACTGCCCAAACACTGCTTGGGAGGCCAAGCCATTGGCGGTTCCACCACGAAACCCTGCTACAGGTCATTGAATGGGCCAAATAGTAGACCCAATTCATCCCTGATTCAGGCCCAATTGGCCCCTAATCAAGTTGGCATAGTTACACTCAAAACTAACTCAATTAGACCTAACTAACTTGATCTAGACACACATGATTACAAGCACAAATACTATGTTATCCGGCATATGATTAGTTCATCCAGTGCTTCCTCCAAACCTTCGGCATATTGTCCTCTTCTTTAATGTATTGCCCGATCCTTCGGCATGTTGACTCCCGCAATATTCGATCTTGGCGCAATGTTTGATTCTTCCGACCCGATGCCCGAACTCATAGCATGAATTCTTTCTGGCATGTCGACCAGTCCTCTGGCTTGATGCCCAATCTTCTGACATGATTCACCCTGGCCCAATGTTTGATTCTTCCTACTTCAATCGATTTGTCTTTCCATGATCGAAGTTAGTCCTGTGTCACTCAAACGCATATTAGATAATAACTTTTTCAATTGATTTCATCATCAAAATATGAGATTTAATAGGTTGGTCGAGTTCCTCGAGGCTATGGTGGTTCGAAGGCCGAATAGGATAGGAATAATAAAGAGTTATGAGTGACAAGAGTTGCTTACCTTTTTGGGCTTAGCATGATTGGTCGAGTCCCTCGAAATTACATTATTCTGATCCCCACTAGAGATCTATTAGGGGTCTCTGATTCACATACAAAAGGGAGTTGTGTGTTTTACGAGAAATAATAGGAGTAGATTAAGATAGAAGACCGTATCTTAATTATTTAATGTTTATAAAATCTATATGTTATTTATTTCCACTACATATATATTTTCAGAAAATGTCGCTTTCAAATCCCTTATGTAGCATATTTGATGTCAATTGTCTTACTGGTCCAAATTACATGGATTGGCTCTGCAACTTAAGAATTATTTTCACAGTGGAGAAGATCGTGTATGTCCTTGATATAGTGATGCTTACGCTCGAGAAAGAGGCAAGCGAGGATGAGACCACTCGCTACATGAAGTACATAGATAACTCCACTCTTGCTCAATGTTACATGTTGAGCTTCGTGACTCTGAAGTTATAAAGACAACATGAAAAAATGGATGCCAGATCCATCTTATGCATATTCATAAATTGTTTGAGGAATAGGAAAAGACTCAGCAATATGAGATATTCAAGAGTCTTCCGCGCTAGGATGACTGAGGGAACATTGGTTCAGAATCATATCCTTAAAATGATTAAGTGGACAAAGAAACTCACGGGTCTAGGAATAGTCCTAGAGGATAACTTGTGTGTGGATCTTATGCTTCAGTCCCTACCAAAATCTTTTTCTTAGTTTATCATGAATTTTAATATAAACAAGCTTAAAGTTACTCTTCCTGAGCTCATCAATATGTTGAGGGAGGTTGAGAGCACCATCAAGAGAAAGAAGCCAGTTCTCTATACTGGTGAGACTAGAAAGAAAAGGTGTTGAATCTCATATTTTAATAATGAAATCAATTGATGAGTTTATGATCTAATATGTATTTTGAGTGATACAAGACTAACTTTGATCAGAAATGACAAATCAATTAAAGTAGGAGGAATTGGATGTTGGGTCGGAGTGGAACATGTTAGAAGATTGATCGTCGGGCTGGAGGATCGGTCGACGAATCGATAGAAGGCTTCATGCTGTGAGTTCGGGCATCGAGCCGAAGGATCGAACATTGCGCCAAGGAGATCAAAAGTTGCGAGAGTCAACATGCTGATTGGGCAATACACCGAAGGAGAGGATGATGTGCCGAAGGATTGGATTAAGCATCAGATGAACTAATAACATGCTAGACAACATAGGATTCATGCTTGTAATTATGTGTCTAGATCGAGTTAGTTTAGAACTAATTGAGTCAGTTTTGGATGAAATAATGTCAACTTAATTAGGGGCCAATTGGGCCTAAATTAGGGCTGAATTGAGCTTGTAGTTTGGTCCATTTAGTATCCTATAGTAAGGTCTAGCAATGATACCGCCCAAACTAGGTGGTGGTACCGTTAGACTAGACAGTGATACCACTAGACTAGGCGGTGGTGCCACCTAAACATAGTCTCCCAAACTATATCAAGCGATGGTACCGCTAGACTAAGCGATAGTATCACTCTATATCAGAGAGTACTAGCGGTGGTACCATCCAATATTAGTGCTACAAGCAGTAGTACTGCCCAGCATAGGCGATGGTACCGCCAGGACTCGGGAAACTAAGGATGAGACCTTTTTTGGCTCCATTTTTTAAGTCATTTGGGGTCTATAAATACCCCAGCTATTCCTGCATGGAAATGCAAGCATTGAGCAGAAAGGGGAAAGAATTCTAAGTTAAAAAGTTTTGTAATCTCTCTAAGTTTAGTGAGTCTCTTCCTCCTAGAGTTAGAAAGTTTCTAAGGGAGGAGTGATGTCTAAAAGAAAGAGAGGTGTAAAGGTTCTTTCCTAAGCCTATAAAAAGAAGAAAGAGGTGTAAAAGGGTAGTCGATCTTTTTGTTGAAAGAAGATCGGTAGTGGAAGTTGGTGGCTTCGAGTGAAGAGGAATCGGGAGTGGATGTAGGTCACGACGATCGAACCACTATAAATATGGTTCGTATTTACTTTATTCTTTTCATTCATAGTGTAAAATAATTTATTTATTCACTATGCTTATGAATGGTTTCAAATTAAACTCATCTTTCCAATATGGGCTTTATTGAACATAATTTTTTTAAATTAACATTTTTAACGTAAGCACTAATTTATCCCGCCCCTTTTGCCAATTTGATCCTAACAGTTAGTATCGGAGCCATGTTTCTTTTCGTTGGATTAACACCCAAGAGAGATGACTTTTTTTTGGCTTTCAAGAGGGTTACTCTATCATTCATCCTCCTATGTTCAATGGGACGGACTACACGTATTAGAAAACTTAAATAAGTTTTCTTGCTTTCTTTATATTTTAATTTATGAAATATTATTGAAAATGGTTTTCAAAAGTCTTCTAATTCAATGAATGAATGGAATAATTTGAAGAAGAACACTTTTTTTTGAATGCTAAAGCTATGAATGCTCTATTTTGTGTTTTGAATAAAAATGAGTTTAATCGTATTTCCATATGCAAAACTGCACATGAGATTTGGCACACATGAAAAGTAACTCATGAGGGCACGAATAGAGTAAAAGAGTCTAAAATAAACCTTTTGATGTATGATTTTGAACTATTTCGAATGAAACCAAGCAAAACCATTAGAGATATGTACACCCGTTTTACGGATGTCATTAATGGTTTAAATGCACTTGGTAAACGTTTTTTGAATCTTGAACTTGTGAATAAAATTTTACGTTCTCTTCCTAAAAATTGGGATTCGAAAGTAACTGTAATACAAGAGGCAAAAGACTTAAATAAGTTTCCACTTGGAGAACTTATTGGACCTTTAATGATCTATAAAATGATTTATGTGGCACATGACGAACTTGAGAACAACCTTCGAAAGAATAGAAAGGATTTTACACTTCAAACAAAAGAAGACTATTCGAGCAAAAGTTCAAGTGATGATGACCTTGAACTCCTAACAACAAAGGTTAAAAAGTTCATAAAACAAGAATCAAAAAATAAAAATAAACTAAAAAGGGATACAACCACTCCCAATGCAAGAAGATGGGGCACTCCAAAGATGAGGGTACAAAATTAAAGAAGAATTTACCTAAGAAGAAGAAGACACTTAAGATGACTTGGGATAAATCAAGTACATCCGAAGATGAGGAGCAAATCAACAAAGACAAAGTAGTGAACTATGCCTTGGTGGCTTTCGACAATGAGGTAAGTGACTCAACCAAAACTCCTTTACCTTACTATGAAATTACTTGATGCTTTTTATGAGTTATTTTTAAATTAGTTAGTAAGAAATAAAAATATATAAAAAAAATCATGCTTTTTTTCTAGTGATTTTAAAAAATGATTATGACAATTGCATGTTTTATTTTAAAGGAACAAAATGTTAGATTTAAATCTAATGCTTACACACCTAATAAGATTAATCCTATGTATGTTTTAAGAAGAAATAATGTGTATCTTTATGATTTTTGCATTGCTTTTTTATTTTAAATTATGATATATGGCTTTTGTGTGGAAGACTAGAGTATGAAATCATTCACAAAATTTGGAACTAAAAGAACTTTAGCTACTTTTAATCTTATAGGAATCATTCTATGTTAGTTTTAATAAATTTCTCAAATAAAATAAAAGTGATTTTGATAATGATTTTGGATTTAATAATTTATTTTCATATTTATCCAAACACTTGATTTATTCGACATGAGATGTATTTTATATGAATCACTTTATTCTCATATGATTTTATTTTCTGAGAGAAGATTTACCTAAACGAATCTTGATTCTCGATACTAATGATTTGAGATTTATTTTATGTGAATCAAGATCTCTTATTTGATCTCCTATAATTCTATTCACTATTTACTAAAGAGAATATTATTTTCAAAATTCAATACTTAAGATTTTCCTTACTATTTGATCTCCTAAGATTTCTTTTTGATTATTTAAGGGGATATTTGTTAAAATGAATCATGTCTTTTAGTATTCACATGATCTTTGATATTATCTTTCATGACATGATTTCCATTATGAATAATTATTTTGTATTTATGGTTATAAACCTTATGTTATTAGTATAGCATTGATGTAAAGGGAAATAAACTATAATATTGTATTCTTCCCTTATTTTTGACAATAACAAAGGGGGAGATAAAATTGGTAACTTGCACATCTCAAAAGAGAAGCAAATATTTCTAACTTGCACATTGCAAAAGGAAGTAAAATTTGCTAGATTGCACATTGCAAAGAAAAGCAAACTTGTTAGCTTGCCCATCTCAACAGAGAAGCAAAGTTTGCTAGCTTGCACGTTTCAAGAAGATACAAAAACATGATATCTTGCACATCTCAAAAGATGCAAAAATTTTACTAACTTTTATAGCTAAAAAACTTGCTAGCTTGCATGATAATATATGCAATGATATTTCAAAAAACTTGAAATTATGTTTATAATGCAATGATTTGAAATTATATCTCAAAAACTTTCTTGTTGCATTTCTCCTTTTTGTTGATAACAAAGGGGGAGAAGGTATGATGATAATCATACATATTATGCCTAAAATGATGATTTGGAATCATGCATGTAATGATAATTTTGAAAATATACATAATGAATTGGTATTATGCATGCAATACTCATGATTTTGAATGATGAATACAATGATGAATGTAATGACATGCTACAGATGATTATTTTGATATGACATATTGAGGTTCTATCAATATGACATATTGATAGAGAGAGTTTGGTTTAAACTCCATCATCAATTAGTTGTCATCATAAAAAAGGGAGAGATTGTTGAATCTTGGATTTTGATGATGAAATCAATTGATGAGTTTATGATCTAATCTGCATTTTAAGTGACACAGGACTAACTTCAATCAGAAAAGGTAAATCAATTAAAGTAGGAGAAATCGGACGTTGGGACGGAGTGGTCTATGTCAGAAGATTAGATGTCGGGCCAAAGGATCGATCAATATATCAGTAGAAGGCTTTGTGCTATAAGTTCAAGCATCGAGCCAAAGGATCAGACATTGCACTAAGGAGATCGAAAGTTGCAAGAGTCAACATGCCGATTGGGCAATATAGCGAAAGAGAGGACGATGTGTCAAAGGATCAGACGAAGCGCTGGATGAACTAATGACATGCCGGATAACATAGGATTCATGCTTATAATTGTGTGTCTAAATCAAGTTAGTTTAAGACTAATTAAGGCTGAAATGGGTTGGTTTTGGGATGAAACAATACCAACTCAATTAGGGGCTAATTGGACCTGAATTAGGACTGAAATGGGCCTGTTGTTTAGCCCATTCAGTGTTCTATAGTAAGGTATAGTGTAGTGGTGATACCATATAGTCTGAGCGGTGATACCGCCTAAACACAATCTTTAAGATTGTGTCAAGTGGTAGTACTATCCAAACATAGTCTCCCAGATTGTGTCAAGTTATTTATGCATGGAGATACAAGATTGAGTAGATAGTGGAAAGAATTCTAAGTGAAAAAGGTTATAACCTCTCTAAGTATAGTGCAAGTGGTAGTACTATCCAAACATAGTCTCCCAGATTGTGTCAAGTGGTAGTACTATCCAAACATAGTCTCCCAGATTGTGTCAAGTGGTAGTACTATCCAAACATAGTCTCCCAGATTGTGTCAAGTGGTAGTACTATCCAAACATAGTCTCCCAGATTGTGTCAAGTGGTAGTACTATCCAAACATAGTCTCCCAGATTGTGTCAAGTGGTAGTACTATCCAAACATAGTCTCCCAGATTGTGTCAAGTGGTAGTACTATCCAAACATAGTCTCCCAGATTGTGTCAAGTGGTAGTACTATCCAAACATAGTCTCCCAGATTGTGTCAAGTGGTAGTACTATCCAAACATAGTCTCCCAGATTGTGTCAAGTGGTAGTACTATCCAAACATAGTCTCCCAGATTGTGTCAAGTGGTAGTACTATCCAAACATAGTCTCCCAGATTGTGTCAAGTGGTAGTACTATCCAAACATAGTCTCCCAGATTGTGTCAAGTGGTATTGGTACCGCCAACTGGGTAGTAATACCGCCTAGTGTCAGAGAGTACTAGCGATGGTGTAGCCAGATTGGGCGATCATACTGCCTAGTGTTAGTGCTATAGGCAGTAGTACCACCCAACATAAGTGATGGTACCACCAGGACCTAGGAAACTGGGGATGAGACCTTTTTGGCTCTATTTTTTTAAGTTATTTGGGGTCTATAAATACACTAGCTATTTATGCATGGAGATACAAGAATTGAGTAGATAGGGGAAAGAATTCTAAGTGAAAAAGTGTTATAACCTCTCTAAGTATAGTGAGTCTCTTCCTCCTAGAGTTAGAAGTTTTCTAAGGGAGGAGTGGGGTCTAAAAGAAAGAGAGGTGTAAAGATTCTCTCTTGAGCTTGTGAAAAAGAGAAAGAGGTATAAAATGATAGTTAATCTTCACCTGTTGAAAGAAGATTAGTAATGGAAACCGGTGACCTCGAGTGAAGAGGAATCAGGAGTGGATGTAGGTCATGATGACCGAACCACTATAAATCTGGTTTGCATTTACTTTATACTTTTCATTCATATTGCAAACTAATTTACTTATTCACTATGCTTATGAATGCTTTCAAGTTAAACTCATCTTTCTGATACGGGCTTTATCAAACATAATTTTTTTAAATCGACATTTTTAACGTAAGCAATAGTGCACCTCCCCTCTTAGTGCTGACTTGATCATAATAAAAGGAAGGTAGAAAAGTCACTTAAGAAGGGCAAGGGCAAGGGCAAGGGAAAATTGGATAAAACAAAAGTTGTTAAGGACCCGATAAAGAACAAAGGCTAATGCTTCCACTGTGACAAAGACGAGCATTGAAAGAGAAACTATAAAGAGTATCTTATAGAGAAGGTGAAATAGAAGCTTAAAGAAGCTTCAGGTATGTTCATGACCAATTTCTATTTGTCAAACTCTTGTGATACTATATGGATATTGGATACTAGTAATGCTTATCACATTTGTAATTTATTACAGGTTTTAGCAAGACCTAGGTGATTAGTAATAGGTGAGATGAACCTCAAGATGGGCAATGGAGCAAAAGTTACTATAGTATCTATTAGCGAGGTCACCCTACATTTGCTTGGTGGAGTTATTATTATATTGGATGCATGTTATTTATTCTTTCTATTATCAAAAATATTATTTCCAGTTCATGTTTGATAGTTAGTAGATATAAATTAGTTTTTGAGAATAATAGTTGTTCAATATTATTAGATAATAAGATCATCATGAGAGGAACATTACATAATGATTTATTTATGCTAGATGCTGCTCCACATAACATGAATGTAAGTATGTCGAAGAAAAAATGAAAAGAAGTGAATAAAGTATACCTGTGGCATTGTAGGCTAGGTCATATCCATGAGAAAAGAATTCAAAAGTTATTGAATGATGGATACTTAAATCTATTTGAGACATGCAACTTGTGAACTTTGTCTTCATGCTAGCTTGCATGTTCTAAAGTAATGATATATGCAATGATGATAATGTTAGGAATGAGTCGACACTAGGGGGGGGGGGTGAATTAGTGCAATGGTAAAATCACGTCAGTTTTGAGAAATCTTTTCATACGTTCGATGAAAACCAATTTTGGAAAGATTGCTTGAAAGCATATGGAAGAGTGTAAGGCAGTTGAGTAGTGAGCAAGTAAGATGATTTGCAGTAAATGTAAATTACTCAAAGTAAATGCAAACCAAGTTTATAGTGGTTCAGTCATCGTGACCTACATCCACTCTGTCGATTCCTCTTCTATTGAGGCCACCGACATCCACTATCGATCTTTCTTTAATAAGAGAAATCAACCTCCTTCTTACACCCTACTTCTCCTTTTCATAGGTTTAGGAGACAACCTTTACAAGCACTCACTCCTCTCTCAAACTATTCTAACACTTAGACTAGAAGAGGAGGATTCTTACAAGAGATTATAATAGCATTTTTCCCTTTTTAATTTCTCTATGCTTGTATATGTTAACCAGGGATGAGAGGGGTATTTATATGCCTCAAGTTGATTTAAACTTAGAACCAAAAAATATCCTATCTCAGGTTTCCTAGGTACGGGTGGTGCCACCGCTTGTGTCAGTCTGACACTGAAATTGTACTAGGTGGTACCATCGCCCACACTGATGGTACCATCACCTGGCACCCTGCCATTGGGCGGACCACCACTTTGAAGACTGTGCTGGGTGGTACCACCGCCTGACACAGTCTCGGAGATTGTGTTGGATCACTGTTTCAGCCTTTCATTGGGCCTAACACAGTCCTTACATGGGCCCAACTAGCCCCTAATTGGGTTGGCCCAAATCCAATCACAATTATGTGCTAACTATGATTTCTAAGATATTTACTTAGACAAGTCCGTAAGTCTAATTTTCTTCCGAGAAGCTTCCGGCAAACTTCCAACGATCTCTTGGTAATGTTCTAGCGAACTTCTAGCAAGCTCCTAGACTTCACGATGATCTTCTTAGTGAGTTTCGATGAGCTTCTTTGGTAAGCTCCAGGACTTCTCGATTGGTTCCAGTAGAACTTTTGATGAACGTCTGGACTTCCGACGAACTCTTGAACTCCCACGAAATCACATTCTTGACTCTGAGACTTCATTTTGCTTTATTCCTTGCTATCGTAGTTAATCTTGCACATGTAAAACACACTTCAATCTAGACAATTATTACTAAGCATGAATCATGTTGTCCGGTATGTCATTGGTCCATCGACGCTTCATTCGATTCTTCGGCGTATTGTTCTCTCTTGCGGTTTATTGCCCAATCGGCCAGTTGACCTCCACAACTCTGATTTCCTTAGCGTAATATCCACTCTTCTTGGCCTGATGCCCAAACTCATGGCCTAAAGCCTTCTGCCGATACATTGACCGATCCTCCGGCTCAATGTCCAATCTTTTAACATGTTCTACCGGCCCAACATGATTCTTCCTGCTTTAATTATCTCATCCTGATTAAAGCTTCCTGCGTCACTCAAAACGCTTATCAAATTCTGAGATTCAACAGATAAAACTTGAGATTATGTTTATAATGCAATGATTTGAAATTATATATCAAAAACTTGCTAGTTGCACTTCTCCTTTTTGTTGATGACAAAAGGGGAGAAGCTATGATAATGTTCATGCATGGAATGATGTATTGAAATTTTGATTATGCATGATTTTTTGATGACATGTTGCTTGGATTCATGATTAAAATTGCTTTGACTTGAATCCAATTTGAATTTAAGGTTTCTATCAGTATGCAATATTGATAGGGGGGTTTGGTTTAAACTCCATCATCAATTGGTTGTCATCATCAAAAAGGGGGAGATTGTTGAATCTTGAATTTTGATGATGAAATCAATTAATGAGTTTATGATCTAATCTACGTTTTGAGTGACGTAGGACTAGCTTCGATCAAGGAGAGGCAAATTGATTAAAGTAGGAAGAATCATATTGGGCCGGAGTGGAATATGTCAGAAGATTGGATGTGGGGCCGGAGGATCGGTCAATGTATCGGTAGAAGGATTCGCACCATGAATTGTGGCATCGAGCTGAAGGATCAGATATTATGCCAAGGAGATCAGTAGTTGCAGGAGTCAACATGCCGATTAGGAAATATGCCGAAGGAGAGGACGATATGTCAAAGGATCGAACAAAGTGCCAGAAAAGCTAATGACATGTCGGAGAATATATGATTAAGTGCTTTATAATAATTTACCTAGATCGAGTTAGTTTAAGTCTAATTGAGTCAGTATTAGGGTGAAACAATGTCAACTCAATTAGGGGCCAATTGGGCCTAAATTGAGAGTGATTTAGGCTCATTGGGAAGCTCATTCAGTGACCCAAATGTTGGGTCAAGCGATGGCACCGCCAGAATAGGTGGTAGAATCTCCTAAGTTGGAAAACTAAAAAAACCTGATCTCCGAGGCTGTCAGACGGTGGTACCGACAGGCTAGGCAGTGATACCACCCAATGACAGCATGTTAGTGTTAGGACTCTAGCTAGGAGAGTCCTAATTGAGAGGGACTTTCATGTAAAACCTACCTAAGCTGACCCCTAATAAAGAGGTAAACAGGCCAGCTAAGGTATGGTGGTTAATTCTTAGAGAAGAACTAGGAGTTGGTTAGAAGTAGGAGTCTTGAGTATGAGTCCTATTAGGAGTTAGTTAGAAGTAGGAGCCTTGAGTAGGAGTCCTATTAGGAGTTAGGGTTTAGAAACCCTATAAATAGCCATGTATTCCTCCTTTTTTCACAAGCAATAGATGAATCTTTTCTGCAGCCTTTGAGTAGCAACTTGGAGGAAGGAACCCCTATAGAGTTCCAGAATGTCGATCCCCTAAAGAGATCAACCCCAAGCTTAGAATATGTAAGGGTTCTAACACTTGGTATCAGAGCAACGTTCTTGGTGTCTCGCTACCCTTCCACAGCCATCAATCATCTCTCCACAGCCACTCAAAGCAATTCCCACAATTGCTTAAAAGATCGTCGCCAAATTCCACCGTCATCTCCACCACCGCAGATCATTCTTTGATCTCCCTGCGAATTGCAACAGGTTCTGATTTCATACCTTACTGCTGCTGCAATTTAGTTATCCTTATTCAAAAATAAAAAAAAAATTATTCCTATATTGCTGCATAAACTTTTCGTCGTAAAGTTTTCATCTCTACGACGAAAGATACATTGCAAAATTCCAACCGCATAGCACAGTTTGTTTGATCTTCCTACTATATTTTTTCTGTCCAAATTTATACAAAATTTTTATGATAGCTTTGACACTTCCTAACAGTAGATTTCCCTTTTGTTTTATCAAAAAATTCTCAATATAAACTGCTGATCTTTTACATCCAATCTGCTACAATTGAAAATCTGTGCTATAGAAAATTTCAGCCGCATATTGTTGCCTTAACCGATCTATTTGCAATATTTTTTGAACAAAATTTCCTATAAACTTCATAAATTATCTTAGCTTCCATCTAAGATTGATTGATTGAGGAATTCATCTCTAAAAACGATTTTGTGTTGCTGCAAATTTTCGTCGTAAACCGCTGAAATTTTTCGATGAGAATTCTGCTATCGCAACTTGCACCAATTTCCCTGCTATTATACTGCCAAAATTTTCTTGATTAAATTGGACATCTTTGCTGTCATATAAACTGAGATTTTTCTGTCAATTCCCTCCTCAAATCTCTCAAGTTTTTGGTGGAAATTTCGTCGAGAAACCGTTGTTTCTTCAACGACAATTTTGCTCTTACAAGACAACACAATTCTGTAGCAAACTTCCACTGATTTCTATCAAACCTTTGCTACCATCTACCACAGATTTAAAACTTTCATCCAAAGCCCAAAGAAATCACATTAAGGAGAGAGCTCTAATCAATCGCACCAAGCCCGAAGAGATGACTTCCAAGAGAGGGGAGGTTCTATGACTGACCTCAACTATCCACGCATGAGGGTGGACTTCCCTAGATGGGAAGAAGGAGACCCGATTGGTTGGATCTCGCGTGCGGAGCGATATTTTCGATACCACAAAACCGTGGACGCATCTATGGTAGAAATTGTAGCTATACATCTTGAAGGGGATGCTATACAGTGGTTTGACTGGTTTGAACACACTCATAGAATACTCTCATGGTGACAATTCAAAGAATGACTACTAATCCGCTTCGGACCAACCGATTACGAGAACATTGACGGACAACTAGTAAAGATCTGACAAACCTCCACCATTCAGGAATACCAAACTAGGTTTGAAAGATTATCTAATCAAACTCGTGAATGGTCCGAAAAACAGCTATTGGGGACCTTCATTGAGGGCTTGAAGCCAGAGATCCAGGGAGAAGTTAAAGCGTGACAACCATACACGCTTATGGCAGCCATCTCTTTCGCACGTCTTCAAGAGGAGCGATTGAACCATGAAGCCCGGAGGACTAGGATCACTCCTTGACCTGCAATACTAAAGCCCTCAGCCCCCCCTACTATTAACCGAGCACCTGCAACAAAAAGGTTGACAAGAGAAGAGCTTCGGGAGCGATCTGCGAAGGGGTTATGTTGGCATTGCGACGAGCCGTGGAGCCGCGAGCATCGCTGTAGAAAAGGGAGGCTTCTTATGATTGAACCAGTAGAAGAAGAGGTCATTGAACATCCAGAAGAGAGCTTTGAACATAATGAAGAAGATGTGGAAGAAGAGCCACAACCAACCGACGTTACGGTATACGCATTAGCCGGCTACTCCAACCCATAAACGATGAAAGTTGGAGGCCTTCTCAAACAACAACCGATCACTGTTCTCATTGACACGGGCAGCACTAATAACTTCCTAAACAGTAAGGTTGCTGCTCGGATGGCACTACATATAGAAGGTTGCAGCAAGTTTGATGTAAAGGTTGCTGACGGCAGAATCTTAAAGTGCGACCAAAGATGCCCGCAGGTGAAACTATTGCTGCAAGACCAAGAAATTATGACCGACTTCTTCCTCCTACCAATTGATGACTATGAGGCTGTGCTTGGCATAGAATGGCTGACTACACTAGGTGATGTCTCTTGGAACTTTTCCAAATTAATTATGAAATTCTACTGCAAAGGCAAACAGATCATCCTACACGGGAAGCGTGAAAGCAACGTAACCACCATTTCAACCCAACGAATGGAGAAAGTTTTACACAAGGTAAATGGTGGCTTTTTGATGCATCTCTAGCAGCAACTAGAGGGGAAGAAAATAGAGATTAAAGATCAAAATCTTGCCCAATTGCTTGCTGAATTTGCAGACATTTTTGTTGAACCACGCGGTCTTCCTCCTTCTCGGCAAAATGACCATCAAATTCCAATCCTTCTAGGCAAGCCACCAGCGAACACTCGACCGTACCGATATCCTCACCTCTAGAAGGATGAAATTGAAAATATCGTAAAGGAGATGCTTGAAACAGGAGTGATTCGGCCAAGTTGTATCCCCTATTCCTCACCGGTGCTACTTGTACGCAAGAAGGACGGAACTTGGCGGATGTGCATCGACTATCGAGCTTTAAATGGTATCACTATCAAGGACAAGTACCCAATACCAGTGGTGGATGAACTTCTTGATGAATTAAAAGGAGCTCGAGTCTTCACGAAGTTAGATCTTCGATCCGGTTACCACCAAATTCGAGTATGTGAAGACGACATTCCAAAAACTGCATTCCGCACACATGATGGCCATTATGAATTCTTGGTAATGCCTTTTGGACTCACTAATGCTCCTTCAATCTTTCAAAGTCTCATGAATGATATTTTTCGGAGCTTTCTTCGCAAATTTGTGTTGGTATTTTTCGATGATATTCTCATTTATAGCCCTTCTCTTGAGAGTCACTTTCAGCATTTACGGATTGTTTTGACGATCCTTCGGGAGAATACTCTTTTTGTTAAGCAACCAAAGTGTAGCTTTCTCCAGCAAAAAGTAGAGTACCTTGGGAACATAATATCAAAAGAAGGGGTGGCGGTAGACCCAACAAAAATTGAGGCAATGCAAGGCTGGCCGAAACCTACAAACGTGAAATTACTGCGTGGGTTCCTTGAATTAACGGGCTACTACCAAAAATTTGTTAAGGACTATGGGAAGATCAGCGCACTCCTCACATCTCTACTGAAAAAAGATGCCTTCCAATGGTCGGACAAAGCCTCCGCTGCCTTCGATAAACTTAAGACAGCCATGACAATGATGCTGGTGCTAGCACTACCAGATTTCAATCGATCCTTCATCATTGAGGCCGACGCATCTGGAGTCGGAATTTTAGCCGTTCTCATGCAAGATGGTCGACCACTCGCATACACTAGTAAGGCATTGTCTCCCTCCCATCAAAATATATCAGTATATGATAAGGAGATGCTAGCCATTGTGCACGCAGTAACGAGATGGAGACCCTACCTGATTGGCCGGCGATTTCAAATTAAAACCGACCATAGAAGTCTCAAATACTTTTTGGAGCAAAAGATATCATCCCCTGAGCAGCAAAAATGGGTAACCAAACTTCTTGGATTCGATTATGAAATTATTTATAAAAAGGGGAAAGAAAACATTGTTGTAGATGCACTCTCACGACTACCTGAGCAAGCTAAGGTTTCAGCCATCTCCCTTCCTATCACCAGCCTCCTTGAAGACATTAGGGAAGAATGGAAGAAGGATCTAGAGATTAGCAACACCATAAAAAAATTGGAGGAGGATCCAAATGCAATAGCCCACTACACTTGGGATTCGAAGGATCTACGCTACAAAGGTCGCATTGTGCTTATACCTGACTCCCCTTGCATCACAATTATCCTGCATGAAATGCACTCCACACCTTTAGCAGGGCACTCCGGATTTCTGAGAACCTACAAAAGAGTGAAGCAAAATTTTTATTGGAGAGGGATGAAAAACATTATTGCTGAATATGTGGCACAATGTGATGTATGTCAACAGCACAAGGGTGAAACAGTGGCAAATCCAGGGAAGCTACAACCACTACCCATACCGGACTCAGTGTGGACTGACATATCTATGGACTTCATCGAAGGGCTGCCACCTTCTAAAGGTAAAAGCACAATTCTCGTGGTGGTTGATCGACTTACGAAATATGCTCATTTTTGTGCTGTGAGAAATCCCTACACTTTTGCTAGTATTGCCTAGATTTTCATAGAAAATATTGTTAAACTGCATGGGATGCCAAGGTCCATTGTAAGTGATCGTGACAAAATCTTCACCAGTAAATTTTGGATCGAGTTATTTCAGTTACAAGGCACCAAACTCAAGATGAGCACAGCATATCATCCACAAACTGACGGCCAAACAGAGGTGGTAAACAGGTATTTAGAGATGTACCTTCGATGTTACACTAGTGATCGACCAAAAGAGTGGGCGAAATGGCTTCCCTGAGCCGAATGGTGGTATAATATTACATATCATTCATCTACAAAATGTACCCCTTATGAAGCATTGTATGGTCGGCCAGCCCCTATGATTCCAAAGTATGTAATTGGCTCGGCCAGGATAGATCAGGTTGACCAAGAATTGATTGACAGAGACAAACTCTACACTCTCTACCGCTCAAGCCAGTCATGAAGCAGCAAGCCGACACACGATGAAGCGAAGAGAATTTTCAGTAGGAGATTGGGTTTATCTCTCCTACAGCCATACAAGCAACTCTCCATCAAAACTCGAGCCTCCATGAAGCTATCCCCATGTTTTTATGGGCCCTATCAGATCACAGAGCGTATTGGAGTCGTGGCGTACAGACTTAAATTGCCTGAAGCCCAAGTTGGGAGAACACAAGTCACCCCAAATCCAACTGCCCAACACCACTGAGGATGGAGTTATTCAAGCCCAACCACAAGTCATCCTCGATCGCAGGATCGTGATGCATCGCTGACGTCCCTCTACTGAAGTACTAGTGCATTGGAATAATTTACCACTTGAAGATGCCACAAGGGAACCATATGATGAGCTGAAGACCCGGTTTCCTGAGTTCATGGAATCTCAGCCTTGAGGGCAAGACTGATTTGAAGAGGGTGGGTCTGTTAGGACTCTAGCTAGGAGAGTCCTAATTGAGAGGGACTTTCATGTAAAACCTACCTAAGCCGACCCCTAATAAAGAGGTAAACAGGCCAGCTAAGGTATGGTGGTTAATTCTTAGAGAAGAACTAGGAGTTGGTTAGAAGTAGGAGTCTTGAGTAGGAGTCCTATCAAGAGTTAGTTAGAAGTAGGAGTTTTGAGTAGGAGTCCTATTAGAAGTTAGGGTTTAGAAACCCTATAAATAGCCATATATTTCTCCTCTTTTCACAAGCAATAGATGAATCTTTTCTGCAGCCTTTGAGCAGCAACTTGGAGGAAGGAACCCCTATAGAGTTCCAAAAGGTCGATCCCCTAAAGAGATCAACCCCAAGCTTAGAATCTGTAAGGGTTCTAACAGTTAGGTAGTGGTATCACCAGACTAGGCGATAGTACCGCTAGACTGGGTGGCGGTACCACCCAGTGTTACGCTACAAGCAATGGTACCACCCAGTGCAGACGATGGTACGGCTCGTACTTGGAAGACCCGAAAGTTTAAATTTTTAGCTCCATTTTTGAAACTATTTAGGGCATATAAATACCCCACTTGGACAGCAAGAAAGGAGTAAGAATTCTTAAGGAAAGAACTGAGTAAACTCTATCAAAACTTTAAATTCCCTCCTCATAGTGCTTAGAGTTAGTCCTAAGGGAGGTGTACGAGGGAATACTTATAAAAGAGTGACTTGTAAGGGTTATCTCCTAAACCCATGAAAAGGAGAAAACACTATAAAGAGGTTATTGGTCTTCGTCTATTGAAGGGAGACCATTAGTGGAAGTCGGTGACCTCGACGGAGGAAGAATCGGAAGTGGACGTAGGTCACAATGATTGAACCACTATAAATTTCGGTGTGTTCATTTCTTACTACTTATTCTCTTTCTGTATTCAACTTTACTTCATTACAAACTATCCAATCCCCTCTTCTCTACACATTCAAGAAAAACGAAATGGTTCTCGTCGGAATTGGATTTTATCGTACGAAGATTTTCAAACTGACCATTTTTTTGCTACACTATTTCACCCCCCCTCTTAGTGCCACTCTTGATCCTAACAATGTCACCCTTAGCTTTCCCTACAATGGTATCAAAGCCAGGTTTTTCGTGGAAATGATTAGTTTTGAACTACGTGTGTTATGTTTTAGAAAGGCTTTCGACGTCAAAATTGTTGATGCAAAAGGCGAGAGAGGCCAACAACTGTTGTTGCCCTTGCAGGTTGGCCAATGGCTACTTGCATCCTTAGCTGAGGCCTGGCCACTTGCGTGTAGTTGGTCGGCTGCCAGCAGTTGGTCGCCTATGGTCGGGAGCCTGCATACCACAAGCAGGCAACTGCATGAGCGATGCCTGCAGGCGGCCTACCCGTAAGGATGGGTGGCACCCTCAATAGTGGCGCTTACGGGTAGTGCCCGCGGATAAAGGCACCTGCGGGGGCCACAATGTCGCTTGCGGGCATTGCGCCTATGGGCCGAGCTGCCCGTAGGGGCAACAACACTACCTTCGAGTGCTACGCCTCGAGTGTGGCAATGCCACTTGTGGACACAGTCACCCGGCACCCGTGGGTGTTGTAGTGCCACCTGCGGGCATTGCGCCTATGGGCCGAGCTGCCCGTAGGGGCAACAACACTACCTTCGAGTGCTACGCCTCGAGTGTGGCAATGCCACTTGTGGACACAGTCACCCGTGGGTGTTGTAGTGCCACCTGCGGGCATTGCGCCTATGGGCCGAGCTGCCCGTAGGGGCAACAACACTACCTTCGAGTGCTACGCCTCGAGTGTGGCAATGCCACTTGTGGACACAGTCACCCGTGGGTGTTGTAGTGCCACCTGCGGGCATTGCGCCTATGGGCCGAGCTGCCCGTAGGGGCAACAACACTACCTTCGAGTGCTACGCCTCGAGTGTGGCAATGCCACTTGTGGACACAGTCACCCGTGGGTGTTGTAGTGCCACCTGCGGGCATTGCGCCCGCAAGCAAAACCGCCCACAAGCACACCACTCGCGAGTTGGGGCGCACCCACCCGCAATGGCTGTCATCGATAGGGTGGTGGTGACCACAACGCAATAGGGATGAGGTTTAGGCATTTTAGGGCAAAAGGATAATTTTGCCCTCAAAATATAAGAAATTATAAGTTTTATCTTTTCTCTAAATTACCAAAATCCCTTCATAATTAAGAAAATTTCCTACATGTCTCTAATTTTAGAAAAAAAATTAATTAATTAAAAGATTTAATTAACCATTATTATTATTTAATAGTCCTACATAATGATATTTACATATGATGTATGTTATGGACGGATAATCATGGACCGTGTGATGTGTGTGTACATGTGATTATTATTATTATTAGGGCCTACGAGCCTCTAATTTTATTCTCATTTATTGTTATGCATGTGTGCCTATAATTAAGTTATAATATATGAGGAGGCATAGCGAGAGCATGGAAGTAATAGCGAGACCCATGAGGCTGAGATAGACGATTGACACATGGAGATGCGTCGAGATGTCAACGAAACTGACGAGAATGAGATGGACGATCACAAGGCATGCAGATGCACCACTGCACACATAGATCTTGATGTGAGTAATTAGGCTCATTGGCTCAGGCTTGATCACATTAGATTGTGGTTCATGATCATCGAGTGTGATTGCTCATGTGATGTGTGATTGCTTATGCACATACTAGATATATATATATTTGCATACGATGACATGTCATATTAGGAGACCAAATCAAAATCCCCTATCTAGATAATTTTAAGTCAATAAACGTGAGGCAATTAGATTGACCCACGTGGTCTTCCATCGTTATAGGTAGAGACCGATTCTCGACATTGGTTGAGTTGGTTGAGTCCTTTAAGGTTCACCTATATTGTGATTCGCTCTCTTACCTACAACATAGAGATGTCAATAGTGACCTGAGGACACGGTATGCTTAGTCAAGTCTCTCGAGGGTATATTATCAAATTAGACTCATCTTGTAACGATGGCATTGACTTAATTGAACATTATGTTTATTAAGTTCCTTGAGACCATGGTGGTTCAAGGCCAAATAGGACGGGAATCATAAGGAGTTGTGATCGGCAAGAATTGCCTATATTTATAGGCTTAGCGTGATTGGTCGAGTCCCTTGAGATTATGTTAAGATGCTGATTGGATCCTGATCCCCACTAGAGATCCGTAGGGGTCTCTAATTCACACATCGGAGAGAGTTATGTGTTTTACGAGAAAATCATGAGAGTAGATTAAAATAGAAGGTCATATCTTATTTGTTTATTTTTCTACAAAATCTGCATGTTATTTATTTCTACTACATCTTTATTTCAAAAAATATCGTTTTCAAATCCCTTACGTGGCATACTTGATGTCTACTGCCTCACTAGTCTAAATTATATGGATTGGCTCCGCAACTTGAGAATTGTTCTCACAACGAAAAAAATCATGTATGTCCTTGATACAATGATGCCTATGCCTGAGGAAGGGGCAAGCGATGATGAGATCACTTGCTATGTGAAGTGCTTAGATAACTCCACTCTTACTTAGTATTACATATTAGGCTCTATGACTCTTGAGTTACAAAAGTAGCATGAAAAGATGAATGTCAGATCTATTCTCTTATATATCCATAAACTGTTTGAGGAATAGGGAAGGACTCAACGATATGAGATATCCAAGAGCCTCTTTCGTGCTATAATGACTGAGGGGACATTAATTCAGAACCATATCCTGAAGATGATTGAGTAGATAGAAAAACTTATAGGTCTAGGAATGGTCCTAGAGGATAACTTGTGTGTGGATCTTGTGCTTCAGTGCCTATCAGATTCCTTTTCACAGTTTATAATAAATTTTAATATGAACAAGCTTGAGGTGTCTCTCTCTAAGCTCCTCAATATGTTGAGGGAGGCAGAGAGCAATATCAAGAAAGAGAAGCCAGTTATCTATATTGGTGAGACCAGAAAGAAAAGGAAAACAGAAAAGTTCCTTAAGAAGGGCAAGGACAAGGGCAGACCAAGTAAAGCAAAGGTTGCTAAGAAAGATCTGGTAAATAAAAAAGGCCAATGCTTCCACTACGGCAAATATAAGCACTAGAAGAGGAACTATAAAGAGTACATTGTAGAGAGGGCGAAACAGAAGCTTGGAGAAACTTCAGGTACATTCATGATCAGTCTCTATTTATCAAACTCTTATGATAACACATGGGTATTGGATAACGATAGTACTTATCATATTTATAATTTGTTGCACGTTCTGACAAGACCTAGGATATTAGCGAGATGGGAGATAGACTTCAAGATGGACAATGGAGTAAAAATTACTATAGTAGCTGTTAGTGAGGTCACCCTGCATCTGCTTGGTGGAGCTATTATTACATTAGATATATGCTATTTTGCTCCTTCTATTATCAAAAATATTATTTTCATTTCATGTATGATAATTAGTGGATAAAATTAGTTTTTGAGAATAATGGTTGTTTAATATTATTAGATCATGAGATCATCATGAGAGAAATATTGCATAATGGTTTGTTTATGCGAAACATTGCTCCATATATCATGAATGTAAGTGTGTCCAAGAGGAAATGAGATAAGGTGAATAGTGCATACGTATGTCATTATAGGCTATGTCACATCCATGAGGGAAGGATTCAAAAGTTGCTAAAGGAAGGATATCTAGATTTATTCGACTATGAGTCATATATAACTTGTGAGCCTTGCCTTCATGGAAAACTGACCAACTCTCTTTTTCGAAGAACTAGAGAGAGAGCCATTGAGGTTTTGGAACTTATTCATAATAATGTATGTGGACCCATGTCAACTCATGCCATGGGTGGTTACTCCTACTTTATTACTTTTATTGATGATTTCTCAAGGTATGGATATATGTACTTGATAAAGTACAAGTTCGAGGCCTTTGAGAAATTTAAAGAGTATAAGAATGAAGTGGAAAATCAGATTAGAAAGAGTATCAAGACTCTTCGATCAAATCGATGAGGTGAGTACTTGAGTACAGAGTTCACCCAATTCCTCAAGGACCATGGGATTCTATCCTAATGGGCACCTCCTTATACACCTTAGTTTAATGTTGTATCCAAAAGGAGGAATCGTACACTGTTAAACATAGTGTGGTCCACAATGAGCTTCGGTGACCTACCCATCTCATTCTAGGGACATGCCCTAATGACCGTAGCTTACCTTCTGAACAGAATTCCAACTAAGTCAATATGTCTACATAATATGAGATATGGAAAGGAAAGAAGTTCAATCTTAAGGTTATTAAGATTTAAGGTTGTCCTGCCCACGTTAAAAGATAACCCTAATAAGTTGGAATCTAAGACAAAGCGGTGCAATTTCGTGGGATATTCGAAGGAAACATATAGGTATTATTTCTATCACATCAAGGACCAAAAGGTCTTTGTAGCCAAGAGAGCAATGTTATTTAAGAATGAATACATTTTTGGCAGAGATAATAGGAGCGTAATAGAGTTGAGCGAGATTGGAGAACCTAGCTTAAGCACCACTCCACAGCCCGAGTTTGTTCAGGTACCTAGCAAATAAGTTTTAACTTTACGTAGATCTGGTGTGTATCTCATCCTCTTGAGAGATATGTAAGACATATTAGAGGAGAGGATGTTGAGGATATTGATCCTCAAACCTACGAAGAGGCTATTATGAGTATATACTCTAGGAAGTGACAAGAAGCCATGAATTCTGAGATGGATTCTAAGTACTCCAATAAGGTTTGAAATCTAATTGAAGCACTCGAGGGTATTGTATCCATCGGTTGCAAGTGGATCTTCAAGAAGAAGATTGGAGTAGATGAAAAGGTAGAGACCTATAAAGCAAGGCTAGTGGCTAAGGGATATCATCAAAGGCAAGGTGTTAACTATGACGAAGTCTTCTCACCCATAGCCATGCTAAAATCCATCTAAATTCTATTGGGTATTGCAACACACTATGATTATGAGATCGAGCAGATATACGTGAAAATCACATTCTTTAATGACAATCTCGAGGATGTGTATATGATACAGCCTGAGGGATTCGTATCCAAAAATAGTCCAAATAAGGTGTGTAGTTTACTGAGGTCTATTTATGGACTGAAGCAAGCTTCCCGAAGTTGGAATATAAAATTTGATAAGGCGATCAGATCTTACGACTTCGTTAAGAACGACGATGAGGGTTGTGTGTACAGGAATATAAGTGGGAGCACTATCACCTTTTTAGTGTTATATGTGGATGACATCCTAATCATTGGGAATGTTGTAGGAATGTTATTCATAGTAAAAACTTAGTTATCTAAACACCTCTCCATGATGGACTCAAGGGAAGCATTCTATATTTTGGAAATTCGGATCTATAGAGATAGATCCAAGAGGATGCTTGTCTTGTCCTAATCCAAGTACATAGACACCAATATCAAAAGTTTAGCATAAAAAATTTCAAGAGAGGTCTTATACTGATGAGACATGGGATATCGCTTTTTAGGAGTATGTCTCCAAAGACTCCTGAAGAAAGGGCGAATATAGATAGGATACCCTATACCTCAGTGATAGGGTCTATCATGTATACAATGCCATATACCAAGCCTGATATAGCTCATGCTCTAAGTGTCACGAGCAGGTATCAGGTAGATCCAAGCTTGGAGCACTAGAAAGCAGTAAAGTGTATCCTTAGATATTTGAGAAGGACTAAGGATCTTTTACTAGTATATGGAGGTAGTAGTCTCATAGTTAAAGGCTACACAGACTTAAGTTTTCAATTTGATATCGATGATAACAATTCTAATTCGGGGTATGTGTTCTTCTTGAATAGAGTAGTATAATGGAAGAGTTCCAAACAAGATACTACTATTGACTCGACCATAGAGGCAAAGTACATTGCTACAACAGAGGAAGTATAGGAGGAAGTCTAGATGAAGAAGTTCATCACAGATCTAAGAGTCGTGCCAGGCAACGAGGAGCCGATTTTCTTATATTGCAATAATAATGGGGCGATTACTCAAGTGAAGGAACCTAGATCTCATCATAAGTCTAAGCACATTCTGAGGAGGTTCCACCTGATTAGAGAGATCGTGACCCGAGAAGATATAGTAGTGGAAAGAGTTTCATCCAAAGATAACATTGCAGATTCATTGATAAAACCTTTGTCTCATATTGTCTTTGAGCATCATAAGGGTATGATAGGAATCAGACACAAAGGTGATTAGCTTTAGGTCAAGTGGGAGATTGCTAGTCATATGTGCCTTGTAAGCCAATCACGTAAGTGATGGAACATGTGACATGATACACACTCTTTTTGCTTATTATATTATTTGACATTTTATCACTTTATATTGCTTGTTGCATATATATATATATATATATATATATATATATATATATATATATATATATATATATATATATATATATATATATATATATATATATATATATATATATATATATATATATATATATATATATATATATGTGTGTGTGTGTGTGTGTGTGTGTGTGTGTGTATATATATATATATATTGTAATATTCGTGGATCTATGTAATGGGAATCGAATCATGATGAGATCATGATAACGAGACCGATTCATCATTAAACACAAACCCTAAATAATCATAGTCATAAGTTACTCGAGAGGGACATTGAGATAATCGGACAGATTGGTGTACTATATACCCATCCATATGATGGAGGCAGTTGGTCTCATAGTTGTTCATGTGGGGACACTAAAGATACAGTGCAGGTGCTCATTGGAGAATGAGTTCACTAATTAATCCGCTCATAGAATGTTAGATGTTTGATGATGCCTTATTGTCAAATAGTGATTCCGTTATCTTAATGATGTATCTGGTCCTTAGACTTGAGACACTAATGATATCTTGTATAAGTACTTCACTCTTTGATATTGGACTTATATGCTTGAAAGTTTTAGATTTAGCACAATTGGTCATTGGGAGTGGCAATGAATCTTATGAGGACTATTGAGTGTTAATAAAGGATCATCCACTCTCGGTGTCATGAGAGGAATATCTTATATGTTCTTGCTCGAATAAATTCCTGGCTAAGGTCATTCGAATTGAGAGAGAATGAGTTCTTCGAGAGAATCCGATTAGTGTGAGACTCAAGTAGAAACTATATAGGCCTAATAGTACCATGCCCAGTATATGGTCTCTAGAGTATTAGATGGATGAGGGATTATAGATACATGGTAATTGAGGACAAACAAGTCCAACGGATTGGATTCCCCTATATCGTCTAGGAGTTACGACGTAGTGGCCTAGTATGTCCACAGTCGATGAGTCGAGAGAATTATTATAGAGATAATAATTCATTGAGCTAAAAGGAGTTCTAACATGTATGACTCATGGCCAGCTCGATATTGGGCCTAGAGGGTCACACACATATGGTAGGCATTGCGATGAGTAGAGGTTCGGATATGAGATATCCATTTAAGCTCATATCTTATTGGATATCCAATAAGCCCCTAAATTATTGGATCTTATGGATAAGATTCAATAAGAGCCTATGAGAGATTATTGGATAGAGATCTAGTAATCTAAGATGCTTTAGTAGTTGGATGGAGATCCAATACCCAATATGGTAGAATCCATTATTGTTAAGTTAACAAGGGGGCCTCTATAAATAGAAAGAAACCAAACACCTATAGGCTAGACGTTTCTTGTTTGCCACCTATTTTCCTCTCCCTTTCTCCTCCTCAGATAGCAGGTGTGGAGATTTAGGCAGCGATTTGAGGAGCATCATTGTAGCCTTATTATGTGGATCACCGCTAGAGAAGAGGACACTTGACCTCCTTCATCCTCTTCTATAGATCTACAAAAGTCAGGGATATTCAATCTCCCTATATAACACAACTATCTTATATGTGGTTTTAAGTTTCACGAGTTTTTGTGCACTAATCTTCACATGACGATAAACACCTTTGTAGGAAATTTGAAGTTTTTGTTTTCTATTTTTCCATTGCGCATGTGATATCGTCTCTAAATTTTCTTTTAGTTTGGGGCATATGGATAGCAAGAAGGGCCAACCCCTTCTTGATTACGTAGTGCGCAATGAGGAGATTTAAATAGTGATTTGAGGAGGGCCTTTGCACCCCCTATCATATGGATCAACGCTAGAGAGGGGGATAGTTGACCTCCTTTATCCTCTCCCATAGATCTGTAGGAATTCAGGGATATAAGATCTCCCTAGGTAACACAACTTTTTTATATATGTAGTTTTTTTTCGATTTCGTGGGTTTTTGCACACCAATCTTCACACGATGCCAAAAGACTATTTTTTTTTTATAGAAATCTAGGAATTTTGTTTCTGTTCTTCCGCTATACATATAATGTCGCCCTAGATTTTCCAACAACTTCACCATAAATTCACCATGCAATACTCGATGAAGCAACACCCTTGACACTATAACTAATATCTTTATCCTCTTCTCAGCTAATGCATTAGCTTGATTTGGTACATGTCAATGACTCTCCACTAATTCTTATACCTGCAATACAACCCAATAATACCATCGCACTTGGACATCATATGACAACATGTTTCAAAAGTAATATTTTCAAACCATGTCAAATCATTGACTTCCATGCTACCACAAACTATCCTCCTGAACCTATTAAATCCATAACTATCACCCAAGCCTAAGAATCTCTACACTAGTACAAAGTCATATATGAAAAATTTGATGCCCTACTCCATAATGCCACATGGACCCATATACTATTTCATCACACATAAAATATCATCGTGTGTAATTGGATCTTTTAAATTAAGTAGAACTCAAATGAATTTGTTGCCAGATACAAAGCATGTTTAGTAGCCAAAGGATTTCATCAACGACTAAGTGTTGACTTCATAGAGACATTCAGTCTAATTGTGAAATAGACAATAATCTGACTTATCTTTAGCTTGGCTATCACTCAATGTTGACACATATGACTAGATGTTAATAATACTTTCTTACAGGGGACCCTAACTGAAGATATCTTTATGCAACAATCTCCTAGCTTCATCCACCCTTAGTATCCAAGTCATGTTTGTAAACTATTTATGGACTTCGTCAAGCTCCAAGAGCCTAGTATATCGAATTTGGCTTATTTTTGGCATCAATTGGCTTCATCAACTTTAAGTTTGATACCTTGTTATTTCTACGACAATGAAAAAGAAGTACTATACATTTACTGGTGTATGTGAATGATATTATCATTACAGGCAATAATCCTCCTAAGCAATTCTTCAAGCAGTTGGCAGATCGATTCTCCATCAAGGATCTAGGAACCTTAAGTTATTTTCTGGGAGTAGAAGCAACATTCACATCTTTTGGACTTTTCCTATCTCAAAAAAAGTACATTCAAGGTCTATTATTAAAGATGAATATGCATAATACTAGAGAAGTTCCACCCCACTTTTATTATTGAATATAAGTGAACCTCTCTTGGGTTGTCGGACGTGTAATTGAATGGCCCTCTAGGTTGCCGACAAATGCCATCTCTCTTGGGTTTTAAAACCAAATGAGAGTGAACCTTACTCTAATACCAATTGTTAGAATCAAGAGCGGCACTAAGAGGGGGGGTGAATTAGTGCAGCAGAAAACTTTCACAATTTCGGAAAAATGTTTGTTTCGATTAAAACTGATTCCGACGAAAATGGTTTCGATTAAATCCAGTTCAGAGATATTAAGAACTTGAAAGCTTTCGTAAAAGTGCACGATAAGATTAAGGAGATTTATAGTAATGTAAATTGCTCAAATGAAAAGCAAACCAAGATTTAGAGTAGTTCGGTCAACGTGACCTACATCCACTTTCGGATTCCTCCTCCGACGAAGTCTCCAACATCCACTAAAGGTCTTTCTTCAATAGGTGAAGACCAACCACCTCTTTCACAGCGCTTTCTCCTTTTCATGGGTTTAGGAGAGAACCATTACAAGTCTCACACATCTCTTGAATGATCTCAAAACTTAGAAAGGGAGGACTCTAGCACTTGTTTATAATACTTTTACACCCCAATAACTCAAGATTATCTCAATACTTTTCACGCCCTTTCATGCATAAATGGTGAGGTTTTTATATGCCCCAATGGCTTAAAAAATGGAGCCAAAAAGTATCTCATTCCAGATTTTTGGGGTATGGCGGTACCATCGCCTAGTCTAGGTGGTACGATCGCTTGACAGAACTCGGAGACTGAGCTCTAGCAGTACCACCGCCTAACAGGGGCGGTACCACCACTGACAGCAATAACTGCCGGCGATACCGCCGCCCAGAATTCCTGGAGTACTATTTCCCAGGTAGTGCCACCGTCGACCAGGCTTTCAGCATATTGGTTGGGCCTTGAATCCAGCCCAAACTAGCCCAACTTCAGGCCCAATTGACCCCTAATTAAGTTAGTGGGATTACCTCTCAATCCTAACTTAATTTATGCTCTAACTATGATAATTAAGACATGATTAGAGTATTTCATGTTCTATGTGTCAATTGCTCTTTCGACGAGCTTCCGACGTACTTCCGGCAAACATCTGACGAACTCTCGACAATGCTCCGACGGACTCTCGGTAAGCTCCCGGACTTTACAATGATATTCTTAGCGAGCTTTGACGAGTTTCTTCGGCAAGCTTCTGGACTTCTCAGTTGGTTCTGGCAAAAATTCCAACGAACGTCTAGACTTCCGGTGAACTCTCGAACTCCCAATGTAATCTCGATCTTGACTCAGGCTCAACACCTGATTTATGTCTTACTGCTATCGTAGTTAATCCTGCACACTTTTCTCAACATATAGATTAGATCAAACAAATTATAATTGACTTCATCATCAAAATCCGAGATTCAACAATCTCCCCCTTTTTTATAATGATAATCAATTGATGATGGAGTTAACCTTAACTCCCTCTATCTATATGCCATACTTGAGAAAAGACATTCTTGAATTCAAGGCCTTTAAATTCAAGAAACAAATTGATAAGTTAAATTCATTTAAACTTATCAATACATACATCATGATTCCTATCATGATCTAACATTCTCAAAATGATGTCAAGGCATATATCCATTTTCAAGTTTGATATTTCAAATATAAAAGATGACAAAGATAGCAATTCATCATTATATGGCAAGATATCAATTGTAAAATAGCAAGTTAAGCTCTAGATATCTTATCATAATGAAAGAAATTTATCAAGCTAACATTTCAAGTATTTATGATGAAATACATTGCATGCATTTGTCATCAATTTACCACATTTTGGTATTATTTCTCCCCCTTTATCATTAACAAAAAAGGAGATATTTCAATTTGTAAAAATTTATATAAGTGTGGTAAAAATTCATGCCACATTTCAATTTGTAAGAATTCATACCAATCATATTCATGACATGGTATCATTCAAAAGTTCTCAACATTAAAAGATATAAGCATTAAAGAGATAGCTTTCATCAACTTCTCTCTTTTTTTATCAAAACTTTTACACGAAGAAGGAAAGAAAGGAGGAAATCCATTAAGAACCAACTTTGTGAAATGATTGAAATCAAGTCAGATATGATAAAAGAGTTTCATTAAATCATGCTTCAATTTTTATAAGGATCAGGATATTCATGTGAAATCAAATCCTCATTTTTGCAAGTGTTCATCTCAAAAAAAAATCATAAAAGTGAAATCCATATTATTTTGGGAGAATGATGCTTATCAGGATGTGATGAAGTATTTTTGTGCTTAAAGGTAGTAAATGTTTGCAGCTTTTTGGAATAATAGTCAAGTTAGGATTACCAAAAATTATTCCTAAAGCATCAACGTAAGTAGTCCCAACCGATTCTTCATCCCATTGTCCTCTAAAATAACATCCTCTTTCTTTTACCAGAATTCCTATGATCTATCCGTAATGGGTATATGATGTCCTAATAGATAAGTAAATACCCTTTCTTCTTCATCTACATGTAAATTGTTGTAAAATAGCCTAATAAGTCTAAGGTAGATAGGTTCACTTATTTGAAGAATTAGGAGAATGTCTAGATTTGCAAACCATTGAATAGGTTCCAAATCACTTAATTCGTCTAAATCAATATATTTTCCCTTATGAACATGTCTAGACTCTATGGTTGAAAATTTTAGGACATGTTGATTAGAACCGAAAAATAGAGAGTCATAATTTTCATCTAATCTCCTCTTCCCTTTGTCCCTAAAGGATCTTCTTGAAGCCATGAGACTAAACACATAAATGATGAGAAAACTACATATAAGAGGCAGGATCTATTAATAAATTGAGAGAAGAAGTTTGAGAATTACTCTTATAGTGATCTTCATGAAAGGTTGAGATTGATCCTTGGATTTGAAGAAAAGGAATGTTTTCTTGAGCTTCTAGAGGAGGATCAAGGAGAATGAGGGGTGGAGAGGTGTTTAGAGGTGTGAGGAAGGGATATAGGAGGGCTTGGGGTTAGTTCTACCGCCAGCCCTAAGTGCCCTTTTATAGGGCAGGTTGCTGGCGGTGGCACCGCTAGCTGGGCGGTGCTACCACCTGCCACCCTTGACAACTTGCGGTGCTACCGCCAGCTAGGCGATGCCACTGCCCACGAGCAGTGAGCACTGCACACATTGGTGTGTGGTGCTGTCATGGGTGATTCCAACTTGCAAAAATTATTTTTTTGTTTGTGAAGCACACAATCTTATCATGTAAAAATTCGCATCATAAGAGGAAGATATTCGTATTGAAGATTGTACGTTTATGATTCATCATATAAAATTTGTATGCAAGCATTGTAAAAACTCGTATGGAAAAATATATATGGCTCATTGCGCATACTATAAGATCATGATTCAAGTGAGTGATCTAAAGAATCAAGAAGGTTCGAACACAAATTCATGATCTTGTTCGATAGAATTCGATCTAAAAAAAAAATAGGAGAGAGTGCATCCTAGAAATTTAGAGATCCAGAAGAAGTTAGAAAGGGAACTTATGCATAAGAATTTTTAGGTTTGAGAGATCAAGATCAAGTGTTTATTACACAAGATTTCAAATAATCATGATCTTATAAGTATTATTTTGTAACTGACAATTTTAATTCTTATGATCTTCTTTTTATTATTTTGGCTAGAGAGCTTTATGAGTTATTTTGGATCTCTAGTCATAAGCAATGAGCGTCAAAGTATTATCTCTTGCTCCTAGCTTGTGATGGTATATTTTTCTACAAAAAGATATGATTTTTAGATACCCATTTGACCTTAGGTGCCTCAAAAATCGATCTACATAGCTTATCATGTTGCATTGAGTCATTTGAGGTTCTTTTAGGAATCCAAATCAATTTATGTGGACTATATTTCTTGAATGGACATTTGTACGCAACATGTCCAAGTTTTCTAACAAAAGTTGCATTTGTTTTGGGATAAAACATACAAAGTAGGGCCTTTAACAATAGTGGTCAGATTTTGGTGAGAGCTACTCACAAATTTGATTCCGCCTTTCTTATGACTATGACCCTTGTTGGCAAGGATCATGTTCAAGGACTTGCTACCAACCTCAAATTTCTTCAAGGTATCTTTGAGTAGTAAGTATTCCTTTTGAAATGTTTCTAGATCATGACATTTTGTACAGGGAGCTAAACTATTTTTATACTCAATTTTTACCCTATCAAAATCGCTAATAAGATAAGCATGTTCCTTTTTCAAAGAATTATACTTTTTACTTAAAATTCTACATTCATCAAACAATTCATGAAAAGCACTTGAAAGCTCATCGAAAGTTAAATTTGCTTCTAATGAACTTGTTACCTCATCTCCAATAGCCATTAGTTCATAGTGAGCAACTTGCTCAATGATGGTAGGCTCCTCTTCTTCGGATGCACTTGAGTCGTCCCATGTTGCTTTGAGAGCCTTCTTCTTTGGTTACCTCTTCTTGGTTAAGGGACATTCGCTCTTGTAATGTCCCGACTTCTTGCATTCATAGCATATCACTTGTTCTTTCTTTGGTTCAAATTTATTTTTAGTATCATTTTTAAATTTATTTTTTTATAATTTTTTTGAATTTTCTTGTTAATAGTGCTAAGTCTTCATCAAAGTCCTTATCACTTGAGTTTTCTTTCAAGTGGTCTTCTTGTGTTCTTAGTGTTATATCCTTATTGTTCTTTGGAAGGGTGTCCTCAAGTTCTTCATGAGCTTTACATGTCATTTCATAGATCATTAGTGACCCAATTAGTTTTTCAAGAGGAAAATTATTTAGATCTTTGGCCTCTTGAATTGTCGTTACTTTAGGATCGCAACTTTTTGGAAGGGATCTTAAAATCTTATTAACAAGTTCAAAATCCGAGAAACCTTTACCAAGTCCTTTTAAACCATTAACGACATCCGTAAATCGGGTGTACATGTCTCCAATGGTCTCACTCGGTTTTATTCGAAACAACTCATAAGAATGCACTAAAAGATTAATTTTTAACTCCTTCACTCTACTAGTGCCTTCATAAGTCACTCCGAGAGTGTGCTAAATGTCAAAAAGCTATTTTACAAATCGATACTCGATTAAACTCATTTTTATCTAATGCACAAAACAAGGCATTCATAGCCTTTGTGTTTATTGCAAAAGTCTTCTTCTCCAACTCATTCTAATCGTTCATTGGAAGAGAAGACTTTTGAAAGTCATTTTCTATAATATTTCATAATTTAAAATCCATTGAAATTAGAAAGATCCTCATTCTAGTCTTCTAATATGTGTAATCTGTCCCATTAAACATGGGCGGACGTATAATTGAATGACCCTCTAGGTTGCCGGCAAATGCCATCTCTTTTGGGTTTTAAAACCAAATGAGAGTGAACCTTGCTCTGATACCAATTGTTAGGATCAAGAGCGGCACTAAGAGGGGGGTGAATTAGTGCAGCGGAAAACTTTAGCAATTTTAGAAAAATATTTGTTTCGATTAAAACTGATTCCGACGAAATGGTTTCGATTCAATCCATTTCGGAGAGATTAAGAACTTGAAAGCTTATATAAAAGTGCAGGAGAGGATTAAAGAGATTTGTAGCAATATAAATTGCTCAAATGAAAAGCAAACTAGGATTTAGAGTGGTTCGGTTAATGTGACCTACATCCACTTTCGGATTCTTCCTCCGACGAGGTCTCCGATATCTACTAAAGACCTTCCTTCAATAGGTGAAAACCAACCACCTCTTTTACAGCACTTTCTCCTATTCACAGGTTTAGGAGATAACCCTTACAAGTCTCACACCTCTCTTGAATGATCTCAAAACTTAAAAAGGGATGAGGAGGACTCTAGCACTTGTTTACAACACTTTTACACCCCAATAACTCAAGATTATCTCAATACTTTTTGTGCCTTTTCATGTAGAAAATGGTGGTTTATATAGGCCCCAATTGCTTCAAAAATAGAGCTAAAAAGTGCCTCATCCTGGATTTCCAAGGTATTGGCGATACCACCGCCCAGTTTGGGTGGTACCACCGTTGGCAGCAATAATTGTCGGTGGTACCACCGCCTAGAATTCTTAGGGTGCTGTTTCCCAAGCGGTGCCACCACCGACTAGGTTTTCAGCATTCTGGTTGGGCCTTGAATCTGGCCCAAACCAGCCCAACTTCGGGCCTAGTTGCCCCCTAATTAAGTTAGTGAGATTATCTCTCAATCCTAACTTAATTTACGCTCTAACTATGATAATTAAGACATGATTATAACACTTCATGTTTCGGTGTATCAATTGATCTTCCGGTGAGCTTCCGACGTACTTCCGGTGAACATCCGACGAACTCTCGGCAATGCTCCGACGGACTCCCTGCAAGCTCCCGGACTTTACGATGATCTTCTTGACGAGCTTTGACGAGTTTTGATAAGTTTCTTTGGCAAGCTTCTAGACTTCTTGGTTGGTTCCAACAGAACTTTCGATGAACGTCCGGACTTCCAGCGAACTTTCGAACTCCCAACGTGATCTCGATCTTGACTCTGGCATAATACCTGCTTTATGTCTTACTGCTATTGTAGCTAATTTTGTACACTTTTCTCAACATATATATTAGATCAAACAAATTACAATTAACTTCATCATCAAAATCCGAGATTTAATACAAATCTCATTAATTATATTTTTAAGAAACATAAAACAATAGCAAGGTCCACTATTGAAACTGAATATTTAGTTATCGCTATCACCACTATAAAACTCAACTGGGTAACCAATCTACTACAAGAACTTGACATCAACTCCAAATCCACCTTTATAATATACTATGATAGTATTGGTGTCACGTACCTATGTGTTAATCTAGTATTCCACTCACGTATGAAACACATTACTATTGAATTTAACTTTGTTAGATATCAAGTTATCATATATTAAGTATGTGTTTCTTATGTTCAATATTGCTGATCAACTAGTAGATTCTCTCACAAAGTCTTTTACCTATAAAATATTTTAATTATATCGGTCCACGATTAACATCTTTGACAAAGCTCAATTTTGTAAGAGTATGATAGAAGATTTCTATCATGACATAAGATCATGATAGAGGAAATCAATCATCTATTATTTGATGGTCAATTACAGATGTGAATAACAGATTTCGTTATATAATTTGATAATTGATCGAAAATTTTTTTTTTCTCAAACTCTGTATAAATACTCTTTACCTCAATCAATAAATTCTTTTTGACAACCTAAACCTATTTCTTGTCTATACAGTCTTCCCTGTGGTCTGCAAGGCATTCAGAGTGCAATTCCTACTTGCAAGTCTCTTCGGTGATCCTTAATGGCGGAGGAGCTCTCCACCGGCGACTGGGAGCTCCGAGAAAGCTACCTAGAGTTGGGTGGCAATCGGCCATTTTATATAAGCCGTTGGATCTTCTTTGATTGTGTCATGGTTTTTGAATCATCGCGCCATCGCTCCGCGTGAGGGAGTTCACTTTGGTGTGAAACGTGGAGATTAAGGCACTCCGGTTTATGATCCTTTTAACTTTTTGGCTGATGTTCACCGCTAGATTCATCTATCTTACTTTTCTTCATCTTCTTTCATAATTCTGTGTCAAGCCTACTAATTTACATTTTTTTGGTCTTAATGCTGCTTTGTTCTAATATTCGTCGTCCTTTTATTTTCTTGTTAATGGTGAATAATTGCTGGTAGATTAAATATAATAGTATAGTAAGAGTGTTTTGATTAAAAAGGAGCAGATATATGACTTTTTCCTTATTATTGAACTCTCTATAAGGAGATAATTATAATCGAATCATCTCTGAATGCATGTTTTACGTGCATTATCTGTGAAGTTAAATATGTGTGGCGACACTTGTTGGTTTCTCCATCAATCAATCAAGAAAAGACACTAGCAGATATGGCCGCAGAGACAGTAGCTACTAAATCACAAACAATACGGACCACATGATATCAGCATTAATATTTTATTACAAAGTCATCCACAAATCACCAAACAGACACATAGAAAACAACGTTTCAACCTCCATCTTCCTTCCCATATACACCTGCTAAACTCATACATGTAAATATATACACAGAGATAGAGAGAGAGAGAGAGAGAGAGAGAGAGAGCATTCCCTGTAAGATTGTCGTTCTTGCCTCTTTCCACTGACCCCGTCCTCCGTCTCCACCATGCACTTCAACATCTCCAAAGTCCTCGACCACCGCAAGGACATCTCCAACTTTGTTGACCACCGCAAGGAGATCAGCACCGAGAAGGAGGCTCTCGCTGACCTCCTCGCTTCCTCCGGCGATCACTTCCCTGGCTCGGACTTCCACCCCGCCGACCGCAAGACCTGGATGTCGGAGCTCGGCCCCGACCGGCTCAGGATCAACCAGATCGTCTGGCCCGGCACCCACGACTCCGCCACCAACGACATCGGCGTCCCGCTGGTCACCCGCCCCTTCGCGGAGTGTCAGACCCGCTCCATCTACGACCAGCTCGTCCTCGGCACCCGCGTCCTCGACGTGCGCGTCGAGAAGGGACGACACATCTGCCACGGCATCCTCCAGTCGTACAGCGTCGACGTCGTCCTCGACGGCGTCAAGCGCTTCCTCTCCGAGGCCGAGTCTGAGATCGTCATCCTCGAGATCCGCACCGAGTACGGCCACGAAGACCCGCCGGAGTTCGACAAGTACCTCGTGGAGCAGCTCGGCGACCTGCTGATACACCATGACGACGCTGTGTTCGGCAAGACGGTGGCCGAGGTGCTGCCCAAGCGAATCATATGCGTGTGGAAGCCGAGGAACTCTCCGGCGCCCGCCGCCGGGAGCCCGCTGTGGAGCGCAGGTTACCTCAGGGACAACTGGATCGACACCGACCTGCCGAAGACCAAGTTCGACAGCAACATGAAGCACTTGGGCGAGCAGCCGCCGTCGGCCGCGAGGAAGTACTTCTACCGGGTGGAGCACACCGTGACGCCCAAGCCCGAAAATCCGGTTGTCAAGATGGTGGACAACGAAATCCGGCCGTTCGCGCGGCTGTTCATCGCGCAGACCTTCGCGCACGGGTTCGCAGATCGGCTGCAAGTCTTCTCGACCGACTTCATCGATGAGGCTTTCGTGGATGCGTGTGCAGGGATGACCCAAGCGAGGGTAGAAGGCAAGGCATAAGCTGAAGAGGTTTACGTACTCTACTCACCTTATCCGATTACGATATAAATGCATGTATTAATTTCCTGCATATTTTCTCAAGATATTACATGATGTTGGGGAGGATTATAGTTGGTGATATTAAATCTGTATAAATCAAGATGTTTTATGTTAATGATTAAGCATCGTCAACATCATTAACAAAAATTCACGTTCACCATTGTATTAAAGTTATTCATCTCTGTTTTAAGTTAATAAAATTTATTTTAACGTGTCTTATTGGTATTTTAATAATTATTATTATGTGTGATGGTGGGAGTTCGACATCCTTAAGTCTTTATCGGCAACGACCGACAGGTTTATCCCTCACGCTAGGTTGTCACTTGTATCATTGCGTCATCGAACCCCACCTCAATAATGCAGTATGATGATTGATAGAGCAATGGACAAGTGTGGAACTCTTCATCAAAATTAAATGATGTAGGGACATTTTTTAATATCTTTGGATCTAATTCTATAATAAAGATCTCACGCCCTAAACTAATTTAATTGTATAATCGAACAAGAACAGAACATGATGTAAATTAGCTTAAAATAACATAAAGTTACTTGAACCTCTCAAAGGTGGGGTGTTAATTTGTAACTTGATAAATAAAGAACAATTATAAGCGAGCTGACAAGCCTAAATATCACATCAATGCTCTTAGTGGGGCCTATGATGATAGCAATATTATTGATCATATTGAGGCTGCACCATGTGATGATTCCAAATTCATATCTATCCACAATATATCGGTCACCTTTAAATCAAAAATAATAATAATAATTAATATTATATAATCTTAACTCCGGTTCGGTTTTCTGGGTATTTGGAATTCGAGCCAACCGAAACCGGTTGGATCCGATTTCATGTTATCCCATATTACTCTTTTATAAACGCAAAGCAATATAAGACTGGGATATAATTAGAACATGATCCAGGTTGATTGGCGGATTAAGCATTTCGATAATCCTCATGTATTATCTTTCATAAACATCTCATAAGTACAACTAAAATAATATAAGTCATCGAGCTCATATTGAGCTACTTTTGCGTCAATAAATTAGTATATCTTCAGTAATTTAATTCATCAGTGAGATTCAGCAGAAGACGACGTGAAAAATTCCGTTACTGAGTTGGCCGCACGACGGGCACGCCGGGGCGACGCCTGCGGCGGCGCAGTCGGCGCAGAGGCAGAGGTGACCACAGGGCAGCACCGCCACGGTGGTGCTCCGCCACAGGCACACGCGGCACGAACCGTGGGATCCCGTGCACGACGGGACGTTAGACGACTGGGCGTCCTCGACCACGGCGAGGCCGCCGCCATCTCCGGTGCTCTCGCCCGTTCGCTCCGGCGGGGTCGCCGTCTCCCGCTCCAGCTGGGCGCGGAGGACGTTGGCGTTGTTTTGGGCCTCCAGGGCTTTGGCCTGCCATGCTATGGACTCCACCTTCACGTGTGCGAGCTGCTCCTGGAGCTGCGCACACCGTCGCAGTGCCTGCTCCGCCTCCGCTTCCTTTTCCTGAATCCTTCGAGTCGCCTCCACCTCCGCCGCGCACAGGAGAATCTGGCAGTGCCTTCGCCACTTCTCCAACAGCGTCCGACGAAATTGATCTGCCTGCACAAAAGATCCAACTAAGCCCATCGCTGCTCCTTGTTCTGCGAACAGAAAGTTACACATAACACGGAAAGAGAGAGAGAGAGAGAGAGAGAGAGAGAGAGAGAGAGAGAACCTGAGCGCGGAGAAATCCTTGGACCTCTCCTTCGTATTTCTTAACGATAGCTGCGATGTCTTCGAAGTCTTGGGATGACGATGGAGGAAGAGGGCTGAAGTGGTTAAAGACCTGGTTCTGGTTTTGCTCTCTGAAGAGTTTGAAGCCGGTGGAGAGGGAAGGGGGCCTCGGCGGAAGCTGGAGAGGACAGCTCATCAACATCTGCGCTGATGAGTAGCCGTATCCTGGGTTGTTGCTAGTTGCAGTAGCGTTAACCTGCGCTGCTGCTGCGGTGGTCGCTGTCGCTGCCGCTGCCGGCTCTTTCCTTATCCGCTTGCGTGGTGTCTGGCTCGCTGCAGCCACAGCCGCCACCGTCGTCTCACCGATCAGAACCCGGGGTTTCAAGAGACGTATATCCAAAGCAGCAGAGTTGGAATTACCGGTTTGATTCCTGACCAACACTGGCGGCGGCACCGGAGGAGGGTCGACGCTCCGCTGTTGCTCCCCTCTGCATGCGATTCTCAGTTCACAAACGCATCAAAAGATGAAAACTTTGACACGAAAACACACGAAATTTAGTTCATCGAAAGGCCAACATTTCGAGAAGAAAAAGTGTAAAAATTACGACAAAAAGGGGGGAAAAATCAAATTTTCAGCTCAGAAACAGTAGAAAGATAGATCACATGTTCTGATTCCGAACAACGGATGGCTGGTTCGCTCGAACTGTCATTGCCGATGCACTAAACGATACAGACACGAGAGATGCAATCTAATTGCTGTCTCTTCGCATGAACTCACAACACGTACTCGTGGGGGTTTACGCGCATAAAATGACGCGTCCAAGTGCCAGTTTCGTCAACCATATCAATACTTTCCAACACCGTGGTTAAAGATACAGTCTTGATGGTTTACTATAAGGCATAAATTAGTAGGGGAAAAGATATGGATGTATGCTTCACTTATAAATACGTGGAAATTGGTTACTTACTATCCTTTTTCTTCTTACAGTTTTTCCCAGGTTTCCTTTTCTAATTTTCCAAAACCTGGATTCATACGGCAAGTATACATTTTTTTTCTCCTTTACCAAATTATCCTTGCTATGTTATCCAAATTAATTAAAATAGAAAATCATCATCACAATGTGATTAAAGTGGACAGTATTGTATCAATGTTTGCAAAATTAAGGTTATTTGATGGTGCCAGCGGTCTTTCTTTTTTTGTCAAAAAACACTTGCTGATTACTGAATCTTGTCTGCCTAATCGCATTGGACGGATAGTTTTATTGAATAATGTCAAAAGAAGGACCTTAAATTTGCTTATAATAATGCCAGTTGGATCAAAATAAAAAACAATAGTTCATGTCCAATATTAGATGATTGGACATCTGCTTTTTCCCATATGAATTACTTTTATTTACAACTACCACTTTACATGCAAATGGAGCCTTTATTGGTTGAATTATTTTTCATGGTAATGGAGTAATTGCAACCATTTTTCTACAATCATTGTGGTCATACTCGACAAACAAGAAAAGAACAATCGTTCCAAGGAAAGCTCCTCCACGCAGTTTGTGAGGAAATATAACTGCTGTTTGCAAATATATATGTCAAAAAAATTATATGATCACATATTCTAAATTTTAGCTATCGATTACATGTATTTCCAAGAGAATATGCCTATATTACAATACACTTGCACATGTTTCCCGTGAACTATTGATGACGGTGTATTGGGCTTCATTCCAATTATCTTAAAAGATTTGCTCTATGATCTGCAAAACTTTTAATGTGGACTTAGAGTCCAATGTTTTGCTCAAAATTTTTTGTTAAAAATACTAGGTATATATATATATATATATTCATAAGCAAATTTAGCAAATCAAGCCATTTACAAATAGGCAAATCTCACCAAATCTAAGTATGATTTGGAGTCTCTAATATTGAAAGGGGTGATAGGGATCACACGGGGACGAGAATCAAATCATACAATTTTGTATGTTACATTGAACATTATCACATTTCATCTAGATTTGCATTTTGTTTAGGAATTTATTTTCGTTCACTTCATGTTAAGATATACATATTCTCTTTTGCAAGATCTTAGTAAGGCTGAATGCAGTGTTTTTCTTTAACATATTCTCTTTTGCAAGATCTTAGTAAGGCTGAATGCAGTGTTTTTCTTTAACATATTCTCTTTTGCATGTACAAGTTTGAAAATACCATATTCACGTTGAATCATTGAATTATTTACATGCTTGTTTAATTGCACTAAGACTATGTTAGGATACATTTTGATTGTCCAGGAAGCTGATTCGGATCCTACCATCCTTCTTCAAGCCTAACTCGATGAGCTCTATGTCTTTTGAGCATATATATGTTATCTAGTATGTTGTTAGAACCCTTACAGATTTTAAGCTTAGGGTTGATCTCCTTACAGGATCGGTCTCCTTGGAACTCTATAGAGGTTCTTTCCTCTAAGTTACTATTCAAAAGCTACTAAAAGATTCATCTATATATCCCAAAAGAAGATGAATACCTGACTATTTATAGGGCTTCTAAACCCCAACACATAATAGGATTCCTACTTAATACTCCTACTTCTATACAACTCCTATTTATACTCAAGACTCTTACTTCTATACAATTCCTAATGCTTCTCTAAGAAACAACTTCCAAACTAATCCTAACCTTAGCCGACCTCTTCACCTCTTTAACAAGGGTCGGTTAAGTAGGTTTTACATGAATGCCCCTTTCAATGAAACTTAATTTAGGACTCTCCTAGCTAGAGTCCTAACAGAACCGCCCTCTTCAAATCAGCCTTGTCCTCAAGGCTAACGATTCATAAATTCTGGGAATTTGATCTTCAATTCGTTAGAGTTCTCCCAAGTGGCATCTTCTATTGGTAGGTTCGCCTATTGTATTAGCACTTCAGTAGTGGGTCGTCATCATCGAGTCACGATCCGTCGATCAATAATAGCATTCGGTTGGGTCTGGAGTTCTCCTTGGATAGTCATATCTGGTAGATGGCTTTGGGCTATCTCATTTTATCCCAGCTTGAGCTTTAAATACGACACATGGAAAGACTTGATTGATTCATGAGTTAACGGGTAAGTCCAATCTGTATGCTACCACTCTAATGCGCTCCAAAATTTGGTAAGGTCCATAGAACCAAGGTGAAAGCTTCATAGATGCTCTGGTCTATATTGATGTTTGCTTGTATGGCTAGAGCCATAAGAAGACCCAATCTCCTACTGAAAATTCTCTTTCGCTTTTGTGTTGATCATATTGTTGTTTCATCTTTGCTTGAGCTACAATGAGATTATCTTTTAGCAACTTTAGCATTTTGTCTTTGTCTTGTAATTCCCTATCTACTTGTTCTACTTTAGATGTACCTAACATATATTTTGGGATCACAGAAGGAGGCCGACCATACATAGACTCATAGGGAGTACATTTTGTAGATGAATGATAAATTTTATTATACCACCACTCGGCCCAAGGAAGCCACTTTGTCCACTCTTTTGGTCAGTCACTAGTGAAGCATCTGAGGTATGTCTCCAAGCACCTGTTCACCACTTTAGTTTGGCTGTCGGTTTGGGCGATACGTCGTACTCATTTTCAAGTCAATACCCTGCATTTGGAATAACTCTGTCCAAATTCTGCTTGTGAAGACCCTATCACGATCGCTTACAATAGTTCTCGGCATCCCATGTAAGTTTATAATATTCTCCATAAAGATTTGAGCAATATTAGAAGCAGTGTAGGGATTACAAACAGTGCAAAAGTGAGTATACAGGATAAGGCAATCAACCACGACAAAAATTATACATTTTCCTTATGATGAGGGAAGCCCTTCAATAAAGTCCATTGATATATTAGTTCATATTGAGTCTAGGACGGGTAAAGGTTGTAGCTTTCTAGGACTTGCCACTGTCTCGCCTTTATTTTATTGACATACATCATATTGTGCCATAAATTTAGCAATAGTATTTTTCATCCCTACCCAATAAAAATTTTGCTTACTTCTATTATAGGTTTTAAGGAACCCGAAGTGCCTAGGTGTATGTGTGGAATGTATCTCTTGAAGGATGATTTTTATGCAAACAAAATTTGGTACAAGCACAATGCATCCCGTATAGCGCAATTCTTTTAAGTCCCAATTGTAATGAGCCACGGAGCTGGGTGTCTCTTGTTTTTTTTTTATGATCTTATTGGTCATCGGATCTTCTTGCCATTCCCTCTTAATATCCTCAAGGAGGTCACTGGTCAGAAATGAAATGATAAAAAATTCAACTTATTTGGGTAGTCGCGAAAGCGCATCTGCAACAACATTCTCTTTCCCCTTTATGTAAGTTATTTCATAATCATATCCAAGAAGCTTTGTTACCCATTTTTTCTGCTCGGGGGAAGATATCTTTAGTTCCAAGAAATATTTTAGGCTTTTATGGTCGGTCTTGATTTGAAAGTGTCGTCCGATCAAGTATGGTCTCTATTTGGTCACCGCATACACAATCACAAGCATCTCCTTATCGTAAATAGTCATCTTGAGATGGGAAGAAAATAATGCATTACTAGTATAAGCGAAGGAGTGGCCATCTTACATTAGTACAACACCAATTTTGACTCCGAAGGCATCAACTTCAATAATAAAAGTCTTACCAAAGTCGGGTAGTGCTAGTACGGGCGTTATCATCATCGTGGCCTTAAGTTCGTCGAAGGTGATGGTGGCTTTGTTTGACTATTGAAAAGCATCTTTTTTTAGTAGGGAAGTAAGAGGTGCATTGATCTTTCCATAGTTTTTCATGAACTTGCGGTAGTAGCTTATTAAACCAAGAAAGCTGCGTAGTAATTTTATGTTCCTCGAGGTCGGCCAATTCTGCATTGCTTCAATTTTGGAGGGGTTCACTGCTACACTTCCTCTGATATAATATGTCTAAGATATTCTACCTTCTGTTGAAAAAATCTATAATTTGATTTTTTGACAAAAAGAACATGTTCTCGCAAAATCGTTAAAACAAGTCGTATGTGCTGAAAATAACTTTCAAGAGAAGGGTTATAAATAAAGATATCATCGAAGAAAACCAGTACAAACTTATGAATATAATTCTGAAAGATATCATTCATAAGGCTTTGGAAGGTGGAGGGAGCATAGTGAGACCAAAGGGCATTACTAAAAATTCATAGTGGTCATTGTGGTGTTCGAATCGTATTTGATGATACCCAGATCAAAATTCCAGCTTTGTGAAAAACTCATACTCCCTTTAATTTATTAAAAAAATCATCTACTACTAGAATAAGATATTTGTCCTTGACGGTTATGCTATTGAGAGCTCAGTAATCAACACACATTCGTCATGTTCCATCCTTCTTTAGTACAAGGAGCACTAGTGAAGAGTAGGGGCTGCAACTTGGTCGAATAACTCTTGCTTCAAGCATCTTTTTTTAGTAGGGAAGTAAGAGGTGCATTGATCTTTCCATAGTTTTTCATGAACTTGCGGTAGTAGCTTATTAAACCAAGAAAGCTGCGTAGTAATTTTATGTTCCTCGAGGTCGGCCAATTCTGCATTGCTTCAATTTTGGAGGGGTTCACTGCTACACTTCCTCTGATATAATATGTCTAAGATATTCTACCTTCTGTTGAAAAAATCTATAATTTGATTTTTTGACAAAAAGAACATGTTCTCGCAAAATCGTTAAAACAAGTCGTATGTGCTGAAAATAACTTTCAAGAGAAGGGTTATAAATAAAGATATCATCGAAGAAAACCAGTACAAACTTATGAATATAATTCTGAAAGATATCATTCATAAGGCTTTGGAAGGTGGAGGGAGCATAGTGAGACCAAAGGGCATTACTAAAAATTCATAGTGGTCATTGTGTGTTCGAAATGTGGTTTTCGGTATGTCTTCTTCGCACACTCGTATTTGATGATACCCAGATCAAAATTCCAGCTTTGTGAAAACTCATACTCCCTTTAATTTATTAAAAAAATCATCTACTACTAGAATAAGATATTTGTCCTTGACGGTTATGCTATTGAGAGCTCAGTAATCAACACACATTCGTCATGTTCCATCCTTCTTTAGTACAAGGAGCACTAGTGAAGAGTAGGGGCTGCAACTTGGTCGAATAACTCTTGCTTCAAGCATCTTTTTTACAATAATTTATATTTCATCCTTCTAGATATGTGGATATTAATATAGCCGAGTATTTGCTAGAGAGTTGCCCTGAAGAATCGATATAGAATGATCATGCCGATGGGTTGGAGGTAGGTTGCACGGTTCGTCAAATATATCTGAAAATTCAGCAAACAAAGGAAGTAGGTTTAGATCTTCAAATTCTATTAGCTCTCCCTTAGTTTGCTACTTAAGTTGTACTAAAGAGCCGCTGCATGCTTTGTGCAAAACCTTCTCTATTTGTTGTGTGCAAATCGTCATTACGTCGCTCCCACGTTTCTCGTATAGTATCACCTGTTTCCATTTATTGTAAAATCTCATAATTAGTTTCACAAAGTTTCAAGAAACATCACCTAATATCATTAGCCATTCGATGACAAGCATGGCCTCATAATCATCAAGAGGGAGGAGGAAGAAAAATGTAATTATCTCTTGGTCCTACAGCAATAGTTTCACCCACGGGTACCTACGATCACACTTCAAAATTCATCCATCGGTGACATTAACATCAAACATACTATAATTCTCAATAGGTAAGGCAATCCAAACAACAGCCTTGCTGTTCATAAAATTATTAGTGCTCCCGATATCAATAAGAATAGTGATAGATTGTTGCTTCAAAAGTCCTCCCACTTTCATCATTTGCAGGTTCGCGTAATCGGCAAGGGCATGCATCATAATATCAATCGGCTGCTGTTCTTCATCCATGACTACTTCCTTATACTCCTAGACCTCCTCCTCTATATCTTCAAGAGGTTCGATTAGTAGAAGATAGCCCCTTTTACAGCGATGATCGTGGTTCCACGGCTCGTCGCAATCCTAATAAAGACCCTTTGCTAATCAATCACGTAGTTCTTCTCTTGTCAATTTTTTTGGCAGCGAAGGACAGCTAGGAGCAAAAAGATATTTAAATGCCATGGGCTTAGGAGAAGTTCTCATCCTTTGAGCATCTTGGTTGAGTCATTCTTTGTTAGGACTCTAGCTAGGAGAGTCCTAATTGATAGGGGCAATCATGTAAAACCTACATAAGCCGACCCTTATTAAAGAGGTGAAGAGGCCGGCTAGGGTTTGAAGGTTATTTCTTAAAGAAGAATTAGGAGTTGTAAAGGAATAGGAGTCTTGAGTAGGAGTCCTATTAGGAGTCTTGAGTAGAAGTCTTAATTGAGTAAGAGTCTTGAGTAGGAGTCCTATTAGGAGTTAGGGTTTAGACACCCTATAAATAGTCATGTATTCATCCTCTTTTGATAAGCAATAGATGAATCTTTTCTGCAGCCTTTGAGCAGCAACTTGGAGGAAGGAACCCCTATAGAGTTCCAGGAGGCCGATCCCCTAAAGAGATCAACCACAAGCTTAGAATCTGAAAGGGTTCTACCACTTGGTATCAGAGCAGCGTTCTTGGCATCTTGCTACCCTTTCCACAGCCATCCATCATCCCTCCACAGCCGCCCAAAGCAATTCCCATAATTGCTTAAAAGATCGTCACCAAATTCCGTTGTCATCTACACCATCGCAGATCATCTTTTGATCTCCCCGTGAATTGCAACAGGTTTTAGTTTTCTACCTTACTGCTGCTGCAATTTAGTTATCCTTATTCAAAATCCAAAAAAAAAAAAATTGTTCCTATATTACTGCATAAACTTTTCATCGCAAAGTTTTCATCTCTACGACGAAAGATACATTGCAGAATTCTAACCGCATAACACAGTCTATTTGAGCTTGCTACTGCATTTTTTCTATCCAAATCTCTACGAAATTTTTATGACAGCTTTGACACATCCTAATAGCAGATTTCCCCTTGGTTTTGTCAAAAAATTCTTAATATAAACCGTTGATCTTTTACGTCTAATCTGCTATACTTAAAAATCTGCACTATAAAATTTCAGCCGCATAGCATAGTTTGTTTGATCTTGCTACTACGTTTTTTCTGTCCAAATCTCTATGAAATTTTTATGATAGATTTGATACTTCCTAATAGAGGTTTTCCTTTTGGTTTTATCAAAAAATTCTCAATATAAACCACTAGTCTTTTACGTCCAATCTGCTATACTTGAAAATCTGTGCTGCAGAAAATTTCAGCCGCATATTGTTGCCTTAACCGATCTATTTGTAATCTTTTTTGAACGAAATTTCTTCTACACTTTATAGATCATCTTGGCTTCCATCTAAGATTGATCTATTGAGGAATTCATCTCTAAAAACAATTTTGTGTTGCTGCAAATTTTCATCGCAACCCGCTGAAATTTTTCGACGAGAATTCTGCTATCGCAACTTGCACCAATTTCTTTGCTCTTATACTGCCAAAATTTTCTTGATTAAATTGGACATACTTACTGTCACATACACTGAAATTTTGCTATCAATTCCCTCCTCAAATCTCTCAAGTTTTTTGTGGAAATTTTGTTGAGAAACCGTTGTTTCTTCGACGACAATTCTGCTCTTACAAGACAACACAATTCTGCAGCAAACTTCCACTGATTTCTATCAAACCTTTGCTGCCATCTACCACAGATCTAAAACTTTCATCCACAGCCCTAAAACTCCACCAAACTACACCCTCAAACTACACCCAAAATTGCCACAAAACAAGCCTAAACCGCAGCCTACATCCACCAATCCACCAACCCTTTCGACCATCACTTCTCTCAACCTATACTTGCCTTTAACCCGACAACAAAAGAGAGATCTAAACATCACAGATTTGGAGGCATATTCTATGGCATCTAGGGAGGCAATCAATGCTAAATTCGAAGCCTTGGAGGCGCGAATAGAGGATAAGATTCGGACTCTCTTTACCGAACTCAGTTTGGGCCGACCACTAAGCTCGAAGAAATCACATCAAGGAGAGAGCTCTAGCCAATCGCACCAAGCCCGAAGAGATGACTTCCAAGAGAGGAGAGGTTCAATGACTGATCTCAACTATCCACGAATGAGGGTGGACTTCCCTAGATGGGAAGAAGGAGACCTGATTGGTTGGATCTCGCGCGCGGAGCGATATTTTCGGTATCATAAAACTGCGGATGCATCTATGGTAGAAATTGCAGCTATACATCTTGAAGGGGATGCCATACAATGGTTTTACTGGTTTAAATATACTCATGGAGTTCTCTTATGGCGACAGTTCAAAGAAGGACTATTGATCCGCTTCAGACAAACCGATTACGAGAACATTGACGAACAACTAGCAAAGATCCGACAAACCTCTACTATTCAGGAGTACCAAACAAGGTTTGAAAGGTTATCTAATCAAACTCGTGATTGGTCTCAAAAACAGCTATTGGGGACCTTTATTGAGGGCTTGAAGCCAGAGATCCGGGGAGAAGTTCAAGCACGACAACCGTACACGCTTATGGCAGCCATCTCTTTCGCACGACATCAAGAGGAGCGTTTGAACCATGAAGCTCAGAGGACTAGGATCGCTTCTCAACCTACAATGCAGAAGCCCTCAACCCCCCCTACTATCAACCGAGTCCCTACACCAAAAATGATGACAAGAGAAGAGCTTCAGGAGCGATCTACGGAGGAGTTATGTTGGCACCGCGATGAGCCGTGGAGCCGCGAGCATCACTGTAGAAAAGGGAGACTTCTTATGATTAAACCAGTAGAAGAAGAGGTCATTGAATATCAAGAAGAGAGCCTTGATAATAAAGAAGAAGATGCAGAAGAAGAGCCACAACCGACCGAAGTTATGGTGCATGCACTAGCTGGCTACTCAAACCCGCAAACGATGAAAGTTGAAGGCCTTCTCAAACAACAATCGATCACTATTCTCATCGACATGGGCATCACTAATAACTTTCTAGATAGTAAAGTTGCTGTCCGGATGGCCTTACCTATCGAGTATTACAGCAGGTTTGACGCCAAGTTCACCGATGGACGGATTTTGAAGTGTGATCGTAGGCGCCCGCAAGAGAAACTATTACTGCAGGAACAAGAGATAATTGGAGATTTCTTCCTCCTCCCTCTTGATGATCATGAGGCTATTGAATGGTTGACAACATTAGGTAATGTTTTCTGGAATTTTATGAAACTAATTTTGAGATTTTATAGTAAAGAGAAACAGGTGATTCTACACGGGAAACGTGGGGGCGACGTAATGACGATTTGCACACAACAAATGGAGAATGTTTTGCATAAAGCATGCAGCGGCTTTTTGGTACAACTTAAGCAGCAAACTAAGGGAGAGCCAATAGAATTTGAAGATCCAAACCTACTTCCTTTGCTTGCTGAATTTTCAGATATATTTGACGAACCGCGCAACCTACCTCTTGCCCGTCGGCATGATCATTGTATATCGATTCTTCTGGGCAAACCTCCTGCAAATACTTGGCTATATCAACATTCATATCTACAGAAGGATGATATAGAAAGGATTATAAAAGAGATGCCCGAAACAGGAGTTATTTGGCCAAGTTGCAGCCCCTACTTTTTACTAGTGCTCTTTATACGAAAGAAGGATGAAACATGGCGAATGTGTATTGATTACCGAGCCCTCAATGGCATAACCATCAAGGACAAATACCCTATTCCAATAGCAGATGAATTACTAGATGAAAGAGAGCACAAGTCTTCACAAAGCTGGACCTTCGATCCGGGTATCATCAAATATGAGTGTGCAAAGAAGATATACCGAAAACCGCCTTTTGAAGACACAACGGCCACTACGAATTTTTGCTTTCGTCACCAGAAGGTGGAATATCTTGGGCATATCATATCAGAGGAACATGTGATAGTGGACCCCTCTAAAATTAGAGCAATGCAAAACTGGCTGACCTCGAGCAACATAAAATTGCTACGTGGCTTTCTCAGTTTAATAGACTACAATCGCAAGTTCATGAAAAACTATGGAAAGATCAGTGCACCACTTATTCCCTTACTGAAAAAAGATATCTTCCAATGTATGGACAAAGCCTCCGCTGCCTTCGACAAACTTATGGCAGCCATGACGACGACGCCGGTGCTAGCACTACTAGATTTCAACCGACCCTTCATTATTGAGGTTAATGCATCTGGAGTCAGAATTGGAATCATTCTCATTCAAGTTGGTCGACCACTCGCATACACTAGCAAGGCATTATCTCCCTCCTATCAAAATATGTCAACATATGATAAGGAGATGCTCGCCATTATGCGCGCAGCAACAAGGTGGAGACTCTACTTGATCGGTCGACGATTTCAAATTAAAACTGACCATAAAAGCCTCAAGTACTTTTCGGAGCAAAAGATATTATCCCCTGAGCAGCAAAAATGGGTAACAAAACTTCTTAGATTTGATTATGAAATAACTTACAAAAAGGGGAAAGAGAATGTTGTTGCAGATGCGCTTTCACAACTACCCGAGCAAGCTGAATTTTTGGTCGTTTTACTTCCAACCAGTGACTTCCTTGAGGATATTAAGATGGAATGGCAGGATGATCTAGAGACCAGTAAGATCATAAAAAAATTGGAAGAAGCATCAAGCTCCGTGGCTCATTACAATTGGGACTCAAAAGAATTACACTACAAAGGACGCATTGTGCTTATGACAAATTCTACTTGCATCTTCACGAGCAGATTTTGGACAAAGTTATTCCATATGCAGGGTACTAAATTGAAAAGGAGTATGCAATATCACCCACAAATTGACAGCCAGACGAAAGTTATAAATAGGTGCTTGGAGACAGCCCAAAGCCACCCACCAAATATGACTACTCAAGGAGAACTCCAGACCCAGCCAAGTGTCATTATTGATCAACGGATCGTGACTCAACGACGACGACCCACTACTGAAGTGCTAAAACAGTGGGTGAACCTACCAACAAAAGATACCACTTGGGAGAACTATGACAACTTGAAGATCAAATTCCCAAAATTCATGAATCGTCAGCCTCGAGGACAAGGCTGATTTGAAGAGGGCGGGTCTGTTAGGACTCTAGCTAGGAGAGTCCTAATTGATAGGGGCAATCATGTAAAACCTACCTAAGCCGACCCTTATTAAAGAGGTGAAGAGGCCGGCTAGGGTTTGAAGGTTATTTCTTAAAGAAGAATTAGGAGTTGTAAAGGAATAGGAGTCTTGAGTAGGAGTCCTATTAGGAGTCTTGAGTAGAAGTCTTAATTGAGTAAGAGTCTTGAGTAGGAGTCCTATTAGAAGTTAGGGTTTAGACACCCTATAAATAGTCATGTATTCATCCTCTTTTGATAAGCAATAGATGAATCTTTTCTGCAGCCTTTGAGCAGCAACTTGGAGGAAGGAACCCCTATAGAGTTCTAGGAGGCCGATCCCCTAAAGAGATCAACCACAAGCTTAGAATCTGAAAGGGTTCTAACATTCTTCTTGTATTCAGGTGAAAGAAATCACAATTGTCACGATACGGGGCTGTCGCACCTTAACCTCCCCTTTTATCTCTGGCTTGAGTCGTTCGATGAATGTTCCTAACAATTAATGATCAGTCCAATCACAAACAAGGTAGGATAGCTTCTCAAACCTGGTTTGGTACTATTGAATCGTAGAGGTTTGTCGAATCTTTGCGAGTTGGCCATCAATAATTTCATACTCCGTAAGTCCAAAATGATTCTGCAGTGCATTCTTAAATTGATTCCATGTCAGAGCCCTATGATTGTATTCTAGCCAATCATACCATTGAATAGTATCTCCTTTAAGGTGGATGACAACAATTTTCACCATAACATCATCCAACGTTCGGTAGTAGCAAAAGTAACATTCGGCACGCGAAATCCACCTCGTCGGGTCTCCTTCTTCCCATCGTGGGAAGTCTACCCTCATGCATGGCTGAAGCATATCGGAGGGCTATCCCTCCTTCTCTAGAGGTCTCTTTGAACTCTCTCCTTGTTGAAATTTGGTTGGACTGGGCAGTTCTCTAATTCAAAATTCTGCAAACAAAACACGCAATTTGTCCTCTAAGCGCGATTCAAGCCACGATTCAATCCGAGATTCTAATACTTCAAATTTGGCATCAATTGGATCTTGAGAAGCCATAGCATATGTCTCCAAATCTATAATGTTAAGATCTCTCTTTTGTTGTTGAGTTAGAGCCATATATTGGTTGAGAGAAGTGGTGGTCAAAAAGGTTGGTGGATTCGTGAATGTAGGCTATGGTTTAGGCTTGTTTTGGATGTAGTTTGTGTTGAATCTCGGATTTTGATGATGAAGTCAATTGTAATTTGTTTGAAAAGTGTGTAGGATTAACTACAATGGTAGTAAAATATAAAGCAGGTGTTGTGCTGGAGTCAAGATCGAGATCATGTTGAGAGTTCAAGAGTTTGACGGAAGTCTGGACATTCGTCAGAAGTTCTACGGGAACCAATCGAGAAGTCCAGAAGCTTGCCATAGAAGCTCATCGAAACTTACCAAGAAGATCAATGTAAAGTCCAGGAGCTTGCCAGGAGTCCGCCGGACCATTGTCGAGAGTTCGTCGGATGTTCACCGGAAGTACGTCGGAAGCTCGCTGAAAGAGCAATTGACGTACCGGAATAAGAAGTGCAGTAATCATGTCTTAAATATCATAGTTAGAGCATAAATTAAATTAATATTGGGAGGTAATCCCACTAACTTAATTAGGGGCCAACTGGGCCCTAAGTTGGGCCAGTGTGGGTCGGATTCAAGGCCCAACCAGGACCCTGAAAAGTTGGTCGGCAGTGGCATGACGGTGGCACCGCCAGGAAAGTAGTGCCCTCCCAGGAAGACTGGGCGGTGGTATTGCCCCTGTTAAGCGGTGGTACCGCCCAGTGTCAAGTGCCAGGCAGTGGTACTGCCAGGACCTCGAAACTCTGGGATTAGACACTTTTTGGCTTCATTTTTGAAGCCATTGGGGCCTATAAAAACCCAACCCTTTTCTGCATGAAAGGGTACGAAACCTATTGGCATAATCTTGAGTTCTTGAGCCTTAAAGTGTTGTAAAAGTTAGAGTTCTCCTCCTTCATCTCTTAAGCCTTGTAACCATCCAAGAAAGAGGAGTGAGACTTGTAAGGGTTGTCTCCTAAACCCAGCAAAAGGAGAAAAGCTATAAAAGGTGGTTGGCCTTTGCCTATTGAAGGAAGGCCTCTAGTGGATGTCGATGACCTCTTCGGAGGAGGAATCTGAAAGTGGATGTAGGTCACATTGACCGAACCACTCTAAAACTTAGTTTGCATTTACTTTAAACAACTTTCTTTTATAGCAAACTGCCTCTCCTCCTCACTATGCTTTAACTACGACTACATACTCTTTCACGTAAACATCTTCTGAGATCAGCTTTAATCGTACGAAAACTTATGAAACCAACGCTTTTCATTTGTGCAATTTACATTGCTGCAAATCACCTTAGTCTTCTCGTGCACTTTCACGAAAGGTTTCAAGTTCAAATTCCTTCCGGAACGGATTGAATCGAAACCATTCTCGTTGGAATCGGTTTTAATCAAAACAAGTTTTTTGAAATAGTGAAAGTTTTCTGCTGCACTAATTCACTCCCCTCTCTTAGTGCCGCTCTTGATCCTAACAAAAAATTGGTATTAGAGCAAGGTTCACTCTCGTTTAGTTTAAAATCAAAGAGAGATGACATTTGCCGGCAACCAAGAGGATCATTCAATTAGACGTCCGCCCATACTTAATGAGACAGATTACACATATTGGAAGACTAGAATGAGGATCTTCCTAATTTCAATGGATTTTGAGCTTTGGAACGTTGTCGAGAATTGTTTTCAAAAGTCTTCTCTTCCGATGAACGATTGGAATAGGTTGGAGAAGAAGACTTTCACTTTAAATGCCAAGGCTATGAATGCCTTGTTTTGTGCATTAGATAAAAACAAGTTTAATCGAGTGTTAATTTGTGAAATGGTTTTTGATATTTGGCACACACTCGAAGTGACTCATGAAGGTACTAGTAGAGTGAACGAGTCAAAAATTAATCTTTTAGTTCATTCTTATGAGTTATTTTGTATGAAACCGGGTGAGACCATTGGAGACATGTACACCCAATTTATAGATATCGTTAATGATCTAAAAGGACTTGGTAAAGGCTTCTTAGATTTTGAACTCGTTAATAAAATTTTAAGATCCCTTCCAAAGAGTTAGGACCCTAAAGTAATGGCTATTCAAGAGGCCAAAGATCTAAATAATTTTTCTCTTGAAGAACTAATTGGGTCACTAGTGACCTATGAAATGACATGTAAAGCTCATGAAGAGCTTAAATACACCCTTCTAAAGAACAAGAAGGATATGGCACTGAGAACACAAGAAGATCACTTGAGAGAAAACTCAAGTGATGAGGACCTTGATAATGACTTGACACTTTTAACAAGAAAATTCAAAAAAATTATTAAAAGGAATAAATTTAAAAATGACACTAAAAATAAATTTGAACCCAAGAAAGATCAAGTAATATGCTATGAATGCAAGAAGCTAGGACACTACAAGAGTAAATGTCCCCAAGCCAAGAAGAGAACACCAAAGAAGAAGGCGCTCAAAACTACATGGGATGACTCAAGTGATTCCAAAGAAGATGAGCCAACCAACACCGAGCAAGTTGCTCACTATGCGCTAATGGCCATTGGAGATGAGGTAACAAGTTCATTAGATGCAAATTTATCATTTGATGAACTATTAAATGCTTTTCATGATTTATTTGATGAATGTAAAATAATTAGTAAAAAATATAAATTATTAAAAAAGGAGCATGATTCTCTTGTTAGTGATTTCGATAAATTAAAAATAGAGCATAATGATAGTTTAGCTCCATATACGAAATGCTATTAAGTAGAAACACTTAGAAAGGAAAACTTGTAACTTAAGGATATCTTAGAAAAATTTGAGATTGGTAGCAAGTCCTTGAACATGATCCTTGCTAATAAGGGTCACGTTCATAAAAGAAGTGGAGTCGGATTTGTGAGTAACTCTCACCAAAATCTAACCACCTTTATTAAAGGCCCTATCTTGCCTATTTCACCCCAAAACAATTGTAACTTTTGTTGCAAACTTGGACATATAGCTTATCATTGTCCATTTAAAAAATGTAGTTCACACAAGTTGATTTGGGTTCCTAAAGGAACCATAAAGAATTCCATGCAAAATGATAAGTTAAGTCGATCGGTTTTTTAGGCACCCAAGGTCAAATGGGTACCTAAATATCATTCTCTTTTGTAGAAACGTATACCATCACAAGCTAGGAGCAAGAGATGGTATCTTGTTTTTGGGTGCTCAAGGTTTATGACCAGAGAAGAGATCCAAAATAACTCATAAAGCTCTCTAGCCAAAATAACAAAAAGGGAATAATTAGAATTAAAAACTATCAATTACAAAACGATGCTTATATTACATAAGTTCATGATGCAATCTTGTGTGATAAATACTTAATCTTGATCTCTCAAATTTTGAAACTTGGGAACTCTTATGCATGAATTCCCCTTCTCACATCTTCCAGATTTCTAAATTTATCGGATACATTCCTTCCTTAATTTTTTCGGATCCAATTCTATCTTACAAGATTATGAATTTATGGCTTGCAAACCATGTTTGCATACGAATTTTGTATGATGATTTGGTATAAATCTTCTTCTCTTATGATGCAAGCTTTACGTGATGATATGTGTGAGTGTGTGTAAGCTTTGAGCAGTGCTCACTGCTAGCTGGCGGTGGCATCGCCTAGTTGAAACCCGTTGTAGGCGGTAGCACTACCCAACTGGCGATAGCACTGCCAGCAAACAAGTGTTGCAAGCGGTAGCACCGCCCAGCTAGCGGTGCCACCACCCGCAACCTGCCCCCCTTATAAACTTAAGTTAGGGTCGGCGGTAGAACCGACCCCAACTCATTCTCCACTCCCCCAAACAACTCCAAACCCCCTTTGAATACCATTGTCTCCCTCTAGCTGCCTAAAAAAATCTCTATTTCCTACTAGATCAATGATCAATTTCCTACATCCTCTTGAAGATCACAACTAAGGTATTCTCTAAATGGCATTGATTTCTCTTTTGTTTTATCTACTCTTGCTCATTATCTATCTTTATAATAGCAGTCTTTATGGGTTCTAGAAGATCCTCTAGGGACAAAGGGAAGAAGAGATTAAAAGAAAATTATGACTCCCTATTCTTCGATTCAAATCAACATGCCCTAAAATTTTCATCCATAGAGTTTAGGCATGTTTATAAGGGGAAATATGTTAATTTAGAGGAATTAAGTGATTTAGAACCCATTCAATGGTTTGCTAATCTAAATATTTTCCCAATCCTTCAAATTAGTGAACTCATCTATCCTAGGCTTGTTAGACTATTTTACAATAATCTATATGTAGATGAAAATGAAAAGGTATCAACCTATCTTTTAGGATATCATATACCTATTACGGATGAGTTGATTTGTAACCTCATAGGAATTGCGGTGAAGGAAAATGGTTGTTATTTTAGAGGACAATGGGATGAAGAACTAGTTGGAACCACTTATGTTGATGCCTTAGGAACTATTTTTGGTAATCCTAACTTATTTATTGTTCCAAAAAGCTGTGAACACTTACTACCATTTAGCACTAAAATACTTTATGATATTTTGATAAGTATCATTCTCTCTAAACAATATCATCATGATGAGGTAAGTCAAATAGAATTAGGTACCATATATTGGATTATGAAAGGACACAACAAATGTTTTGGTTACCTAATCTAACAAAACATGATTGAAATATCAAACAAAAAAATGATGCTTCCATATGGTAGCCTAATCACTAGATTAATTCATGCTTATGACATAGCTATCCCACCTGACGAACATGTTACAAAACTAGATAGATTTAGTGTCATAAATAAAAACCTACTTCGATGGTTGAGGTGTACGTTTAGAAATTAGATATGGGTTAGACTGCCTAGAAAAACTGATCTCCCGCCACCCGAATCAGAATCGGAAACACCAATCTTTAGGGGTAATCAATCTCCTCCACCTAGTCCCTTTGAGGCAACACCTTTAGAAGAGCATCCACCTCCCTCATCTATTGACAATATCGGGACTCGTATGGATCGATTTGAGCAACATCAAGATCGACTTGAACAATGTCAAGATCAAATCATAACTCAGTTACAATAGATTCACCGACAGTTTGATACCTTGTTTAGATATTTTAACTTTCCATCACTTGAATAAGTTGTGTATGTATTTAGGAAAAGTGAACATAATTTCTCCTTGTTATGTTGTAATATTATATTGTTTACCTTAATGTTGTAAACTTAAAATGCTACTCACTTTGATGATCGCAATGTTGTTCTTTTATGCTACTTACTTTGATAGTAAAATTCTGTGCTAATGGTTAAATTCTAAGCTTACTTTAATGAATATATTACTCTAAGAATTAGACTTGATATATATCTTTTGAATGGATAAATTCCTTGATATATTTAACTGTTGGTATCTACGACTTGATGCATTATTTGATGAGCATTTGCGAAGTTAGGGATGTTAATATGTCCGAATGCATAAATTTGTTAAATTTTATTTTCGGACTATCTTCTTGAATGTAATTTATGCAATATCAAGTTTATTTCATACTCTTGCTCCATCAATTTCGATACACTCAATCACTTCATAGATTTCATTGACAAATGCATCTCTCAGATTTATCCCTTATGATTTATTGAGAATTGATTTTGATGTGATGCTCCTCTCATTATGAAGATTAATTCTTGGAATTCTTTTATCCGTCATATGATGATTCTTTCACATGAATTCCTTCTTAATGAAGGAAGATCTTTTTTATGAGATGAACACTTGCAAGAATGAGGATTTGATTTCACATGAATATTTTGATCCTTGTGAAACTTGAAGCATGATTTAATGAAACTCTTTTATCATTTTTAACTTTATTCAAAGTTGGTTCTCAATAGATTTTCCTCCTTACTCTCCTCCTTCATGCAAAGTTTTGATGAAAAATAAAAAGGGAGAAGTTGATCGAAGCCATCTCTTTAATGTTTATAACTTTTAATGTTGAGAAATTTTGAATGATACCATGTCATGAATGCTTGAAATATGATTGGTATGAATATCTTTACAATTTGAAATATGGCATGAATCTTTACTGCACTTGGATTGTTGAATTGTTCTCCTTTTTGTTGATGACAAAGGGGGAGAAATAATGCCAAAATGTGGTAAATTGATGACAAATGTATACAATGTATTTCATCATATAATATGTAAAACTTAACTTGCTATTTTGTAATTGATATCTTGCCATAGAATGATGAATTACTATCTTTGTCATCTTTCACATTTGATATACCATACTTGAAAATGGATGTCATGACTTGACATCATACTTGGCATCGTATTTTGAGAATGATAGATCATGATAGGAATTATGATGTGCATTTTGATAAGTTTAATTAACTTATGCTAGCAATTTGTTTCTTGAATTCAAGAAAGTCTTTTCTCAAGTAGGCATATAGATAGGGGGAGTTAAGGTTAACTTCATCATCAAAAAGGGGGAGATTGTTGAATCTCGGATTTTGATGATGAAGTCAATTGTAATTTGTTTGATCTAATCTATATGTTGAGAAAAGTGTATAGGATTAACTACAATGGCAGTAAGACATAAAGTAGGTATTGTGCTAGAGTCAAGATCGAGATCACGTTGGGAGTTTGAGAGTTTGACGGAAGTCCGAACGTTCGTCGAAAGTTCTGTGGGAACCAACCAAGAAGTCCAGAAGCTTGCCATAAAAGCTCATTGGAACTCGCCAAGAAGATCATTGCAAAGTCCAAGAGCTTACCGGGAGTCCGCCAGAGCATTGCCGAGAGTTCGTCAGATGTTTGCCAAAAGTACGCCGGAAGCTAGTCGAAAGAGCAATTGACGCACCAGAATAAGAAATACAGTAATCATGTCTTAAATATCATAGTTAGAGCATAAATTAAGTTAGGATTTGGAGGTAATCCCACTAACTTAATTAGGGGCCAACTAGGCCCTAAGTTGGGCTGGTGTGGACTGGATCCAAGGCCCAACCAGGACCCTGAAAAGTTGGCCGGTGGTGACACCGCCTAGAAAGCAATGCCATCCGAGGAATTCTATGTGGTGGTACCAACTAGACTGAGTGGTGGTACCACTCCTATCAGGTGGTGGTACCACTAGAGCTCGATCTCTGAGCTATGTCAGGTGATGGTACCACCCAATGTCAGGTGCCAGGTGGTGGTACCGCCCAATAATGGTGATGGTACCGCTAGGACCCCAGAAATCTAGGATTAGATACTTTTTGGCTCTATTTTGAAGCCATTGGGGCTTATAAAAACCACACCCTTTTCTACTTGAAAGGGTACAAAACCTATTGGCATATTCTTGAGCCTTAAAGTGTTGTAAAAGTGAGAGTTCTCCTCCTTCATCTCTTAAGCCTTGTAACCATCCAAGAAAGAGGAGTGAGACTTGTAAGGGTTGTCTCCTAAACCTAGCAAAAGGAGAAAAGCTGTAAAAGGTAGCTAGCCTTTACCTATTGAAGGAAGGCTTCTAGTGGACGTCAGTGACCTCATCGGAGGAGGAATCCAAAAGTGGATGTAGGTCACATTGACCGAACCACTCTAAAACTTGGTTTTCATTTACTTTGAGCAACTTTTTTTTATAGCAAATTGCCTCTCCTCCTTACTATGCTTTAACTATGTCTACATATGCTTTCATGTAAACATCTTCTGAGATCAGTTTTAATCGTACAAAGACTTACAAAATCGACACTTTTCATTTGTGCAATTTACATTGCTGCAAATTACCTTAGTCTTCTCTTGCACTTTCATGAAAGGTTTCAAGTTCAAATTTCTTCCGGAACAGATTGAATCGAAACTATTCTCATTGGAATCGGTTATAATCGAAACAAGTTTTTTGAAATAGCGAAAGTTTTTCATTGCACTAATTCACCCCCCTCTTGGTGCCACTCTTGATCCTAACAAACAATTTGAGGGTATGGTTTGGGGGAGTTTTAAGGCTGTGATGGTAGTGGATGAAGATTAGGGAAACAATGTTTTAGATCTATGGTAGATGGCAGCAAAGGTTTGATAGAAATTGGTGGAAGTTGCTGCAGATAGGTGATGTCTTGTAAAAGCAGAATTGTCATCGAAGAAACAATAGTTTCTTGACGAAATTTCTAGCAAAAACTAAGAGATTTGAGGAGAGAATTTGACAGTAAAATCTTGGTTTAGATAACAGCAATGATGACAAATTTAATCAAGAAAATTTTATAGTATAATAGCAAGGAAATTGGTGCAAGTTGCGATAGCAGAATTCTCATCGAAAAAATTCCAACGACTTGCGACGAAAATTTGCAGCAACACAAGAATATTTTTAGAGATGAATTCCTCAATAGATCAATCTTAGATGGAAGCCAATATAATCTATGAAGTGTATAAAAAATTTCGTTCAAAAAGGATAGCAAATAGATCGGTTAAAGGCAACAATAGGTGGCTGAAATTTTCTACAGCAATCCTCCATTCATAAAGATGATAACTTTTGCGACGGAAGGAGTTTGCAACAATATAGGAATAACTTTTTTGGATTTTTGAATAACGATAACTAAATTACAAAAATAGTAAGGTATGAAACCAGAACCTGTTGTAATTCATGGGGAGATCAAAAGATAATCCACGATAGTGGAGATGATGATGGAATTCGACGACAATCTTCTAAGCAATTATGGGAATTGCTTTGGGCGACTATGGAGGGCTGATGGATGATTATGGATGGGTAGCAAGATGCCAAAAATGTTGCTTTGATACCAAGTGTTAGAACTCTTGCAGATTCTAAGCTTGGGGTTGATCTCTTTAGGGGATCGACCTCCTTATAACTCTATAGGAGTTTCTTCCTCCAAGTTATTGCTCAAGGGTTGCTAAAAGATTCATCTATATATCTCAAAAGAGGATGAATACATGACTATTTATAGGGCTTCTAAACCCCAACTCCTGATAGAATTCCTACTCAAGACTTCTACTTCTATACAACTCATAATGCTTCTCCAAGAAACAACTTTCAAACTAATCCTAACCTTAGCCGACCTCTTCACCTCTTTAATAGGGGTCGGCTAGATAGGTTTTATATGAATGTCCCTTTCAATGAAACTCAATTTAGGACTCTCCTAGCTAAAGTCCTAACATATGTACTTGGAAGGACTATTACACAGTTGGTATAGTAACATAAGTATAAGAACTAATCATAACCACCTTTTATCAGTGTCAAGCTATTATATATGTTTGTTATGCCATTTAGAACTGTCATCGACCAATGCTAGACCATTACACCTACATTGTTACACTAGTTCATCTCACTATTTATGCGATAATGGGTGCACAAAGATCGTCCGTACTTATTTTCTAACTGGCACTTACTAGATATTATTATATGAGGCCCAGGTAATGACAAAAGGGAGCTTAAATAGTTCTCACATTGTCACAAATAAAATTGTAAATGGGGTGTTCGACGTAATGCTTATGTATGTCCATGTCTTTTGGTTTGTTCATACTTTGCAAAGTATGTAGAGGGACGATCGAAGACTTAACAACCCTATCTTAGTTGGGTTTAGTGGTTGTTTAAGGCTTGTAAATAAAGGTTGTATCATGTAGACACTTGTGAGTGATGTTCGGTCTGTAGCGAACCATTTTGACCCTTTGTTATGCAAAAATTTCAGAGCTTGTAAAGTCTATTTGTAATTTGCATTGACTATAAAGTGTTTTCTGAAATGTTTACTTGTGGATCTCGAGTGAGGCATTTTCTCTAACCTATTTTCTCTTTTGTAGGTCCTAAGGGACCATGGGAGGTTTTGGGGAGGCTGACCTTTGCGAACGAACACGCATGGGTGTCGCACGACTTAGGCAAAACCAGCTAAGTCCATGACAGATGGCATCAGAGCGGGACAAGCACTCATAGAAACACTTGGCATGCAAATGTGGGGGACCTAGTAGGGCTGCATTAAGGGCCGCCAACATACACAACCATTTAGGGGAAAATGGGCATGAAGATGTAGGGATAAGGAGTCGCTCAAAGAAGCGGGCATTTGAGATTGGCATTCAGAGGAATGGCCAACCCTTCACACAAGAGGCACCATGAGGACAAGTTGGGAAGAACACGTAGCGCACAAAGGTTGAGATGGCTAAGTTTGAGCTATGGCTCAACGTTGGCAACCATACTTAATGGTGCTCAAGGCAATCAAGGTGCTTGGTAAAAGATGAGATCATGTAAGGTAGAATGGGTTATTCAGCGACCGAAAGAGTTGTTATGCAAAGCTCACAGAGGTAAGAAAAATTGTTAACTTGAAGAATTCGGTACTTATGCAAGGGCTTGTATGCAAACGATAGAATGTTCATGGCCCTCCCAAGGTGGTCAAAGCTTGGCGCCATGGAGCATTGAAACTTTCTCTTCAGCATGAGAAGGATATGCCTGTAGGAGGCTGAAGTGTACAGCGAGTTCAACATGTTGCTAGGCCTTGAGGGGTGCAGTAGGGACTATATTGACATGAAGTCGCAATCTAGCAAGTGTGTTTGCAGGAGGCAGAATGATGCACAGTTTGTTCAGCAAGGCGGAGTAGTCCAAGGGGATGGTGGTCTCCGAAACATTCAAAGAGAAGGAAACAAAGAGAGAAGTTGTTCCAATGGGATAGATATCTATGAGGGATAAGTCTCGACTCTTCAGAGGGAGAACTAAGTGCAATGGACTGCACATGTTAAGGAGTACCTCAAAAACAACTTCACAAAGCTCAATGGATCGAGCGAGCGATGAGGAGTCATCACATGATCTCGCTTGAGATAATACATTTGGGGGATGCATTGCGAGATCAAGTGGGGGAGCGATCCGAGACAACACAAGATGAAGGTACACTTAGAGTTGATATGGAAATCAAACTCAACAAATGGCTGACTAGTGGAATGGTGGGCGTGAGGACCACCATCAACTCAATGCAAAATGAGGAGCAGAGCAACTTGGGTATAACTTGGGAAAATACCCAAGCCGTATGAAGGGAGCCAATATAGAAGATGGAGTATGGAGTGGAGGCACAAAGCTTTCCTTGGACAGAGGTCAAGGACATGAACTCTTGTAGAGGCAAGAGCAGGATCATGTCGTTCTATGGGTCCCTTATTCTGATGAAGCGGGCTCATCTTGCATGGTGCCAAAGATGAAGGGAGCTTCGAGGCACATGCACCTTACCTCAAAGAAGCATTTGACGGAGTAACTGAGGTGACTCAACTTGCGGAGGCAAAATTGGGTTCAGAAGGTCTTGGCACGGGGCAAGAGAACTCAAAGGCAGGTACTCTTGAAGAATATGCCATAGTGCTACCATTCAAATTATCATGAAGGATGTGGTGCGCAGCGAAGATTGTGCTAATAAGGGCAGAGGCCTAGGATCCAAACAATGATGCACCAATTTCAACGAAGTCGGTGGACTTCATGAGCTACTAGACGATAGACTATCCTAGAGTGGTGCTTCATCTAGGTGTGACCCAAGAGCGGGTGGTCCAGAGCCTATATTCGCTTAAGGGAGCCTGGTTAGTCAGAGGATATGGTTGAGTAAGCGAACATTGCTACCAAAGAAGCTAAGGAGAATAGAATCAGTGCAAACCCTACAATATGATGGCAGAGGCCATGCATGGGAGTTGTAATCTATTTTTTCATCGATAAAGGGGAACTGTTTGGAAAACGAAGAGGTGTTAAAGTAAAGAGTCGAAAGGTGTAAGGAAGCGATGACGAGTCTAGAGGGACTTGGCTACCCAAAAACAAAGCATCGGTTAGAATGGAGGTGGACTCGGAGGAGTGCCATAGAGATATATCTACCGATTATGAAGAAATGGATATAGTTGTGAGGTGACGGATAGTAGAGCCATGGGCATGGTAGCACCATGGTACCGTAGAGGCGGGACTTCTACACATTGATCCCTTATTCTCATGGAGGGAGAACGCTTGGTCGTGAAAGGGGCCGAGGAGGTAGAGAATGCAGAGGCAAACTCCAAGTACCGAGACAAGGCTAAAGGGCAGAGGCTAGGGAACTTTGTGAGATCGGTGTCAATGAGCTTCTCATCAAGATAGTCGAAAGTAAAGGATTTTGGGTCGATGCAAGAGTGCATGACTAAAGAACAAAGCAAGCAGCAAGCGGTGTTGTACCTTTGCTACTCAGTGGAGTAGGTGGCAGGATTAATGGAGAAGATGGTACAATCCCATAGATGACTAAAACTATTAGAGATTTACTCCAAGTTGGGGTGAAAACTTCCTGTATTCCAAAAGTTCGATGGTATTGAGAAGGTGAATCACAGTAGCTAACTCAATGGAAGGGGTGCAAACACTTCGAGTGCTCTAGAAGTATGAGTAAAGAGCGGGCGAAGGCTAGTAACCAACTCGATGTATAGAGTACAACCCTCGAGGAGGCAAGCAAAGTCAAGTAACCTTTGCCTTCTCAACTCTTAAGAGAATGGGCAAAACCGAGTACCCCAATTCTCTTATTTATCTAGCGGAGGAGCTCTGCACATGTTTAAAGACCATTCAAAAAAACTAAATAGAAGACAATAGTTGTTAAATCATCACCAATAGTGATCAGTGCTATTGAGAGTAGATTACTCGCTTCATTTCTCAAGAGGATGCCAATCGAAAACGGAAGTAATGGAACCTACTTGGAAGTGACAACTAAGTGAAAGAAGAGTCGATGGGCAAATTTTATGGAGGAAGGACCCAAAAACTTCAAAACTTTACGAGACGATGCTCGTTAAAGCTCCAATAAGCATCGACCTAGTTCAAATAGTATGAGGCATTTGAGAGATTAGCGCATAGCAAGGATGGTCTTTTCCTTCATTTAAAGGATCTGCAGGAACCAATAAGGATTAACATAACTCAGCCAACCCTACACTAGAGTCAGAGTCATTGGCGAGTTGAATCGACATGGCAGATCAAAAGTTTGACTACTCAACAACAATAGCGGAGAGTAGTTGGGAGCCAAGGGGCGCATTGCAGTTGGAGCAGAAGATTAAAGACTCAGCAAAAGCGAGGAGTTGCAGTGTTGACAAAGGCTTCGACGAGGACGTCGAAGGAATAAGTGAGGGAGAATGTCAAAGATGAAATTGTAAATAGGGTGTTCGACGTAATGCTTATGTATGTCTGTGTCTTTTGGTTTATTTATGCTTTGTAAAGCATATAGAGGGACGATCAAAGGCTTAATAGCCCTATCTTATTTGGGTTTAGTGGTCATTTAAGGCTTGTAAATAAAGGTTGTGTCATGTAGATACTTATGAGTGATGTTCAGTCTGTAGTGGACCATTTTAACCCTTTGTTGTGCAATCGTTTCAGAGCTTGTAAAGTTTATTTGTAATTTGTATTGACTATAAAGTATTTTCTGAAATGTTTGCTTGTGGATCCCAAGTGAGGCATTTTCTCTAACCCGTTTTCTCTTTTGTAAGTCCTAAGGGACCATGGGAGGTTTTGGGGAGGCTGACCTTTGTGGACGGATATGCAAAGGTACTGCACGACTTAGGCAAAACCAGTTAAGTCCATGACAACATGTCAACTAGGTGGCTTGGCCATGTTGATGGATCAACCATGTCACTTTTACCATAACACATGCCTCCCCACTTCCCGAGTTGAGTAGCATAGTGGATAATTGGTTAAGAAGTACCGTTCGATTGATATATATCATTGATATAAGAGGTGATGGAATGCTTGATTTGGGGTGCCTAACTCGATATGCCCGACTTGGTTATGTTGACATGGTATGTCGACAATCAATACTTCTACTAGGCACGGTAGCATGGGGGGGTGATATGATCAGGTGTGGTGGCATGGTGGGATGGTACAACTAGGTATAGTGGTGATGTACAAAGGACCGATGAGGCTAGGTGTAGTAGTATAATGAATTAATACCTCCATATATGGTGATGCAAGAATTGATAAGGCTAGAAGGGCTAGTAGGCTGGGTGTGATGGCGTAGAGGGCCAATGGAGTTGAGCATGATAGTGCACAAAGGGCCAATAAGTTGGATGCCATGGTGTAGAGGGTGAGTGGGGTCAAGCACGATGGCACACAAAGAGCTAGTGGGCAGAGTGCAGTGGCTAGAATAGGAGGTGGCAATCAAGAGAAGCTCTAGCCTATGAACATTTGGTTCTCTCCTATTTATAGAGGTCTTTTATCAACTTAACCCCAATGGATCCTACCCTATTGAGTATTGGATCTCCATTCAACTAACTAAGTCTCTTAGATTAGTGGATTTCTATCCAATAATCTCTCATTGGCTCTTTTTGGATCTCATTTATAGGATTCAACAATTCATAGGCTTATTGGATATCTAATAAGATAGAGACTCCAGTAGATATCATATATCTAAATCTCTACTAGTCGCAATGCCTACCATATATGTGTGACCCTCTAGGCCTAATATCGAGTTGGCCATGAGTCATACCTATCAGAACTCCTTCTAGTTCAGTGAATTATTATATCTATAATAATTTACTCGACTCATCGACTATGGACGTATTAGGTCACTATGCCGTAATCCCCAAACGATATAGGAGAATCTAATCCATTGGACTTATCTATCCTTAGTTATTATATATCTATAGTCTCTTATCTATTTAATACCCTAGAGACTATATACCAGGCATGGTACTATCAGGCTCATATTGTTTCTACTCGAGTCTTGCTCTAATTGGATTTTCCCGAAGAACTCTTTCTCTCTCAATTCGAATGACTCTAGCTATGGATTTGTTTGAGTAAAAACACATGAGATATTCATCTCATGACACTAAGAGTAGATGATCCTCTATCGATACTCAATAGCCCTTGTAAGGTTGGCTACCACTCTCAATGACCGACTGTGCTAGATCTAGAACCTCCAGACTTATTAGTTTGGTATCAAAGAGTGGAGTATTCATACAGGATATCCTTGGTGTCTTAAGTCTAAGGACTGGGTACATTACTAGGATAATGGAATCGTTGTTTGACAATGAGGTATCATTAACTATCCAACATTCCGTGAGCAAATCAATCAATGAACTCATTCTCCAATGAGCACTTGCATTGTATCCTAGTGTCCCCACATGAGCAGCTATGAGACTAACCACCTTCATTATATATACGAGTATATAGTATACCATTCTATTCGGTTATCTCGATTTTCCTTTCGAGTAACCTATGACCGGGATTATTTATGATTTGTGTTTAAAGGTAAATCAGTCTTATTATCGTGATCTCATCATGATCCAATTCCCATTGCACAGATCCATGGACATCACAATATATATATGCATATATGCAACAAGCAATATAAAGTGATAAAATATCAAATAATATAATGAGTAAAAAGAATGCGTATCATGTCATATGTGCCATCACTAATGTGATTAGCTTGTAGAGTAACTATAACTAGCAATCTCCCACTTGGCCTAAAGCTGATTAATCACCTATATGTTTGATCCCTATCAGACCTCATGTGATGCTAAAAAATAATCTAAGACAATGACTTTGTTAGTGGATTTTCAATATTATCTTCGGATGGAACTCTTTCCACTACTACATCTCCTCGGGCCATGATCTCTCTAATAAGCTAGAACCTCCTCAGAATATTTTTGTTGAGACCTAGGTTCTCTCATTTGAGCAATCACCCCATTGTTATCACAATATAAGGGAATAAGCTCCTTGCTACTTGGCACGACTCTCAAAGTTTATGATGAATTTCTTCATCCAAACTCCCTTTTTTACTACATCTACTATAATAATATACTCTGCCTCGGTGGTTGAGTTAGCAGTAGTATCTTATTTAGAACTCTTCTAATATACTGCTCCTCCATTTATGGTGAACACATACCCCGAATTAGACATGCTATCATCGATATCGAACTTAAAACCTGAGTCTGTGTAGCCTTCAACCCTAAGGCTACTACCTCCAGATACTAGTAAAAGATCATTAGTCCTTCTCAAGTACTTAAGGATATACTTTACTACTTTCTAGTACTCCAAGCCTGGATCCGCCTGATACCTACTCGTGACACTTAGGGCAGGCGCTATATCAAGCCTGGTACATAGCATGACATACATGATAGACCCTATCGCTGAGACATAGGGTATCATATCCATGTTCACCCTTTCTTCATGAGTCTTTGGGGATATATTCCTAGAAAGTGATATCTTATATCTCATTAGTATGAGACCTCTCTTGGAATTTTTCATATGAAACCTTTTGACAATGGTGTCTATGTACCTGGGTTGGGATAAGCCAAGCATCATCTTGGATTTATCTCTATAGATCTAAATCCCTAAGATATAGGATGCTTCCCCTAAGTCAATCATGTTAGGATCAAGACTGGCACTAAGAGAGGGGGTGAACTAGTGCAGTGGAAAACTTTCACTATTTCAAAAACTTATTTTAATTAAAACTGATTCCAACGAGAATGGTTTCGATTCAATCCGTTTCAAAAAGAATTTGAACTTGAAAGCTTTCGTGAAAGTGCAAGAGAAGACTAAGGTGATTTGCAGTATTGTAAATTGTATAAATGAAAAGCGTCGGTTTTGTAAAGTCTTCATACGATTAAAGCCGATCTCGAAAGGTATTTACATGAAAGCATATGTAGACGTAGTTAAAACACAATAAGGAGGAGAGGCAGTTTGCTATAAAAGAAAGTTGCTCAAAGTAAATGCAAATCGAGTTTTAGAGTGGTTCGATCAATGTGACCTACATCCACTTTCGGATTCCTCCTCTAACGAGGTCACCGGCATCCACTAAAGGCCTTCTTTCAATAGGCGAAGGCCAACCACCTTTTACAGCTTTTCTCCTTTTGCCGGGTTTAGGAGGCAACTCTTACAAGTCTCACTCCTCTTTCTTGGATGGTTATAAGGCTAAGAGATGAAGGAGGAGAATTCTTCACTTTTACAATACTTTAAGGCTCAAGAACTCAAGATTATGCAAATAGGTTTCATACCCTTTCATGTAGAAAAGGGTGGGGTTTTTATAGGCCCCAATGGCTTTCAAAAATAGAGCCAAAAAGGGTCTCATCCCATATTTCCGGGGTATTGGCGGTACCACCACCATTACTGGGTGGTATTATCACTTGACACCTGACACTAGGCGATATCATCGCGCAGTTTGGGTGGTACAACCACTTGACAAAGCTCAGAGACCAAGCTCTAGTAGTACCACCGCTTGACCAGGGGCGGTACCATCGTTGGCAGCAATAACTGCCGGCGGGACCACCGCCCAGAAATCCTGGGGCACTACTTTCCGAGCGGTGCCACCACTGGCCAGGAATTCAGGGTCTGAATTGGGTGCTCAATTCGACCCAATTTAGCCCTGTTAAGGGCCCAATTGGCCCCTAATTAAGTTAGTGGGATTACCTCTCAATCCTAACTTAATTTATGCTCTAATTACGATAGTTAAGACATGATTATAGCACTTCTTGTTCCAGTGCATCAATTATTCTTTCGGCGAGCTTCCGACGTACTTTCAGTGAACATCCGACGAACTCTCAGCAATGCTCCGATGGACTCCCGGCAAGCTCCTAGATTTTACGACGATCTTCTTTGCAAGTTCCAATGAGCTTCTTTGGCAAGCTTCTGGACTTCTTGGTTGGTTCCGGCAAAACTTTTGACGAATGCCCGGACTTCCAATGAACTCTCGAACTCCCATGAGATCTCAATCTTGACTCCGGCACAACACTATTTTTATGTCTTACTGCTATCATAGTTAATCCTGCACACTTTTCTCAACATATAGATTAGATCAAACAAATTACAATTGACTTCATCATTAAAATCCGAGATTCAACGATCTCCCCCTTTTTTATGATGATAATCAATTGATGACGGAGTTAACCTTAACTCCCCCTATCTATATGCCAACTTGAGAAAAAACTTTCTTGAATTTAAGACATTTGAATTCAAGAAACAAATTGCTAAGATAAGTAAATTAAATTTATCAATATATACATCATGATTCCTATCATGATCTATCATTCTCAAAATACGATGCCAAGTATGATTGATGTCAAGTCATGACATCCATTTTTAAGTATGGTATATCAAATGTGAAAGATGATAAAGATAGCAATTCATCATTCTATGGCAAGATATCAATTACAAAATAGCAAGTTAAGCTCTAGATATCATATGATGAAATACATTGCATACATTTATCATTAATTTCTCCCCCTTTGTCATCAATAAAAAGGAGAACAATTCAACAATGCAAGTGTGGTAAAAAATCAAGCAAGTTTCACACTCAAAAGGTCTCATCATTTAAATGTTATGAACATTAAAATGATAGATTCTAACAACTTTTCCCCCTTTGTTATCACATTTTACATGAAGAAGAAGAAAGAAGGTAAGGAGGAAATCCATTAATAACTAAATTTATGAAGTGATTTGAATCAAGTCAAAAATGATAAATAATTTTTCGTTAAAACATGCTTTCATTCATGGGAGAGTAGTATCACATGAAGGAGAAATTTACGAATAAAACTTCATAGTGAGAAGAGCATTACATCAAATCCATTTCTCATTTTAAAAAATTCATGATAGTGAAATTCGTGAGAAATGACTTCCATGAATCAAGATATGTATAAATACTTCATGCATTTATAAACACTTCATGTTTCATTTAGTCATAGCTTTTCATCACTACTTGCATGAGGTAATTCATTAGTGCTTGTGGTACTCAAAAATTAAAAATTCGATATTGCATTATGATTAAAACTTCTCAATATTCAATAGAAATCATAATCATCATCAAAACAAAATTCCAACATCAAAGTAAATAACATTTTAAGTTTACAACATCAAGGTAAACAATTTTCAGCTTCATAGGAGAAGATTTAAGTGAGTGATTTAAAGAATCAAGAAAGTCCGAAAATAAAATTTAACAAATTCATGCATTCGGACAAATTAACATTCCTAATTCTCTTCTAATAAAATCAAATTGATTTTCACTTAAGGGCTTCGTAAAAATATTGGCTAATTGATGTTTCGTATCAATAAATTCTAAGATTACATCATGATTATTAACATGATCTCGTATAAAGTGATGCCTAATATCAATATGTTTAGTTCTAGAGTGTTGAATGTAATTTTTTGTTAAACATATTACACTTGAGTTATCACATTTTATGGGAATATTTTTAAGATGAATCTTATAATCCTCTAAAGTATATTTCATCCACACAACTTGTGCACAACATGCACTAGCTGCAATATACTCAGCTTCGGTTGTAACTAGTGCAACCGAGTTTTGTTTCTTAAAAGACCAAGAAACAAGTGCGTATCCTAAAAATTGATATGTTCCGGATATGCTTTTTCTATCTAATCTACATCTAGCAAAATCCACATCAGCATAAGCAATTAGCTCAAAGTTCTCGAATTTTGGATACCATAATCCTAGATTTGTGGTTCCTTTAAGATATCTAAGTATTCTCTTAACTATTTAAGATGAGATATCTTAGGATTAGATTGAAATCTAGTACAAAGACCTACACTAAACATGATATATAATCTAGTTACGATGAGGTATAGTAAACTTCCTATCATACCCCTATAAGCTATTTGATCAAAGCTTTCACTACTTTCATCAATGTTTAACTTAGTGGAGGTACTCATGGGAGTATTGATAGCCTTTAAGCTATCCATCTTAAACCTTTTTAGCAAATCTAAAGCATATTTTGTTTGACTAAAAAAAATGACATTACTTAGTCATTTGATTTGTAAACTCCAAAAGAAAATTAATTCCCCTATCAAACTCATTTCAAATTCAAGACTCATACTTTTAGCAAATGATTCATATAAATATTCATTCGTGGAACTGAAAATAATATCATATACATAAATTTGAATAATAAGAAAATTATTTTCAAAATTTTTGATAAACAATGTAGTATCGACCTTGCCTTTAGAGAAATTATTTAGAATAAGAAAAGAGCCAAGTCTCTTATACCAAGCCCTTGGGGTTTGTTTTAAACCATAGAGAGCTTTAGTAAATTTAAACATATGATTAGGGAGATTATCATTCTCAAATCCGAGAGATTGTTCAACATAAACTTCTTAAGAAATAAAGCCATTAAGAAAAGTACTTTTAACATCTATTTGAAACAACTCAAAATTATTACTACTAGCATAAGCAAGGAGCATCCTTATGGCTTCTAATCGAGCCACAGGAGCGAAGGTTTCTTCGTAATCGATATCTTCTTCTTGGTTGAAACCTTTGGCTACTAATCTAGCCTTGTTTCTAACCATGATACCAGATTCATCTTACTTGTTTCTAAAGACCCATTTAGTACTTATAACTAAATGGTTATTTGGCCTAGGACCAAGCTTCCACACTTCATTTCTCTCAAATTAATTTAACTCACCTTGTATTACGATGATCCATAAATCATCTTTCATGGCCTCGTCAATGCATTTAGGTTCAATTTGGGAGAGAAAAATGACGTTGGTACAAAATTTTTTAAGAGAAGAACGTGTTTGAACCCCTTTAGATATGTCTCCTATGATTAGCTCCTTAGGATGAGCATTTACATACTTCTAATCCTTGGGTAAGGATGTTTCGGAAGTAGATGCATCCAAGTTGCTAGATAGAGAAAGGGTTTCAATTTAATTCAAAGCATCAAAATTAACATCATCATCAAAATCATTTTTCTTAATTTCGGAAACCTCATTAAAAACAACATGAATATATTCTTCTATGATCAAGGTTCTTTTATTAAAGATATAAAATACTTTAGAAATAAAAGAATAGCCAAGAAAATTTTCTTCATCAGATTTAGCATCAAATTTTCCTAAGGCATCTTTTTCATTCAAGATACATACACTCAAAAACTTTAAAATATGAAACATTAGGTTTTTTGTTGTTCCATAACTCATAAGGAGTTTTGGTGAGTAAGGGTCTTACTAGAACTCTATTCATGACATAGCATGTCGTGTTTACGGCTTCGGCCCAAAAATATTTTGGTAGGCTATGTTCATTCAACATGGTTCTTGTCATTTCTTGTAAATTTTTGTTATTTCTTTCTACTACTCTATTTTGTTGAGGATTTCTTGGAGAGAAGTTGTGACTATATCCATTAGATTCACAAAATTTTTGGAAATCATGGTTTTGAAATTCACCACCGTGATCACTTCGAATTGACGAAATCATAAAACCCTTTTTATTTTGAACAAGTTTATAAAACTTGGAGAAATACCTAAAGCATTTACTTTTGTGTATCAAAAAATAAGTCCATATGTATCTACTATAATCATCTATGATGACAAATGCGTATTTGCTACCTCCTAAGCTTGATGTAGAAATTGGTTTGAACAAGTCCGTATAGATTAATTGCAAAGGTCTAGAGGTGCTTATTTGGTTATTAGGTTTGAAGTTACATTTTATTTGTTTTCCTAGTTGACATGCATTACACACATTATCTTTGACAAACTTGATATGAGGAATTTCTCTTACGAGTTCTTTAGATGAAATTTGAGAGATTAGTTTCATGCTAGCATGACCTAATCTCCTATGTCAAAGCCAAGCTTCATCGTTGAAAACTAAAAAACATATTTCATTACAAAGATCATTAATGTCGATAGTGTATACATTATTTTATTTTAGAGCAATCATAGATGTATTTTTATGTGATTCTATAATATAAGCATTAGATTTAAATCCAACAATATATCCTTTATTACATAATTGATTAATGCTCAAAAGATTATGCTTTAAGCCATCAACTAACAATACATTTTCAATAAAAAAAGTTTGATGTGTTACCTATAGTTCCTTTGCCAATGATTTTACCCTTGTTGTTGTCTCCAAAGGTGACATATCCTTCGTCTAGGCTAGTGAGCTTAAAGAATTGAGATAGATCTCCAGTCATATGCCTTGAGCATCCACTATCAAGGTACCATCTCTTGCTCCTAGCTTGTGATGGTATACGTTTCTACAAAAGAGGATGATTTTTAGGTACCCATTTGACTTTGGGTGCCTCAAAAATCGATCGGCTTATCTTATCATTTTGCATGGAGTTCCTTATGGTTCCTTTAGGAATCTAAATCAATTTGTGTGGACTACACTTTTTAAATAGATAATGATAAGCTATATGTCCAAGTTTGTAACAAAAGTTGCATTTGTTTTGGGATGAAATATGTAAGATAGGGACTTTAACAAAGATGGTTGGATTTTGGTGAGAGTTACTCACAAATCCGATTCTACTTCTTTTATGAACGTGACTCTTATTGGCAAGGATCATGTTCAAAGACTTGCTACCAACCTCAAATTTTTCTAAGGTATCTTTGAGTAGTAAGTTTTCCTTTCTAAGTGTTTCTACTTCATGACATTTCATACATGGAGCTAAACTATCATTATGCTCAATTTTTAATTTATTAAAATCACTAAAAAGAGAATCATGCTCCTTTTTTAATAATTTATATTTTTTACTGATTGATTTGCATTCATCAAATAAATCATGAAAAGCATTTAATAGTTCATCAAATGATAAATTTGCATGAATCGAACTTATTACCTCATCTCCAATGGCCATTAGTGCATAGTGAGCAACTTGCTCGATGTTGGTTGACTCTTCTTCTTCGGATGCATTTGAGTCGTCCCATGTTGCTTTGAGAGCCTTCTTCTTTGATGTCCTTTTCTTAGCTTGGGAACATTCACTCTTGTAGTGTCTTGGCTTCTTACATTCATAGCATATTACTTGATCTTTCTTGGGTTCAAATTTATTTTTAGTGTCATTTTTAAATTTATTTCTTCTTATGAATTTTTTAAATTTTCTTGTTAAAAGTGCCAAGTTTTCATCAAGGTCCTCATTACTTGAGTTTTTTATCAAGTAGTCTTCTTGTGTTCTTAGTATCATATCCTTCCTGTTCTTTAGAAGGGTGTTCTCAGGCTCTTCATAAGCTTTATATGTCATTTCATAGGTCATTAGTGACTCAATTAGTTTTTCAAGAGGAAAATTATTTATATCTTTGGCCTCTTGAATAGTCGTTACTTTAGGGTCCCAACTTTTTGGAAGGGATCTTAAAACTTTATTAATGAGTTCAAAATCCGAGAAACCTTTACCAAGTCCTTTTAGACCATTGATGATATCCATAAATCGGGTATACATATTTCCAATGGTCTCACTCGGTTTCATTCGAAATAACTCATAAGAATACACTAAAAGATTAATTTTTGACTCCTTCACTTTACTAGTGCCTTCATGAGTCACTTCGAGTGTGTACCAAATATCAAAAGTCATTTCACAAATTGATACTCGATTAAACTCGTTTTTATCTAATGTATAAAATGAGACATTCATAGCCTTAGCATTTAATGTGAAAGTCTTCTTCTCCAACTCATTCTAATCGTTCATTGGAAGAAAAGACTTTTGAAAACCATTTTCGATAACATTCCAAAGCTCAAAATCCATTGAAATTAGGATGATTCTCATTCTAGTTTTCCAATATATGTATTCCATCCCATTGAACATGGGCGGATGTATAATTGAATGACCCTCTTGGTCGTTGACAAATGCTATCTCTCTTAGGTTTTAAACCAAACGAGAGTGAACCTTACTTTGATATCAATTGTTAGGATCAAGAGCGGCACTAAGAGGGGGGGTGAATTAGTGCAACAAAAAACTTTCGCTATTTCAAAAAACTTGTTTCGATTAAAACCAATTATGACGAGAATGGTTTCAATTTAATCCGTTTCAGAAAGAATTTGAACTTGAAAGCTTTCGTGAAAGTGCAAGAGAAGACTAAGGTGATTTGTAGTAATGTAAATTGCACAAATGAGAAGTGTTAGTTTCGTAAAGTCTTTGTATGATTAAAGTCGATCTCGAAAGGTGTTTATGTGAAAGCGTATATAGACATAATTAAAACACAGTCAGGAGAAAAGGCAGTTTGCTATAAAGGAAATTTGCTAAAAGTAAATGCAAACCGAGTTTTAGAGTGGTTTGGTCAATATGACCTACATCTACTTTCGGATTCCTTCTCCGACGAGGTCACCGGCGTCCACTAAAGGCCTTCCTTCAATAGGCGAAGGCCAACCACCTTTTACAGCTTTTCTCCTTTTGTCGGGTTTAGGAGACAACCCTTACAAGTCTCACTCCTATTTCTTAGATGGTTACAAAGCTAAGAGATAAAGGAGGAGAATTCTTCACTTTTACAATACTTTAAGACTCAAGAACTCAAGATTATGCAAATAGGTTTCATGCCCTTTTATATAGAAAAGGGTGGGGTTTCTATAGGCCCCATTGGCTTTCAAAAATGAAGCCAAAAAGGGTCTCATCTCGAATTTTTGGGTACTAGTGGTACTACCACCATTACTGGGCGGTACTACCGCCTGACAAAGCTTGGAGACCGAGCTCTGGCGGTACCACCGCTTGACCAGGGGTGGTACCACCGCTTGACCAGGGGTGGTACCACCGCTGGCAGCAATAATTGTCAACGGTACCACCACCCAGTCTAGGCGGTACCATTGTCCAAAAATCCTGGGGCACTACTTTCCAAGCGGTGCCACCGTTGGCCAGGAATTCAGGGTCTAAATTGGGTGCTCAATTCGGCCCAATTAAGCTCTGTTAAGGGCCCAATTGGCCCCTAATTAAGTTAGTATGATTATCTCCCAATCCTAACTTAATTTACGCTCTAACTAAGATAGTTAAGATATGATTACAGCACTTCTTGTTCCAGTGCATCAATTGTTCTTTCGGCGAGCTTCTAGCGTACTTTTGGTTAATATCTGATGAACTCTCGACAATGCTCCGGCGGACTCCCGGCAAGCTCCTGGACTTTATGGCGATCTTCTTGGCAAGTTCCGACGAGCTTCTTTGGCAAGCTCCTGGACTTCTTAGTTGGTTCTTGTAGAACTTCCGACGAACGTTCGGACTTCCGATAAACTCTCGAACTCCCAATGAGATCTCGATCTTGACTCCGGCACAATACCTGCTTTATGTCTTACTGTTATCGTAGTTAATCTTGCACACTTTTCTCAACATATAGATTAGATCAAACAAATTACAATTGACTTTATCATCAAAATCCGAGATTCAACAAATCATAGATAAATATCTAGATAACCACGCTTTTACTATTGATAGCATTCCTACATCATTCCTCATAATCAAGATATCATCTATATATAATATCAAAAAGGTGATAGCACTCTCACTTACCTTCCTGTATACACAAGGCTCATCTTCATTCTTAACGAAGTCATAAGATCTGATTGCCTCGTTAAATCTTATGTTCCAACTTCGAAAAGTTTGTTTCAGTCCATAAATGGACTTAAGCAACCTACATATATTATCTAGGTTGTCCTTGGATATGAATCCCTTAGGCTATATCATATACATCTTCTCCTCGAGATTGTCATTGAGGAACGTGACTTTCACATCCATCTACCAGATCTCATAATCATATTATACTGCAATAGCCAATAGAATTCGGATGGATTTTAGTATTGCTACGGGTAAGAAGGTTTCATCATAGTCAACACATTGCCTTTTATATTATCCCTTAGCCACTAGCCTTGCTTTATAGGTTTCTATCTTTCCATCTACTCTAATCTTCTTCTTAAAGATCTACTTGCAATCGATGGGTATAATACCCTCGAGTGCATTAAATAGGTTCCAAACCTTGTTAGAGTACATGGAATTCATCTCAGAATTTATAGCTTTTTGTCACTTCCTAGAGTCTATACCTGTATTAGCCTCCTCGTAGGTTTGAGGATCAATATCCTCAACATTCTCTCCTCTAATATGTCTCGCATATCTCTTAGGAGGATGAGATACTCTACTAGACTTATGGAAAGTCAAAATTAATGTGCTAGGTACCTGAATAGACTCGGGCTGTGGAGTGGTGCTTGAGCTAGGTTCTCCAACCTTACTCAACTCTTTCACGCTCTCACTGTCTCCACCAAGAATGTGTTCATTTTAAAGGAATACTATTCTCTTGGCTACAAAGATCTTTTGGTCCTCGGGATGACAGAAATAATACCTACAAGTTTCCTTGGGGTATCCCACGAACTTGCATCACTCCATCCTCAATTCTAACTTATCGGTGTTGTGACTTTTAACGTGGGTAGGACAGTCTTAAATCTTAACAACCTTAAGATCGAGCTTCTTTTCTTTCCATATCTTATATGGTGTAAACACTATCGACTTATTTGGAACTCTATTTAGAAGGTAAGCTATGGTCTCTATGGCGTATCCCTAGAATGAGATGGGTAAGTCGATGAAGCTCATCATGGACTGCACCATGTCTAATAGTGTATGATTCCTCCTTTCAAATACACCATTGAGTTGAGGTGTATAAGGAGGTGTCCATTAAGATCGAATCCTATAATCTATAAGGAATTGAGTGAACTCTATACTTAAGAACTCACCTCCTCGATTTGATCGAAGATTTTTTATACTCTTTCTAGTCTGGTTCTCAACTTTATTCTTATACTCTCTTAATTTCTTAAAGGCCTCAGACTTGTACTTCATGAAGTACACATATCCATAATTTGAGAAATCATCAGTAAAAATAATAAAGTAGGAGTAACCACCTATGGCATGAGTTGACATGGGTCGACATACATCACTATGTATGAGTTCCAACAACTCAATGGCTCTTTCTCCAATTCTACTAAAAGGAGAGTTGGTTAATTTTTCACGAAGGCAAGGCTCACAAGTTATATATGACTCATAGTTGAATAGATCTAGATATCCATCCTTTAGTAACTTTTGAATCCTTCCCTCATGGATGTGACCTAGCTTACATAGCCATAGGTATGAACTGTTTACCTCATCTCATTTCCTCTTGGACATACTTACATTCATGATATGTGAAGCAATGTCTAGCATAAACAAATCATTATACAATGTTCCTCTCATGATGATCTCATTATCTAATAATATTAAATATTTATTATTCTTAAAAACTAATTTATATCCACTAACTATCAAACATGAAATAAAAATAATATTTTTGATAATAGAAGGAATAAAATAGCATATATTTAATGCAATAATAGCTCCACCAAGCATATATAGGTTGACCTCGCCAACAGCCACTGCAGTAACTTTTACTTCATTGCCCATCTTGAGGTCCATCTCCCCTCTCATCAATTTCCTAGGTCTTGCCAGAACCTATAATAAATTACAAATATGATAAGCACTACCGATATCCAATACCCATGTGTTATTATAAGAGTGACAATTAGAGACTGATCATGAATGTACTTGAAGCTTCTCCAAGCTTCTATTTCGCCCTCTCTACAAGGTACTCTTTGTAGTTTCTCTTCCAATACTCATCTTTGCCATAGTGGAAGCATTGGCATTTGTTCTTTACTGGGTCCCTTTTAGTAACCTTTGCTTTACCCAGTCTATCCTTGCATTTGCCTTTCTTAAGGGATTTTTCTGCCTTCTTTTCTTTCTAGTCTCACTAATATAGAGAACTGGCTTCTCTTTCTTGATAGTGCTCTTTGTCTCCCTCAACATATTGAGGAGCTTAGGGAGAGTCACTTCAAGCTTGTTCATATTAAAATTTATTATAAATTATGAAAAGAAATCTGATAGAAACTGAAGCACAAGATCCATACATAGGTTATCCTCTAGGACTATTCCTAGACTTATGAGTTTCTCTATCTACTCAATCATCTTTATGACAAGGTTCTAAACCGATGCCCCCTCAGTCATCCTAACATGGAAGAGACTCTTAAATATCTCATATCATTGAGTCCTTCCCTGTTCCTCAAATAGTTTATGGACATGTTTGAGAATAGATCTGGCATCCATCTTTTCATGTTGTCTTTGTAACTCAGGAGTCATTGAGCCCAACATATAATACTGAATAAGAGTGGATCATCTATGTACTTTATGTAGTGAGCAATCTCATCCTTGCTTGCCACTTCCTTAGGTATAGGCATCATTGTATCAAGGACGTACATAATTTTCTCCATCATGAGAATAATTCTCAAGTTACAAAGCTAATCTATATAATTTGGACCAGTAAAGTGGTTGACATCAAGTATGCCACATAAGGAATTTAAAAGCGACATTTTTTGAAAATAAATATGCAACATAAATAAATAACATGCAGATTTTATAGAAAAATAAACAAATAAGATATAAACTTCTATCTTAATCTACTCCCACTATTTTTCTAACGAGTCACACGACACCCTCAACACGTGAAACAGAAGTCTCGGGCAAACTTGTAGTGGAGATCAGGATCCAATTAACGTCTTAACGTAATCTCAAAGGACTCAACCAATCACGCTAAGCTCATAAAGGTAGGCAACTCTTGCAAATCACAACTTCTTGTGATTCTCGTCCTATTCGACCTCCGAACCACCATGGTCTCGAGAGACTCAACTAACCATGATGTTCGGTTAAGTCAATACTATTATTACAAGATAAGTCTGATTCTATGAAATACCCTCGAGGGACTTGACTAAGTATACCATGCCCTTAAGTCACCAATGACATCTCTTTCTATGATATACCCTCAAGGGACTTGACCAACTCAACCTACGTTGAGAATCAGCCCCTACCTATAATGATGGAAGGGCACATAGGTCAATCTAATTATCTCACGTTTGCTAATTTAATATTATCGAGAGAGTAGATTTTGATTTAGTCTCCTAATATGACATGTCATACACATACATATTTAATACATATCTATATCTCATGCAAATATATATACATATCTAGTAGGTGTATAAGTAATCACACATCACATGAGCAATCATATCAGATAATCGTGGACCACAACCTAATGTGATCATACCCAAGACAATGGGCCTAATCACTCACATCAAAATCTATGTGTGCAGCAATGCATTTATATGCCATGTGATCGTCCATCTCGTCCTCGTTGGTTCCGTCGGCATCTCGACGCATCTCCATGTGTCGTGATCGTCCTCTCGATCACGTGGGTCCCACCATCGCTTCCATGCTTCTGCTACACTTCCTTATGTGATTATAACTTAATCATAGGCATGTTGGCCTAACAATAAATGAGAATAAAATTGGAGGTTTGTAGGCTCCAATAATAGTAATCACATGCATACACATGTCACATAGTCCATGATCATCAGTCTACATCATACATCATATGTAAATATCAGTCTACATCATACATCACATGTAAATATCATTATGTAGGATTATTAAATAATATTAATTAATTAAACTTTTAATTAATTAATATTTTATAAAATTAGGGACATGTAAGAAATTTTTTGAATTATGAGGGGTATTTTGATAATTTAGACAAAAAGGACAAAAATTAGAATATCTAAAATTCCAAGGGATAAAAATATCTTTTGCCTAAAAATCCTAGTTCCCCTCGCTACCTTTCTTGTGCTATGATCGCCACCACCCTACCGGCGACGGCCTTTCGGGTGGGAGAGCCCTTGCCCGTCGACGGCTTGCCTGTGGGCGATGCTGCCCCTTGTGGGTGGGAGCCCCTGCGAGCACCGCTAAGGGCGGTGGTCACCCTTGCAGGCAATGGTCGTCCATGCGAGTGTAGTGCCCGACCGTAGGTGGCCCTGCTTGTAAGTGCCCTACCCACAGGTGGTGCTTGCTATAGACCAATCACAAGCCGCCAACCATAGACTATTGGTTGCTTGTGCCCGCCGACCACCAACCCCTTGCATGTAGATGGTGGCCAAGGTTGCCATATGCGAGGGTAGCAAGGTCAACAACAATTGTTGTACTTTCTTGCTTTTGCATCAATAATTTTGGTATCAAAAACCTCTCTAAAACACAATATACGTAGTTCAAAACCAAACTTTCACATAAATAACCTAGCTCTGATACCATTGCAGAAAAATCTAGAGGGCGACATCACATGCACAACGGATGAATATAAAACAAAAATCCACAAATTTTTCAATGATGTATTCATCGTCATGTGAATATTAATACATAAAATCTATAAAACCAAAAATTGTGTATATGAAAGATTGTGTTTTACCTAGAGAGATTGTATATCCCTAAATCCCTGCAGATTAGTAGGAAAGGATGATGGAAGTCAAGTGCCCTCCTTTCTAGCAGTGATCCACATAGTAGGGCTGTGACAATGCTCCTCAAATCTCCAAGCCTGCTATCTTAGGAGGAGAAAGGGGAGAGGAGAGTAGGAGGTGGCAACCAAGAGAAGCTCTAGCCTATAAACTTTTGATTCCTTCCTATTTATAGAGGCTCCCTATTAACTTAACCCTAATGGATCCTGTCCTATCGGGTATTGAATCTCCATCCAACTACCCAAACCTCTTAGGCTAGTGGATCTCTATCTAATAATCTCTCATTGGCTCTTATTAGATATTATCCATAGGATCCAATAATTCAATGGCTTATTAGATATCCAATAAGATAAGGGCTCCAACGGATATCTCATATCCGAACCTCTACTCGTCGCAATGCCTACCATATGTGTGTGACCCTCTAGGCCCAATATTGAGTTGGCCGTGAGTCATACCTAACAGAACTCCTTCTGGCTTAGTGAATTATTATCTCTATGACAATTCACTTGACTCATCGATTACAGATATATTAGGTCACTACACCGCAGTACCCAAATGATATAGGGGAATCCAACTTACTAGTCTAGATTCTAGGTCTCTCGAAGCTAAAAGGATGGCTGAAAGAGTATATCTAAGCAAATACCAATGATATTTCTATAACATAACAATGATCCTTCACTAATCCTCTTATTCATCCTAACAATACCAATGATATTTCAATAACACAACTGCATACTTTTAAAAAAGATATGTATGTAAGCATAAAATCTATAATATGTTATATTAAATGTGGAAACAATCTTTTATACTAGGATTGAAATCAAATATAATTAGATCTAGTTTTACGATATATACCTTTTGATGTCATTTGAAAAAGAGATCTCTATTTTAATCTGCAAATGCACCGTCCTTAGATTTAAGATCACTAACAATTTGTAAGAGAAATAGATCCTTCGCCTCTCTTCCTATCCTTTCACAAGACCAGTTAGATTGATGGTTAGGGAGAAGAATTAAGGGAGAGACTATAATCCCTCAATTGAGATAACTTCTATTTTTTTGTCTTTAGTCCCTAGAGGTTCTATTTATTTATATGCAAGAGCAGAGGGTCTAGGATAAGTAATTAGGAGAGTTACTCCCTATTAGGATCAAGAACGGCACTAAAGGGGTAGAGGGGTGAATTAGTGTAATTAAAAAATTATGTCAGTTTGAAAATCTTCGTATAATAAAAATTGATTTCCACGAAAATCATTTGTTTGACTCGAATAATTTTACAAGTGAGTAGAGAAGAGGGGATTGGATAGTTTGCAATAAAGTAAAATAGTAAGTGAATAAGTAGTAAAGAAAGAATACACTAGAATTTATAGTGGTTCGGTCATTGTGACTTACATCCACTTCCGATTCCTCCTCCATCGAGGTCACTGGCATCCACTAATGGTCTTCCTTCAATAGGCGAAGACCAATCACCTCTTTATAGCACTTTCTCCTTTTTACGGGTTTAGGAGATAACCCTTACAAGCCTCACACCTTATCTTGGATTCTTACAAAGCTAAAGAGAGGGAGGAGGAGGACTCTTCTCACTTTTACAACACTTTTAAAACCCCAACACTTAGAGTTTTTTTCACACTTTGATTACACTTTGTTATCCTTTCATACAAAAAAAGGTAGAGGGTATTTATAGGCCCCAATGGCTTCAAAATTGAAGCCAAAAACATTTCAGATTTTTTGGGTACTAGTGGTACCACCGTCAGTATTGGGCGATACCACCGATTGATACTCTAACACTAGGCAGTACCACCGCTTGATAGGGCGGTACTACTACTTGACAGTAATAATTTCCAATAGTACCGCCGCTCAGTTTGGGCAATACCACCGCCCAGATCACCTAGTAAACTATTCCCTGGACAGTTCCACCGCCCTAGTCTAGCAATGCCACCGCCAAATAGGGTCCAGCAACCTGGTTGGGCCTTGAATCCAGCCCAAACCAATCCAATAACGAGCCCAACTAGCTCTTAACAAGGTTAATGAGATTATCTCCTAAACCTAACCCTAATTATATGCTAACTATGATTTTAAGGCATACACTAAACAAAACAAGCTCAATAAGTCTAGGTTTCTTCCAGTGATCTTTCGGCGGACTACCGACGATCTCTCGGCAATCTTCCAATTGGCTTTCAAAAAGCTCCTGGATTTCACGACGATCTTCTTAGCAAGTTTCGATGAACTTCTTCTCAATCAATTCTAGCAGCATTTCCGATGAACCTTTGGACTTCCGATGAACTCTCAAACTCCCAACGAAATCTTGATATTGACTCCGGTATTTTATTTTATTTTATGCCTTGATCACTATCGTAGTTAATCCTGCACATTTTTCTTAACATATAGATTTGATCAAATAACTTATCAATTCATTTCATCATCAAAATATGAGATTTAACAATCTCCCTCTTTTTTATTATGACAATCAATTAATGATAGAGTTAACCTTAACTCCCCCTATCTATATACCATACTTGAGAAAAAACACTCTTGAATTCAAGGCCTTTGAATTCAAGTATCAAACTGATAAGTTATATGCATTTAAGCTTATCGACATACACATCATGATACCAATTATGATTTACTATCTCAAAATATGATACCACATATTTATCACAATACAAATGATATTAAAGCATGACATCTATTTTTAAGTTCAATATAAAATGATAATAGACAATCACCATTTTCAAGTATGATACAAATTTTAAATATGAAATTTATTGTAAGTAGGAAGTTAAGCTCATGATACCTTATCATAATGATAGACATTTATCAAGCATTCATGAAAACATTTTAAGTATTTACGATACATATGATGCATATAAAATACATTTTGATATGTTTCAAGTATTTATGATGTGTTGAGATGTATTTGATGATTTCAATCATACTTCAAGCATTCGCATAACATTCAAGCATTTACGATAAGATATATTTTATGTATTATTTCAAACATTCATGATGCCAATTTATTATCAATTTGTCATATTTATCCCCCTTTGTCATTAATAAAAAGGAGAACCATTCAACAATACAAGCATGTTAAAAAGATTCAAGCAAGTTCCACACCAATTTATCTAAGCCGAAATGGAAGGTAAGCAAAAACTTTGTATGATAACTACTTTTGGTTTTTTTTAATGGATAATCTAACATTTTTACTTTAGATGTACAAAAGCTTTTTGGTTCTTCTTTGAGATTTGTAAGTTTTTTTCTTCTTTTGTCATAAAAATAAGAAGAAGAGGAAGAAGAGTAAGGGAGGAATTAATCAAGAATCAAATTCATGAAAGGATTTGAACCAAGTCAAAGTCAAAACAATAAATGAGTCTTATCAAATCATGCTTCTATTTTAACAAAGATAAAGGATTCATAAAAAGGATCAAGATCTTTATATAGAATCAAATCCTTATTCTTACAAGTAATCATCACATACTAAAAATTCATAAAATTTTTCTTTCAAGTGAAGAGTAAGAAAGAATTCATGGGAAAGGAGCATCAAATGAAGGATTAAAAATCCTCGAATGAAATCTATGAGAGACATATTTGTCAAAGAAATCCATGAGTGAAGGGACTAAGTGTATCAAAAATCATTAAGTGATGGAACAAGGGTATGGAATAAATTTGATACCAAGTAAATTGATATTCCAAATTTTATGAAAGCCTTATTTACGAAATGAAATAATTTTATGAAAGCTAAAAAAATCAAGAAGGTCCGAAAAAGATATACAACAAACTCATGCATTTGGACAATTTAATATCTCTAACTCTCTTCTAATAAAATCAAATTATTCTTCATTTAAAGGTTTTGTAAAGATATCGACTAATTGATGTTTTGTATCAATAAACTTTAAAGATATGTCATGGCTATTAACATGATCTCTTATAAAATGATGCCTAATGTCAATATGTTTAGTTCTAGAGTGTTGAATAGGATTTTTTGTTAAACATATTGCACTTATGTTATCACATTTTATGGGAATATTCTTAAGGTGAATCTTATAATCTTCTAATGTATTTTTCATCCATACAACTTGTGCACAATATGCATAAGCTGCTATATACTCCACTTCGATTGTAGATAATGCAATCGAGGTTTATTTCTTGGAAAACAAAGAAACAAGTACAAGACCTAAGAATTGACATGTTCTGAATGTGCTTTTCTTATCTTCAACATAAGTAATTAATTCAAAGTTTTCAGATTTTGGATTTTATAATCCTAGATTAGGGATTTCTTTAAGATATCTAAGAATTCTTTTAACTGCCTTAAGATGAGATAGCTTAGGATTTGATTGAAATCTAAAATAAAGATCTATGCTAAACATGATGTCTGATCTAGTTGCAGTGAGGTATAGTAAACTACCTATCATACCCCTATAAGTTTTTTTATCAAGGCTTTCTCCACTTTCGTTCATATTTAACTTAGTGGAGGTACTCATAGGAGTATTGATAGCTTTTGAACCATCCATATGAAACCATTTTAGCAATTCTAATGTATATTTAGTTTGACTAAGAAAAATACTATCATTAAGTTGTTTGATTTGTAAGCCTAAAAAGAAAGTTAATTTACCCATTAAACTCATTTCAAACTATTGGCTCATACTCTTGGCAAATGACTTGCATAAGAATTCATTTGTAGAATCAAAAATAATATCATCAATATAAATTTGAACAACAAGAAAGTCATTTTTAAAATTTTTAATAAATAATGTAGTATCGACCTTGCGAAATTATTTTATATAAGAAAGGAGCTAAGTCTCTCATACCAAGCCCTTAGGACTTTTTTTAATTTATATAGAGCTTTAGTTAACTTAAACATATGATTAGGAAAAAAAGAGTTCTCAAATCCAAGTGGTTGTTCAACATACACTTCTTCGAAAATAAAGCCATTTAACAAAGTACTTTTAATATATATTTGAAATAGTTTAAAATTATTACTACTAGCATAGGCAAGGAGTATCCTTATGACTTTTAATCTTACCATAGGAGCGAAGGTTTTTTCATAATCGATACCTTCTTCTTAGTTGAAACCCTTAGCCACTTGTCTAGCCTTGTTTCTAACCACGATATCAAATTCATCTTATTTATTTCTAAAGACCCATTTAGTACCAATAACTAAATGGTCACTAGGTCTTAGAACAATTTCCACATCTCATTTCTCTCAAATTGCTTCAACTCTTCTTGCATTATAATAACCTATTAATCATCTTTCAAGATTTCGTTAGTGCATTTTGGTTCAATTTGATAAAGAAAAAGCGGCATTGGCACAAAAATTTTTAAAAGAAGAACAAGTTTAAACACCCTTTGATGTGTCTCCTATGATTAGCTTCTTAAGTTGAGCATCTACATACTTTCATTCCTTATGAAAGGATGTTTCAGAAGATGTATTCAAGTTGTTAGTTGGAGGAGAGGGTTTATTTAAATTTAAAGCATCAAAATTAAGATCATCATCAAAATCATTTTCTTAAATTCGGAGACTTCATTAATGACAATATGAATAGACTCTTCTATAATCAAAGTTCTTTTATTAAAGATATGGAAAACTTTTGAAATAGAAGAATAACCAAGAAAAATGCCTTCATCTGATTTTGTATCAATTTTTTCTAAGGCATCTTTTTCATTCAAGATAAAACAATTATAACCAAAAACTTTAAAATATAAAATATTAGGTTTTTTGTTATTCTATAATTCATGAGTTTTGGAAAGTAATGATCTTACTATAACCCTATTTATGACATAGCATGCCATGTTAATGGCTTCAGCCCAAAAATATTTATGTAGGTTATGTTCGTTCAACATGGTTCTTGTCATTTCTTGTAAACTTCTATTTTTTTCTTTCTACTACTCTATTTTGTTAAGGATTTTTCGGAGTAGAGAAATTGTGGTTGTATCCATTAGATTTACAAAATTTTTGGAAATCACAGTTTTGAAATTCACTATTGTGATCACTCCGAATTGATAAAATCATAAAGCCTTTTTCTTTTTGAATAAGTTTACAAAACTTAGAAAAATACCTAAAACAATCACTTTTGTGTGCCAAGAAGTATGTCCAAGTGTATCTACTATAATCATCTATAATTACAAAGGCATATTTGCTACCTCCTAAGCTTATTGTATCAATTAGTCCAAACAAATTTATATGGATCAATTGCAATAGTCTAGAGATGCTTATTTGATTCTTTGACTTGAAATACTTTTTATTTATTCTTCTAATTGACAAGCATCACATACATTATCTTTAATAAACTTAATATTTGGAATACCTCTTATAAGTTCTTTAGATGAGATTTAAGAGATTAGTTTCATGCTAGCATGACCTAATCTCCTATGCCAAAGCCAAGCATCATCATTCAACATCGAAAAACATATTTCATCGCAAAGATCATCAATGTCAATAGTGTATGCATTATTTTGTTTTAGGGCAATCATAGATGTGTTTTTGTGTGATTTTTCAAAAATATAAGCATTGGATTCAAATCTAATGATGTATCCTTTATCACACAATTGACTAATGCTCAAAAGAGTATGCTTTAAGCCATCAACCAACAACACATCTTTAATCGAAAAGTTGAATTTATTACCTATGGTTCCTTTGCAAATGATTTTACCCTTGTTGTTATCTCCGAAAGTGATATACCCTTCGTCTAGGCTAGTGAGCTTAGAGAATTTAGATGGATCTTGGTCATGTGCTTGGAGCATCCATTGTCAATATACCATCTGTTGCTTCTAGCTTATGATGGTAAACATTTTTACAAAAAAAGGTGATTTTTAAGTAACCATTTGACCTTGGGTACCTCAAAAATTGATCTACTCAACTTATCATTTTGCATAGAGTTTTTTATGGTTCCTTTAGGAACCCAAATCAATTTGTGTGGACTATATCTCTTAAGTGAACATTTATAAGCAACATCTCCGAGTTTGTAATAAAAATTATATTTGGTGCGGGGTGATATATGCAAGGTACGACCTTTAACAAAGGTGATTGGATTTTGGTGAGAGCTACTCACACATCCGATTCTACCTCTTCTACAAACGTGACCCTTATTGGCAAGGATCATGTTTAAGAACTTTCTACCAATCTTAATTTTTTCTAAAGTTTCTTTAAGTAGCAAGTTTTCATTCTCAAGTGCCTCTAAGTGTTCGCACTTAGTACAAGGAGGCAAAGAATGATTATCATACTTAAATTTTTTAAAATCAATATTTAAATGGGAATGCTCCTTTTTCAAAGAATTATACTTTTTACTCAATATTCTATATTCATCAAACAATTCATGAAAAGCACTTAAAAGCTCATTGAAAGATAAATTTGCATCTAATGAACTACTTACCTCATCTCCAATAGCCATTAGTGCGTAGTTAGCAATCTCTTTGTTGCTTTGTTCTTCCCCTTCAGAATCGCTCGAATCATCCCATAGTGCCTTCTTCTTCTTTGATTGTTTCTTTTTCATTTAGGGACATTTGCTTTTGAAATGTCCCAGTTTCTTGTATTCATAGCAAATAACTTGTTCTTTCTTGGGTTCAATTTTATTTTTAATGTCATTTTTATATTTATTTTTTTTTATGAATTTTTTGAATTTTCTTGTCAAGAGTGCCAAGTCATCATCATATTCCTCATCGCTTAAATTTTCTTTCAAGTGGTCTTCATAAGTTCTTAGTGTCATATACTTCCTGTTCTTTGGAAGGTTATTCTCAAGCTCTTCTTGAGTATTGCTAGTCATTTCGTAGGTTATCAAAGACCTAAAAAGTTCTTCGAGCGGAAAGTTGTTTAAGTCCTTGGCTTATTGAATTGTCATTACTTTAGGATCCTAAATCTTTGGAAGAGATCTTAATATTTTGTTAACAAGTTCAAAATTAGAAAAACGTTTTTCAAGTTCTTTTAGACCATTGATGACATCCATAAATTGAGTGTACATGTCTCAAATGATCTCACTTAGTTTCATCCGAAACAACTCATAAGTATGGACTAAAAGATTAATTTTGGATTCCTTTACTCTACTAGTGCCCTCGTGAAGTGATTTCAAGTGTATGCCAAATATCAAAAGTTGTTTCACAAATAAACACTCAATTGAACTCATTTTTATCTAAAGCGCAAAACAAGGCATTCATAGCCTTAGCATTTAAAGCGAAAGTCTTCTTCTCCAACTCATTCCAATCATTCATTGGAAGAGAAGACTTTTGAAAGTTATTTTCCACAATGTTCCATAACTCAAAATCCATAGAAATTAGAAAAATCCTCATTCTAGTCTTCTAATAGGTGTAATTCGTCCCATTGAACATGGGTGGATGTATGATTGAATGACTCTCTTGGTTGCCAGTAAATGTCATCTCTCTTAGGTTTCAAACCAAAATGAGAGTGACCTCGCTCTGATACTAATTGTTAGGATCAAGAACGACACTAGGGGGGGGGGGAGGGGGGGTGAATTAGTATAGCGAAAAAATTACATCGGTTTGAAAATCTTCTTACGATAAAAACTTATTTTGACGAAAATTATTTGTTTGAGTCAAATAAGTTTGTAAGTGAGTAGAGAAGAGGGGATTTGATAGTTTGCAATTAAGTAAAAAGAGAATAAGTAGTAAAGAAAGAACACACCAAAATTTATAGTGGTTCGGTCGTTGTGACCTACATCCACTTCTGATTCCTCCTCTGTTGAGGTCACTAGCGTTTACTAATGGTCTTCCTTTAATAGGTAAAGACCAACCACCTCTTTACAATGCTTTCTTCTTTTTACGGGTTTAGGAGATAATTTTTACAAGCCTCACACCTCTTCTTGGATGATTACAAAGCTAAAGAGACGGAGGAGGAGGACTCTTCTCATTTTTACAGCACTTTTAACACTCCAACACTTCGAGTTTTTTTCACACTTTGATTGCACTATGTTACCCTTTCATATAGAAAAGCGTGAGGTATTTATAGGCCCTAATGACTTCAAAATTGGAGTTAAAAAGTGTCTCATCCCGGATTTCTGAGGTACTAACGGTACCATCGCCAATACTGGGTGGTACCACTGCCTGACACTCTAACACTGGGCGATACCACCACCCAGTCTGATAGTACCATCACCTGACAGAGTCTCAGATACTGAGCTCTGGCGGTACCACCGTTTGACAGGGCGGTACCATCGCTTGGTAGTAATAACTACTGGCGGTACCATCGCTCAGTCTGGGTGGTACCACCGCCTAGGCAACATGGGAGACTGTTCCTTGGGCGGTTCCATCGCCCTAGTCTGGTGGTTCCACCACCCTAGTCTAGTGGTTCCATCGCTAGATAGGGTCCAACAACCTGGTTGGGCCTTGAATTTGGCCCAAACCATTCCAATTATGGGCCCAGATAGCCCTTAACAGGTTAATAGGATTACCTCCTAAACCTAACCCTAATTATGTGCTACTTATGATTTTTAAGGCATACACTAAACAAAATAAGCCCGGTAAGTCTAGGTTTCTTCCAACGAGCTTCCTGCAATCTTCCAATGGATTATCGACGATCTCTCGACAATCTTCCAATGGACTTCTGGCAAGTTCCTAGACTTCACGATAATCTTCTTGGCGAGTTCCGATGAGCTTCTTCTTGGTCAATTCTAGCAGCATTTCAGACGAACCTCCAGACATCCGACGAACTCTCGAACTTCCAACGAAATCTCGATCTTGACTATGGTACTTCATTTTGCTTTATGCCTTAATCGCTATCGTAGTTAATCCTATACAGTTTTCTCAACATATAGATTTGATCAAATAATGTACCAATTGATATCATCATCAAAATGTGAGATTCAACACTCTCATCAAGGTTATCTCCTAAGAAATTCTACTTTAAGTAGACTTATTTTCTATTGGCCAATATGTTGCATCAGAATTCAATTTGTTATATTATATATATCTTATCCAATTATAAAGGGCCACAAAATATAATATTCTCCCACATGGCCCATTAATTGATAAGATATAAAAAGATATTCAAAATCAAAATAAATAAAATAAAATTTATTTAGAAATAATTTTACCTAGTTGGATTCTAAAGAATTTTGAAAAGCATTTTATACATAGTCATAAATTTTAAAACAAGCCAATAAGTCTAATAAACATAATAATACTATATTAAGGCCAACTATCAATGCGAGTCATAGCGGTTGTATATCATCAATGTCGTACTTCTTTCTATGTACCATAATATTATTAGTTTTTCCTAATATAGTCTATAATACCCCTATAATTTATCTTATTATAATGATCCTATTATTATATTCAAATATAATATGCATAAACGTAAATGTAAACTGGGTAGCAAAAACAAATAACTTTAATTAAGTAAGAAAAATTATCAATAATAGCATCCACCTAAACATGCATCACCATATCTTTTATGACTTGCTCGTAAGCCCCATTCTAAGAATATATTCTTTAAATATTTTACACTATAAAGCTTTTGTCAATAGATCAACAATCATCATAGTGGTGTTCAGGTTGTCAATTGACATCGCGCGTGCCCTGCCACTATGGTGGCTGCCCCTGCCTGCGCACAGCTGCTGTGGTGGTTCCTGCCCACGCACGGTAGTTGTCGTCGTGGCGTTACCGCTATGGGGCTGCCTTTACCCGCGCACGGCCGCTATGGCGGTTCTTGCCCATGCGTGGTCGCCGCTTGGGCTCAACTTCTTGTGTATGTGGTTGTTGCCTGCACGGCTGTCGTTGCCTACGCACGGCTGGTCATGGCTACTGCCAACACACGACCGCCGCATGGATGCGGATTCTGCCCGTGTGCGACCACCGCATGGGCGTTGTGATGCCTGCATACGTGTGCCACTTGCTGCGCTGCGGTGTGCACACTGCCCAACGCAGCCTCTGCCACTAATAGATTCGTTGGCTATATGTAGCAAGGTTGACGACAACCATTGTCGCTTCATGATCATTGAAAAATAGGGATCATTCATGCATTGTAAACAAAAATAATAGATCTACTGTATTTGATCTCAAGAACCTAGGCTTTGATACCAATTATAAACATAAAATCTATAATATGCTATATTAAATGCAGAAACAATCTTTTATGTTAAGATTGAAATCAAATATAATTAGATCTAGTTTTACGATGCGTACTTTTTAATGTCATCTGAAAAGAGATCTCTGTTTTGATATGTAATGACATCGTCTTTAGATCCAAGATCGCTATCAATCTACAAGAGAACTAGATCCTTCTTTTCTCTTCTTATCCTTTCACAGGACTACTTAGATTGATGGTTAGGGAGAAGAGTTGAGGGAGAGACTATAATCCCTCAATTGAGATAACATCTGTTTTTTTTGTCTTTAGTCCTTAGAGGTTCTGTCTATTTATAGGCGAGAGCAGAAGGTCTAGAATAAGTAATTAGAAGAGTTCTTCCTATCAAGGTTATCTCCTTAAGAATCTTATTTTAAATGGACTTTTTTTTATTGTTCAATATATTACCTCAAATTTTAATTAATTATATTATATATATCTTATCTGATCACAAAATCTAACCACGTCAGCTTAGAAACTTCACTATAGATTCTCTATTCATTCTAGTTTGAAAGCTATCGATGGTGTTTTTTAAGGGTAAGAAAAAAAAACTTAAAACATCTTACTCCATTTCTGAGGCTGGCTTGTTATCGTCTATAGCTGCTAATAGTGGCACAATCCTCTTTACCTGCTTCTCCTAAATGAAATTATTTAGTTAGAAGAATTGTTGTGGTATTAAGGAGAAAACCCATGAGGAAATTTCTCTCTTATGTTTGTAGAACACAAAAACCTGCTCTTTTTTGTTGCAAGAAAAATCATGCTACTGCAGAACTATCAGGAAGACTATTAAAAGTTTTAAAAGTCAATAGTTAGGAGACTTTCAACCGGCAGTAGGTCCTTCTAGTGGAATTATTCTTGCTTGGTTTTCTGATATTGTACATTTGTAGGTGATATCCAAATAATCTCAGTTCATTCATGCAACAGTTCAATTTTATAATAATAAACCTTAGTTTTTAATTGGTGTTTATGATTGTACCTTTATTTTTTACCATAATAAGCTTTGGGATTATTTTCCTACTTTAAATCTGTCTGATATGCCTTGGTGTTTTAAATTATGATAGACTTTAATTGTATTTCACATTCACATGATAAATTAGGTGGTAGATAATTTTCTGCTATTGCTTCTACTCATGCTTTTAAAGATTTTATTAGTAATTGTAATCTTGCTAATTTGGGATTTATTGGATATAATGTATCTTGTGCAATAATATACATAGATCTACTACTATCTCAATTAGATTAGATAGGGTGTTTAGTAATCCTTATGGTTTAACAATTATGGTAATTCTTTTGTGTATCACATTTTCACCAACTTGTTTTGATCATGCACCACTTAAGACCAATTTAATGAGTTTTTGTTTAACAGAAATAAGATGTTTAGATTCCAAATTTTTTGGATCAATATTCTGAGATTAATGATTTAGTTTCTTGTGTTTGGAATAACCAAAATACTAATTAGTGAAGCCCTTTCAGATTTTCATTCTGAACTTTGCAAGGTTCATACATTTTTTCTAAATAGAATAGAAATATCTTAGGCATGCTTAATCTTAATGGAAACCACTTTGAAAACTATTATTGATATTGAATCTGAACTTGAAACCTACCAATCATTCGATGTTGTATTGACTATTTAAGGCCTTCTTCTATAATCACTATTTTGATCTTTGGAATACTACTACCAATGATCATTCTATTCATCTCGATTGTCATAATACTCCTAAAATCCTTAATTGTGACGAAGATTCATTAATTGCTGCTTTTACTATTGATAGATTTACCAGTGAACTTTATAAATCATATTGCTATATCATTTCTAGTTTGAAAGCTATCGATGGTGTTTTTTAAGGGTAAGAAAAAAAAACTTAAAACATCTTACTCCATTTCTGAGGCTGGCTTGTTATCGTCTATAGCTGCTAATAGTGGCACAAATTCCTCTTTACCTGCTTCTCCTAAATGAAATTATTTAGTTTCTTGTGTTTGGAATAACCAAAATACTAATTAGTGAAGCCCTTTCAGATTTTCATTCTGAACTTTGCAAGGTTCATACATTTTTTTCTAAATAGAATAGAAATATCTTAGGCATGCTTAATCTTAATTGGAAACCACTTTGAAAACTATTATTGATATTGAATCTGAACTGAACTTGAAACTACCAATCATTCGAATGTTGTATTGTACTATTATTACATGTTTCCTCCCTTCATAATTTTCAAATGGCCCTTATCAAGCATTTATATCTTTAATGGTGGGCTAAAGCTAAATATCATTGGATTAATGATGATGACAAGAATATTAAATATTTTCATAATTTGGTAATTCAGTGTAAGCATAAGAATTTCATTAGAGGTATTTATGATAGCGATAACAATATTATTAAAGATACTAAACCATTTCTTGACCTCTTCTATAATCACTATTTTGATCTTTGGAATACTACTACCAATGATCATTCTATTCATCTCGATTGTCATAATACTCCTAAAATCCTTAATTGTGACGAAGATTCATTAATTGCTGCTTTTACTATTGATAGATTTACCAGTGAACTTTATAAATCATATTGCTATATCATTTCTCCGTTTAGTAAAGAATGAAAAGACTCATCTAACATTCATTCCTAAAATTAAAAATCCTACTCACTTTTGGCCAATTGCTTGCATTGTCCAATTATGTAATTTTGGTAAAAGTTTTAGCCAACCGTCTTAAATCTTTACTTAATACATTAATTAGTGATGAACAATCTGTATTTATTCTTAGGCATAGTATTCATGATAATATTTTAATTATCCAAGAGGCTACTCATTTAATGTACACTTCTAAAGACACAAATCTTATTTGAATAATTAAATTAGATCTTAAAAATGTCTTTTATAGACTATCTTGAAATGTCATTCTCAAAACTCTTTCCTTAATAAATTTTTCTACTAAATATATCGATTGGATTCAAGCTTGTGTTGGATCAACATGTTTCTCTTATCTTATTAATGAAAAGTTTTTATCTACTTTTAACAGCCTAGTATTCATTAAGAAGACCCATTATTCCCTTGTTTATATATTTTAGTTACTCAACTTTTAACTTAATTAATAAATAAAGGTATTCGGCATAAGAAACTTGTCCCTCTTAGCTTTGCTCCTAACTACAAGCTTAATCATATAATTTTTACGGATGACATTTTATTATGCTTTCGTGCTAATAAGAAGTCTTGTAATACTCCTAAGAATATCTTTCAATATTATGATTCTCTTGCTAAATAAATCTCTTAAAATATGAAATATTCTTTCTTAAACATATTTTTCGATCTGCAAAATCTAATATTTGCTCTTCAAGAAGGAACATTTCCTACATTGAAGCTACCATTGCACCTACGACATTCTTCTTAAAAGAATAAAGTCTAAATTAGCTACTTGGAAGACTCAGCAATCTCTGTCAGGCTGTTAGACTATTAAATCAATCCTTACTTCCATGCATTCATTCTTCGAGTGTTACCCAATAGCAAGAAGAAGTCTTCACCTATTTTGGCAAAACAAACCTAATAGCAAGAAGAAGTCTTCACCTAATTAAGTAGAACAGTCTCACCTCTCCTACTAACTCAAAGTGGCCTTAATATTCATGATATTAGAAGTTTTAAATATATAGATATCTAAATAATGATGGTACTCTATGGTCTAATATCATTCATGCTAAATATTATTTCATAAATCCTTAAAATATTCCTAAATATAATCGCTGCAGTTGGAGTCCAACTGAAAACTATTTATAAAAAATAAAAAGGTAATGGTGCTAACATCATTACATTACAAACTCGTCTTTCTTAATCATGCACTAAGGTTGATTCAATCTGGTAGCTATAGAATAATCAGGTTCATTTGTGTACGCTTGATTTGGTCGTTGATGTCAATAAAGCCATTGAGGTTGCTCGGATACTGAAAGGAACAGGCTACTTCTAGAGGAGCATTGACTCTTTCTGAGGTATTTAAGATCCGACACTACACATTGTTGGTATGGCTGGTAAGATTATGGAAACTTCTCATTATTCTCAAAATTCAAATCTTTTATTGAAAACTTCTCCATCAAAGCCTCTCTCTACTGATAGACTATTGAAGATTCATATGAACATTGTTTCTATTTGTCCTTTTTGCAAAACCACTTCTCGATGTATTGAACATCTTTTCTTTTAATGTTCTTTTTCTAATCAACTCTGGTTTGGTGATAAGAAAAACTTACGTAGACGGTCATTAAAAATCAACTATGGTTCATTTGAAACATAAGAAATAATGCTCGCTTTCGTAACTCAAACTCCTACCAAGTGGGATAGAAGAGCTCGTATTGACTATTATGTCTGAAGAGAAGATGCTACACTCAGATGCTAAATATCCATGGATTATATATAAAGTACCTAATAGCCGACATCAAATTGCTTATAGTGCAACTTGAATCAGTTACTATCTTACATTATTTTAGGGAATATTAACCAAATTAAGTAGCACCAATGGGTTGCAAAGAAAGCTAGAATGGACGGATTAGTTCCCCAAAATATATTTTTTCTGGTAGAGGTGTGAAGCTTTAATATATTTTTCTAGAAAAATTATAATGACTTCAACTATGATAAAAAAAAAATTCTATCTTGACTAAAACTCATAAACTAAGATCTCATCTAATTATAAAGTTTAATTTTAGTATCTTTTCTTTGGCTGAAGCGTTATATAAACTATAGAAAGAAAAAAAAAATTTACGATACTAAGAGTTATGATTTAAAGTGTAAGATGGCAACCGAAGTCTTGAGGCTTTCTGTTAGGACTCTAGCTAGGAGAGTCCTAATTGATAGGGGCATTCATGTAAAACCTACCTAAACCGATCCTTATTAAAAAAGTGAAGAAGCCGGTTAGGATTTTGAGGTTATTTCTTAGAGAAGAATTAGGAATTATAAAGAAATATGAGTTTTGAGTAGGAGTCCTATTAGAAGTCTTGAGTAGAAGTCTTAATTGAGTAGGAGTCTTGAGTAAGAGTCCTATTAGGAGTTATGGTTTAGAAACCCTATAAATTGTTATGTATTCATCCTCTTTTAACAAGCAATAGATGATTTTTTTCTGCAGCCTTTGTGTAGCAACTTGAAGGAAGGAACCCCTATAGAGTTTCAAGGAGGTCGATCCCATAAAGAGATTAACCCCAAGCTTAAAATCTGCAAGGGTTCTAACGCTTTCTTCTTTTTTTTTCTATTCTTATTTGTAGTTGCAAACATTCTTAATGGAATCACTCGACTGATTGATGACTGACTATTACAAATACCATAAAGATTAGTTTTCACTCATATTAAGGGTAATTTTAACTTCGGCCTGTCTAGTTGAATCGATTAGTGATTACGATCAATTATACAGTGTTAAATGTGATTCTTTTTTGGCATATTAGACTCGATAGTGGAATCCTCCACATCAATATTAGTCGTCACTCATCAAACCGTAGAGGTAGCCGATCAAAACAGTGACCAAAACTAGCTTTTGGTGAGTAGACATTTTTTGTTTTTTTGGTGAAATATGTTTTATCATTACTTTCGTTTCAATAATTTCATTTTGATGCATTTAGAGGAAGAGAAATGAGGTCAACGATGTTGCCACGCCGATGTTGCCACGCCCATGTCATTCATTATATTGCCTTTATTTTAATGAGTTATAAGAATTATTTTGACATCACCTTTGCTTGTGAAGTGAATATTTAAATCTTCTCTCGATATTACTCGTTCGGTGGTGGGAATGAAAATGACCAACTTGATTGTTTACGTCTGAAAAATAGATTTGTTAATGGTATTTTAGGTGACGTTTATAGGGAAACCCGTCAAAGTATCGGCACGTTCTTTATTTTGATTGATATTTTTATTTTTGAAAAAAATTGATAAGCAAATTTAATTGATCATTAGGGACTTCGTTAATGCTCTAAAAATATCATATCATGTGTATTTTATTGCTTAGCTGGTGTATGAAAAAGAGGGGAAAAAAAAACACTGATAATTTTCAAGATTCTTCAAATTTTGTGAGATGGAGTAAATGAAGAAGAGCTTTAGATTTGTGTTTCAATTAATTCAAAAGAGGGTTTGTTTTATTTTGTGTTATGATTATCTTTTGGAGGATGTAAGAAAATCTTGTGTGTGCTATTTTAAGATTATAGTTTTATTTGATGTGAATTTTCTTGATTATTATTATTATTTTTTGTGACAAAATCAGTAACAGAACTTTTATTTCTACAACATTTAATCTAAAAAAATTGCTTCCATTATTCTATCAACAATCTCCAACCAACCACTAAAGATTTTCTCTTGTGGGGTCTTCAAATCTTTGTTTATTAGCATAATATACTCTCCACTTGCCCAAGATTTCTCTTAAGATCTATAATTTTTAAGCCAAGTCAACTTATAGCTGAAGGTTGAACTCATTGGCTTAGTGGTATCAATTCTATATAACAAACAACAACAAGCATAGCCTCATAGATGCAATAAAAAAGAGAGAATAAATAGAATCCAATATATTCCCGAGTCTTATGAGACTAATCATTGGAGTTATTGTTGCATTCTTACTGAATTTGATGCACAATTTCATGAATATTCAGCTGGATGTGCATAATGACAATTCTTTTCCCTCCTAATTAATCTTGATGATTTGGCCATTATTTCTTTAGCATTATGCTCATATACACTTCCAATGTGTTTCTAAAACATCTACAGCCTTTAATTAATAATCTAATGTACTCCTCCTGACACTTCACATCTTATATCTTAATTTATTTGCCATGGACGAAATGAAGAAGAAACATTTAAGATAAATATAAATGTGTGCTAAGAATATTAGTGGTTAGAAGATGCTACTGTAAAAGATAATTCTTTGTGGCCAATGAATTCTACACTTGAATAGTTGTCTTCTTAAAGTAATCAATCATGACATATGCTCTATTGAATTGAAACAATCTATGGCGTGTCATTCAAATGCAATTATTGCTATTCTTTTATCCATACAACACATTATCTTCCTAAATGAAAAGGAAAGAAACCAATAAATAAGGGCTTCCATGTTCTAACCATTTTGGAGGGCGACGATGTTAAGTAGTAGTGTGCGTAGGTTTCCTGCTTCAATGCGTTGTGACTTCGATTGAAGAGTTCGCAGATGGATCTTGTTGACATCCTCCACAGTCATGACAGCAGAAGACAAGCACTGATCACCTTCTCCATCGCCACCCTCTTCACCACCATCCTCTGCTTCCTATGTCTCAGGAAGAGAAGGTCGAACCTCCCGCCGGGTCCCCGAGGCCTTCCTGTCCTCGGCAACCTCCCCTTCCTCGACCCCGACCTTCACCGCTGGTTCGCCGACCTCGGACGCGTCCATGGCCCCGTCATGCGCGTCCGGCTCGGTGCCAAACCTTGCGTCGTCCTTAGCTCCGCTTCGGTCGCCCGGGAAGTGTTCCGCAACCACGACGTGACCTTCGCCAACCACGACGTCCCCGCTGCCGCACGCATCGCGTCCTACGGCGGCAGCGACCTCGCGTGGGCCGCCTACGGGCCACACTGGCGGGCGCTGCGCAAGGTGTGCGTGCGCGACCTGCTGAGCGCCCGCCGCGTCGACGCGGTCGGCCCGCTGCGGCGCCGCGAGGTGCAGAGGATGGTGGCGGAGGTGCACTCCAGGGCCGGCACGGCGGTGGAGGTGCGGGAGGTGATGTTCGTGGCGTCGCTCAACCTTCTGATGAGCATGGTGTGGGGAGGCAGCCTGGAAGGGGAGGAGAGGGAGAGGGTGGGCCGGGAGTTCCGGCGGGTGTCGGACGCGTTCATGGAGCTCATGTCGAGGCCGAACGTGTCGGACTTCTTCCCCGCCCTGGAACGGTTCGACTTGCAAGGGGTGGAGAGGAGGATGAGAGGACTCGTGAAGTGGCTCGACAGGGTGTTCGACCCTATCATCGATAGCAAGTTGAGAGAGATGAAGGAGAGCGGAGGAGGAGAAGGGTGCAAAGATTTCTTACAGGTGCTGTTGGAGCTGCTCGAGAGAGAGGACACCAAGGTGCCGCTTACTCTAGTGAACATCAAAGCCTTGATCATGGTCAGCTTCACTTCTCTCTAAGATCGATCTTTCTCTTCTTACAACTTTAGATGGACCGATATAACCATGACCAACTCCTCCTCGTTGCTGGTAGGACTTGCTCGGAGGTGGCACAGACACGACCTCAGCCACAGTCGAGTGGGCCATGGCCGAGTTGCTGCACAACCCAGCGCTAATGGCGAAGGCTCAACACGAGCTGGATGAAGTAGTCGGGAAGGAAGGACCGGTAGAAGAATCACACATTCCCCATCTAAGTTACCTGCACGCGGTGGTCAAAGAGGCGATGCGCCTCCACCCTCCTCTCCCTCTCCTGGTGCCTCACTCCCCCAGCCAAACCACCACAGTGGGCGGATTCACCATTCCCAGAGGCACTGCAGTGTTCGTCAACGTCTGGGCCATCCAAAGAGACCCCTCCAACTGGACCAACCCACTGGAGTTCATCCCTGAGAGGTTCTTGGGAGGAGATGGAGGAGCAGATTATGGTGGTAACAACTTCGGCTACATCCCTTTCGGATCAGGGAGGAGGATTTGTGTTGGCATCTCCCTTGCAGAGAAGATGCTGATGAACACACTGGCTTCACTCCTGCACTCATTTGACTGGCATTTGCCTCAGGAAGCCAAGATGGGTCTCGAGGAGAAGTTCGGGCTTGTGCTGAGGAAATCTGAGCCACTTGTGGCCATACCCAAACCAAGATTATCCAGCCAACATCTCTATACTTGATGTATTGTTCTTAGCAACAGTGTGTCGAGGGTTTGTATCACTTGTGTTGATCTACAAGTTGAAGAAAGCTGACTTAGTAAATGAGCAGAAATGAATGAGATAGAGGTTATACAGTCAGGTCAACCGTGTGCAAGATCTTACTTTAATGAGCCATTCATGCCAGTGTTCCGTAAAGTTGTGAGGCTAATAATGGTTCACTGAATCTGAAGCCTTTCTGAAAAGTGAAATCAAATATCAAAAAGATTAAACTCTGGAAAACTCACTCCTTTTGATCTCAATTGTTCATCTATTCTGAATAAAGAATAAAGTAAATATCAATTATTGAGATGGATGGCAAAAAAAGAAAAAAATTGAGATGAATAATTCTGAGCTGGCCTCCAAATCTTTCTTATGATTTGTGTTTCGACTTTAGCCTGTCTGCAGCTAATACCATCACAGCCTCACAGAAGTTGGCTACCACAAAATTGATGATACGTTGAAACCAAGTTTATTATCAGCATTGTTATTATTATATGTCACATCATGACATAGCAATAGATCCGACGATAAGATCGATGTGACACGCAAATTTACAGCGTTGGGAATATCTTTCTTCGCCGCCCGGCGTGACGTTAGAAGTTGTTGTCTTCTAGCGACGTTGCCAGTTGTGCTGCTGCATGCAAATGGCCAATGTTTGGGATGGTCAAAGTTTCCGTGGATCACAAAGAGTATTGGCACCAATACTTGGACCTTTCACATGGTCAACGCATGCAATATGTGGTAGTAGCTTATTAAACTTGTCCCTTGTGATTATTTTTTGATATGTTTTTGTTTTGATGATTCATTTTCGAGGACAGCTGTTAAAGTTCTTCGATATGAATTTTTTATTCAGACAATTTAATATCCCTAAAAGTTTTTATTGGTGAAGTGTCATTATCTCAGTTGATAATGACACAGATACACATCATTGTTCACTAAGTTCTTGTCATTATGTGGCTAACAAGTGGTTGATGTTCTTTGTTAGCATATTAAATTTAAACTTTAGGTGGAAATAGCTGTTCGATTAGTATTATTAAGATTTAAAAGAACTCCACAGATGTGATGTTTATACAAGATGACTTTTTGGAGACATTGATATCTAGAGAGAGATTGAGAGTGATGGGAATCAACTCCACACTAAAATAAATCTTATATTTTGTTCTTTTTATATCTCTTTTTTTAATAATTCGTCGAAGTTCCATTAAAAAAAATTATCAAACTTCTATCATCTTTCATTTTATTTTTCAAAAATTACTTACCTACAAAACTTTTTTTTTTTTTTGGCTCTCCTTTCCACTTTGTAATTTCGATTATAAGGATACTAATATGATAATATTATGATATCTTATTGGAGAGAAGGATATTAAGACATGTAATTAGAGAACTATGGTTTTATCGATGGACTTTAAAATCAATCTATAACACCTCGAGAAAAAATATTATAAAAGACTAATATAACATTACGATCTTTTTTTTAATGAAAAACCATGAACATTATCGATAATGAGATTGATCTAATTTGGGGTTGTCTCATAAATATATTTCATCAAACATGAACATTATCGATAATGAGATTGATCTAATTTGGGATGTCTCATAAATATATTTCATCAAACATGAAAGCCACCATGATTTCATCGATGCTTAATTTTATAGTAGAGATAAGTATCCCATAGGTTATATAGTATACATCACAATCACATATTCACATGGATTCATAGGACATATACATCACAATCACATATTCACATGGATTCATAGGACAATTACAAACTAACATGTCTAATGAACCAAAATATGGATATGCAGTTTCTGAGCTTTTAATGTAAGCCTACTACTAACACCAAATGCTTAGGTATGGCAAAGTTAGTGATTGGATAGAAAAGCATCACCACCAAATTGCTTTGGCTACTGCTAGATTTAGTGAACAAAATCCTGTCACAATAAAGTTTGCTGGAAAATATTGGAGTTAATACGTAGTTTTTTCTTAAAATAAAAGAAATTATTATATCAAATGAGACACTCATAACTTGAACTAAAAAGGTAGCTTCTCTGCTTGCAGAAGTAAAAGGTATTGAGAAATGTGATCAGCTCAAGAATTACAGTGATGATGGTGGGATAAGATGTTACCCTTTTAACTTTTATATGAAAAGATGTGGCTGTAGTAACCATTACTTATTCAGTATGTAAAAGAAACTTAAATCAAATAAGCAGCTCTAAAAAATTAAACCAAAAAATTATCCATTAAACATTCATTTTATTTATCCACTTGGACTCAACTTGCATCACGTGTCAACATATATTCTCTTACACAATTTTTGTAATACATTCCAAAACTTAAATAACATACTAAAATCTAGAAAACAAATGCAACAAACGTACTCAAGAGAAAATAAATATTTACTAACAGTGAATCTGTGGTAGAGGATACAGTCAATAAATAACTACAAGCATATGAAACATGTAGGGACAAAAAAAAATCAACTGGTTCTATGATGACTGTATCACATCAGCAGCATATGGTTCCACCAATATTGGTCAGAATATTATGCACATAATTGCATAGTACAGGAGCATAAAAGCAACACGATCTTGATAATGGTGTTGGAAAAGCAAAGTAGAAGACTGCAAATAAACATTTGAACACAGGGGGAGTGCTAACTTCCAACAACAACAGAGAACATACATAAAATCCAACAATCCATTTGTAAAACCAGACATGAAAATGATGATGCTGAGACATTGGTGACCTCCCTATAAGCAACACAAGCTCCTCTACATACAGAGAATATCAGAAAATGAAATGATGAGGTAGGTACTGGAGAATTAACAAGCTTTATACATGGATAGTTATAATATGTACATGAACACAGTCTGAGGTCACTACATCCATAGAAAAGCAGTAAAAATAGTATTTTGAGAACTAAGATATTCAGCAGGTACATAACTAAGAGAAAATTCTATCTTGCCTCATGGGTTGACACCATTTCATTTCCATCAAAAGATAGCATGCTAAACGCTGGATGTTAAGAACAAATCAGTATAGATTGTGATAAGTTAACACTATCTTATTTCTATCTAAACATAGATGTTAAACCCCTGATGTTAAGAACGTATCAGTATATATTGTGATATATGTGGGACTGTGTTGATCCTTGCTACAGGCCTATGACTAAATATTCAATTTTCTAACTTAAGGTACTATTCTGACTCAAATTACACCTCTAATCAGATATTCTCCAAATGGTCAGTCATACCAATTAAAGCCTTCTATTTCTCCACCTTGTTTACTGAATTTTCACTTGCATATATGTGCAAGCTCACAATGGATAAATAATTCCTCCGCAAAGTCATCTACAAAACCATCAATCTCCCAGAAGAAAGAATCAAAAGAACATGACTGCATGGTTTGATGGGGAAAACAAAAGCAACAGCTAGTGTCACAATCTGGAGTAATTCAAACACGATAACACTTTTGACGAATTGGCTCAACACATTGTGTGATTCCATTTTCAGTCTAAGAAATCCATATCTACTTTCCACTCTTGTTAAAAATTCAAGTTTCTTTAAGGATAAACACCCTCGAATCACCTCTCAGATTATCAAAGATTTCCTGAACTTCAGCTACCATCCTCAAGCCTTTAAGAATGATCCCAGCAATCTAACCAAAAAAACAGATTGCTATGGCCTTAAAATTTTTCAAAATTGGTCCAGTGTTTCATGTAATCCTCCATGAATCTTCCATAAAAAAAAATAATTAATATGAATATTACACTTATCTATCATTTCAGAGATTCATAAAATCATCCTTAAGTTTTGTCATGGAAAGGTGATTACACTAATTGTTCTATGTTACTCAAGATCTTCCTGCTATCTTCCCACACCTAAACTCTGCAACAAAGAAGTTTTGCATTAGCCCATTCAATTAACAAAAAAAACCTAACATCTGCAGAACAGAAAAATACTTGAAAAAATGATTGTTGTTTTAGGGGAAAAAAAAGGAGAGAGCGAGAGTACTAGCAATGAGGATTAGAAAAAAAAAAAAAAAAGCATAAGGCAAACGTATAAAATAAGAGTTGAATGCTAGAATAGATCCACTAGAAAGAATATCGTTACCATCAGTTCCAGTAGCCTCTGTTGCATGCTTAATTCAAGGCTGATGTTGAGTACAGCTGCTTGATATTAATGCAAGCACAAAAATTGTTCTCATGAAGTGCCGAACTATAAAAAATACTTTGAACACTGAATTAGCTAACACTTTCTAAGTGCTAAAATACAATAAGAACTATGTGCCTGCAACATCAACCAACCACAAGATAACACCACATTTCGATTTCTAAAATCAAACCACCATTCACAGATAGTGCATTCTAACATGTCTAATGGAAATTCGTCCACTGCTGTACAAATGCAGCTTCGTGGATGCACAGCACAGAAGATACTTCCAATGAGATCTACAATAGATGAATAAATATTCTCTAACTCAGTGCCATTCATACCATATATCAAACCATTGATATAGATGTCATTGATATCTATCACATAGCCTCTCTTTACCAACAGATCTTTCCCAAAACTAAAACATATTTCTATAGTCAATAACTGGTCAATAAGTATTAAACAGATAAGCATTTGCACATCTAAGACAAAATTTCACCTTTGTATGCCCTAATCATCCCCATGCTCGCTCGATGCTGCCATCGTCATCATTTACCCATTTCCAGAAATGTCTCCTAACAAAAATTGCCTTCTCCATTGCCTCAATGCCTTCCCCGTTCTCTTCAGTCGAGAATTCGCCCTCCTCCGGCAGTCCGTCCACCTCGGCATCAACAGAATGCAAGACGTATCGTGCCGGAAGGCCTGGGTACGAGGCGGAAGTCCTCTCCTCAACCCTCATATTGTATGACCCCGGGACAATCTTCACGACATCCTTCCCCAATTCCTCACGCACTGCACGGGCGACCGCCGCCTCCACGGGTTCCCCGGGCATCATCTTCTCCGAGAGGGGCCGGTAGCGGTGGCGTATAGTGCCGTCGGAGAGGAGCTGGTGCGATTCAACAAGGACGGCGCCGCGAGAGTTGCGGATCCTCACGGCAGCCACGTTGACAACGCGGAGGAGGGTAGAGGAGCCATCTTCGCCGCCTCTTGTCTCATCCTGGGAGTGGGGGAGGAGAAGGAGCGAGGCCTCGCCGTGGAAGATCTCGAGCCAGAGATTATGAAGAGATTTGGTGCCGGGGGAGGCGCCCCACGAGGCCAAAGCGTCGGAGGGGAGGCGGGGTCGGATCCAATCATTGAGCGACTCCGGCGAGGAAAAGGAGAGGGACGGCGGGGGGGAGTCAGCGCGTCTCATCGTCACCGCGTGGTAGGGGCCCCGATGGCGGCGGGAGACAGGGGCGGAAGTAGATAAGGGCGACCTGAACAAGCAGACGACGGAGAAAGACGCTGCGGCGGCGAAGAAGAGGAGATTAGGAGGAGACGGGAAGGGGAAGGCGGAGAGGAGGGCGGCGGTGAAACCAGCGGTGACGAGAGAAGGTAGTGGGCGCATCAGGCGGCGGCTACCGGCGCGTGACTCCTAAACTGCGTCAGTTGTGGCTCAAGGTGGTCAGCCGAAGACCGACGCCCGATTTGGTGGATTTTCTAAGGCTGGAAATCCTCCAATCCCGGGCCGGCCTTCCAGGATTTGGACCAAATCAACCTTTCATGGCCCAAATTTAATGACAGTCTGAATCTTGATGTCATGCAATTTAATCTAAAAGATTATATTCATTAAAATTGGTGACTTGTATATGGTATTGTAAATTAATATTATCAACATGTCAGTTTTGAAGTCACTGACCCGATGACTTTTACGAATCTCCAAGATCGGGCGAGGATAGACTTCATGCTTTCTTTTTGATCAGAACCGTCCGAATCATGTAAATAGATGACGTCATACCGCTCACTTGGGACCACTCTTCCGTCAAAGCAACACAGGGAACAGCTCTCGCTGGTTTTGTGGACCCGGCTCTGCTTTTATGTGGAGCGGACTCCCCCGCCCCAATGGCAGGAGCTCCAGACGTGTTTTCTTGCCGGTTCATGGGCTCGAATGCCGTTTTCCCCCCCTTTCTCCACCCCTCTTGTTCGGATGGCCCTCCTCCTCGCATGGCGGACACCGACGGTCATCTCACCGTCCCATCCTGTCCCTCGACCTCCATGACCCGCTCTATCGCCGGAGCATCGCGGATGACCCTCCTGGATATCTTCCGGTACCGCACGCCCTCCATCTCTGGGCTTAAACGGTGGCGTAAAGATGGCTGTCTGCCTGCCGCTCGGCTGGTGCCCTTAGCGCTTGCCATCGTGGTAGAGCAAGTCGCCACGGTTGGGCTCTCTACCGGGAGAAGGACGAGAAGAACCCCGTGACACGGTGGCGGTCCAGCGTCGTGCGGATCATCAGGATCTGCGCCCGGTGCGTCTTCTTCTCGTTTGCGTGAAACAGGATTCCTTGGCTCTTGGGTCGTGATGCTAATGGTCACCGGAAGTCGAGTGCATTAGGGTTTCATGGTTCTTGATACTGGTCTTTTGGTTCTAGAAGCTAATGGCTTTAGTTTGATCAAGAATTCCAAGCTAATGGGCCCAAGCTTATCTTGTCTCCCTTTTGCAAAGTTTCCCTGCCTTCTCTCGGTACATAAGAGATTGGGCTGTCTTGAATCGTGTGTGCCATGTGTGAAATTACGCCTAGAGTGACCAAAAATTGACACTGAGATCATATCAAATTATTGTTTTTAGCTTCTTTTGTAATAATTTTTTAATCTGTTTGGGGTCTGGGCATTCCATTCTCTATGTTTGAAGATAGGATTATTGCACCGTTCTTCAGGAATCAGGAGGGTCAACGCAGGTTGCAGTAACATGATTTTGAAGTCACTGCGCTGATGTCTTTTACGAATCTCCACGCAGATAGTCCCATGATCGGGCGACGAAAGACTTCCTCCTTGCTTTTAGATCGATCAGAACCGTCCGAATGGGATGACGTCATGACATCCTATCCTCGGTCGTGGGCCCCCGAACAACAGTTGTGGCTCGCCGAAGAGAGGTGACTTTCATGGGGCTCGCTTTCTTTTTCCGCTTTCTCAACCGCCCATTCTTCTTTTCGGTGGCTTTCGCCCTCCCCTTGGCTGATGTAGACGGCGATCTCGCCGTTCCCTCCTCTCCCTCGACCTTAATGACTTCCACTATGCCGGAGCGCCACTGGCGCTGCCGCCTGTGGGTTCAAAGGTTGGCGCAAGGACGGCCCCTACGCCTGCGGATTGCCGCCGCTCGGCTGGTGCTCTTGGCGCTGGCGATCGTGGCGGAGCACGTCGCCACAGTTGGCCTATCTTCGGGGGCAAGGACAAGGGGAGCCTCGTGCCACGGTAGCGGCGCAGCGCTGTGTAGATCATCAGGATCTACGCCAGGTGCGTCCATTTCTCGTTTGCATGAAATAGGATTCGTTGGTTTTTGGATCATAATGCTAAAGATCGCCGAATCATGGTTAGTGAGTCTGAGTGCATTAGGGTTTCTTGGTTCTTGAGGCTAATGCATGATTCTTTAAAACTGGGGGATGGGTTTAGTTTGAACAAGCTTGACCAAAAGACTCAATCTTTGTTCAAGAATCCCAAGTTGATGTCGATTCGAAGGTTTCATTGTATGACCATGGGCCCAAGCTTGTCCTGTTTACCTCCTTGCAGAGTTTTCCTGCATTCTCGATATATAAAGCTTGGACGTTCTTGAATTACGTATTTTATATGTGAACCCATGAAATTCCTATTTTCATACTAAGTTCCCTGTACGATTTTTGTAAATATGCACCTAAACTGACCAAATATTGTTTCGTAAATCTTCCATCAAGACCATACCAAATCTATTTGTTTTTAGTTTATCTTCTTTTGTAATCGTTTTCTTCCCTGTTTGGGTCTTTGTATTCTCTTCCATATCTAGTTTCTTCTCGTCGTTTCCTTTTTTTGCTTATCTATTCTTTTAATGAAAGAAGAACTGATCATGCAAGGTTCCTCTTTTGGACATAATTAATTGTTAGAGTTCATAGAGGAACGAACATATCTTGTTGCAGGATATATATTTGTTCTGAAGGTGGACCAACAGTACACAAACCTAGGTATCAGATGAGGTCAACTAGGAACTACCGACAGTAATAACATCACTTAACAGTAGTGTATGCCAAAGCTCTTTAATCTTTAGGTTATACATAATTCTTTTCATCTTGTGGTAGGAAATACAAGTGGCTTTATCGGATTATTTCATCTTTCAGGATATACACATTTTCTCACTTTGTGGTAGGAAATAAAGAGCAAGGTTACTGTAATGGTTGGGTGCTGTATGTGCATGGTACTTTACTTTTAGTTATTATCAACTTTTTAATATCATTATGTGCTGTGCATGGTGCTTTTCTTTAATCATTACCAACTTATTAATATCATTATGTCCAGTGTATGGCACTTTGCTTTTAGTTATTATCAATTTTTTAACATCAATATGTGCAATTATTAGGTGCTTTGCAAAATTTTCATGGTTACTGTTTAAGGAAGAGATAGACATATGTGTAGTGTGCTTCCCTCGAGAGGATTTATGGTACTCCACTTTAGTTCCACACTAGATGTCATAAAATAATTGAATTAATTTATAGATCTAGATAATTCTACTGTCATTATCTTGGGTTTAAGCATTTCGAGTTTGATCAGTTGGTTGGACTTATGAAGATCAAGTTAATAGTTCAGTTCTATTGGTGAGGTCGTGAAAAATAGTCTCAGAATATATTAATATTTTCGGTGAAGGGCCCAGACGGGAAAGAGTTATCCATAGTAGGGGTTGAAGACACATGACAACATGGAGCAACTACCAAGTTAGACCTTGTGTGCACCATACTAATGCGTGATTTTGAGCAACGAATTAAGATTTGATATAACGAATCTTAAGTGGGTGAGATTGTGATATATAGTTTAATTTCACATTGGACATTGCAAGAGAATTGAATTGATTTGTTGGGATAGATGGTGTGCTATTAATATTAACTCGAGCTGAAGAATTTTGTGTAGATGGTTCAAGTCTATAAGTTAATGGGTCGGTTACCCATAGTGGCAAGGTACAAATAGAATGGAGGCAACTCTTTGTATGTACAGCATTAACATGCCTACTTTCAGAATATATGGACAAACTGCACACTTTGTAATTGCTCCTTTATGTTATACGGGATACTACTTTGACCAATAGGGTCAAACTATACTTAGACACAAGAAACTAAACAAATGCATCCATTGTGCAAGGTTGGATCCAAGTTGATTCATCAACAAAACTTAGTTAGCAACAATTAGAACTGATATCAAGTTGAGGATGACTAAACAAGTTGCTAGGTTTCAAACTAAATCAGTTTTAGACAAATCAAAGCCATTTTCCAAATTGTGGGAGAGATAGTCACCATAAAGGTAAACAGGAGCGAGTTGGGAAAGAGTAAGGAAAGAAGGCATCCACTTTTGAGCATTGGTGAGCATCACTAGAGTGTTTCTATGAAATCACTTTTTGTGAGGTTGAATGTGAAGACACATATGGAGAAAGATAACAAAAAATAAAACATTGAGTTGGAAAATCGTTGATTTAAATTAGGTTTGCAAAGTATGAAATTTTGTGGCAGAGTATGATGAGTTGGCTCATCAATATACATGCTTAGTCATAATCATCCCTGTATATTCAAGTTGATGATGCAAATCAAACCTAACTTAGGAGCATACAACACATGCCCAAGCTTTGCTCAAGGCCATGTTGTACATTGTTATTTTCTGCATGGATTACCGTTGCACCTTTATGCGAGTATTGCCAGACAGATATAGTTTTTTAAATTGATTAAGTACAAAACAACTTTAATATAATTTCATATGCTTATAGTAAAAAGTGTAAATGAAGTTATTTTGGTTACTTGGCTTGTGGGGAACAGAATTGTGAGAACTTCCAAATTCCATGTTTGATGTATTTTCTCTACATAAGTGATTTAAAAAGCGCTAGGCGCCAAAAGGCGCCAAGGTCCACAAACGCCCGAGGCGCTAGGCGCTCGCCCGAGCGAAGCGAGGCGCTAAAATATAAAAATATATAATATAATTAATAATTTTAAATAAATAAAAATTAACAACATTAAAATCAAAATAATATATTATTAATCTATTAACAAAAAATTAATCATTTCAAAATTCAAATAAACTTAATATTAAGAGTATACTGTATACTGAGCCTGATGGAGAAACGAGGAAGCAGCGGCGAGCGACGGCAGCAGCAGCGGCGAACGACGGCAACAGCAGCGGCGAGCGGCGGCAGCGGCAGCGGGAAAGGGAAAGGGAGCGGAAGGCACGAGCAGCGGGAGGGCTCGCGGGAGGCGCGAGCAACGGGAAGGCTCGCGGGAGGGCTCGCAGGAGGCGCGAGCAGCGAGAGGGCTCGCGGGAGGCGCGAGCAGCGAGAGGGCTCAAGGGAGGCGCGAGCAACGGGAAGGCTCGCGGGAGGCGCGAGCAGCGGGAGGGCTCGCGGGAGGCGCGAGCAACGGGAGGGCTCGCGGGAGGCGCGAGCAGCGGGAGGGCTCGCGGGAGGCGCGAGCAGCGACAGCGGCGAGCAGCGGCAACGGGAGCACGAGCGACGAGCAGCGAGATCGCGATCGGGATCGGGATTGGCAGCGGCAGCGGCAGCAGGTTAGGGTTGGGGTTATATTGGTTTAGTTGGTTCGATTGAACCAACTAACAACCGAACCAGGACCGAACCAGACCTAAAATTCTGGTTCGGTCGCCTTGGTTTACCCAGGCGCTCGCCCGAAGCGCTCGCCCGAAGCGCCCAGCGCCTGGGCTCGGGCGAGCGCCCAGGCGGCGCTTGTTTGAAGCGCGCCGCCTGGGACATTAGCGAGGCACTCGGGCCTCGCCTCGCCTCGCCCGAGCGCCTAGGCGAGCGCCCGAGCGCCTTTTTCAATCACTGCTCTACATTAGTGGTCATGAACATTTTCTTTATCCAATTTCTACTTATTTTTGTGATTACATTCTTCATTGTAGGGCTTTGAATTATTTGCTAAGAAACGTTGAGATAAATGCTTTAAAAAGTACAGGATTGGATTTTGCCTTTTTATCTAATTCATCTTTATTATAAATGGTTGTTTGTGTCTGTTACTCTATTAGATATTATTGGATTAATTGAAAGGAAAGGCCTGCTTCAAGGAGCAGTTTGTAGTCATGGCATATACACTGAGATCATATTTTCCTTTAACTATTCCAACTATGGTTGCTTCCAAATTACATGACAAATTACCATCCTTGGAACTATTACTAGAGAGATGCCGGTGGACATATTTTCTTTTGCCCTAGAAGCCCTTCTTATATTGTAGCTTTGTTTGTGTGATTTAGTCATTTTTTATGCTTTACATAACATACTTTGAATGAAAGATTTTATATTAACATGTTTCCTGTGTTATATATGTTGATAGGTTCTCTAACACAATCAAGAAAGCTCACACTTCATGAAATAAAGGTACAAATACTGGATTTTTGAGATCAATGCTATCATTTGTTTCCTCAACTTTTTATCTCCTGCAATTGTACTTTTGTGTTAAGATGATATGCCTTATTGGACTCACTTATGTCAACTTACTAAAATTACATGTATAAATTATTATAAGATATGGCCTGTCTGCTGTTAAAAAGTACATTTTTGCACTAGTAAGTAGAAAATTGAGCATAATGTGTATGATCAACAAGCTTGTCATGGTGATGCAGTTTTTTTGAAGATCATAGCTAATTTCTGTAGGCTAGTGGTAAACTTAAATGTCCACAAGCTAAATATCACCTCGTGAACAATCTTACTCTGCTTTTTCTTAAGGTCAATGGCTCTTTTATAGAAGTCACGTGGTCGTATATGTCCATTGATGGAAATCGAAGCTGTTGCGACAGCCATCTTAGGGTAAACAAAAATACGAGGTTGGTTTGCAACAGATTTCAAAAACTTGTTTCATGATCTAACATCTCAAAATACCAGTGGCAATATTGCTCTTAAACCATAGGTATCATTATTGTATGTCTATCTAGTTGTAATTTAAGATTTTCCTGACTAACCTTTTCTAGATTTTGAAACAGCTACATCTCATTGGTTTTAGGGATATGCTTATGGTCTCTTAATTGCCATGTATTTTTTAATTATAAGCTTTATTAGAATTCTTGTATGTATATTCTAGATTACTCTTGTTCCTACTAACAAGAAATATTTTCACTTATTGTTATTAACTTCTTAAGATGTTCAATGATTAGATAAATTATGCTGAAGTGATATTTGCAAAATTCAAAATTATTAATTGATATAGAGTGAGAGTTATGGAGTTCATGAACCATAGAATCTCTGATGAGATATCTCTTGAACCTTTCTCCCAAAAGCATATCTAGATCTATAACGATTTTTTCTGCCTTCACAACAAGTGCACCTCTGAGTAAATGGGTTTCCCTCTTACCCGTCACATGTAGTACCCCTTGAATAGTGTGAATTATGTTTATCTTGATGGTGTCAATACTAGCAATTCCGAAGGCATAATTATCCAAAAATATACATCCTCTTAAGATAGGTTCTTATTGTTATATCCAGTTTCTTCTGAAGGTCATGTGATAGGTGTTGTTGTATTCACTAGCTAGATATTAACAAACTGTTATCTGCCTTCCAAAACTATAGAGCTCTTGTTTAATACTTCACCATCATCTGAGATGCTTGCTACACATCCTTGGATATTTAGTTACTCAAAACATTCAATATCCTCTATCTTATGATTCATCATTGTAAGGTGAGAGAATAAAATAGAGTTTTGATCAAGGTTCGCAATATCGTACCGTACCGGTGTTTCGATCTGGGCTCGGTACTGGTACGGTACGGTATATCGAGCGGTACACCCAAGTGTACCGAGCGGTACACTCAGGTGTGCCGAGTACTGTAGCACTGTAGCACTGTAGCAGTGCTACAGTGCTATGCACTCGGACCGGTAACAGCGGTCCGCGTACCGGCAACCTGTCGGACCAGTACGTACCGCCCATACCGGGCGGTACAATTCGGTATTGCAGACCATGGTTTTGATATGATCCCACTGTCGTAGATTCTAACACTTGAAGAGTGTAAAGCATTTTCTTAAAATTATTTTGTTGTATAGTGACTTGACCTCGTCTAACTTTTTCTTGGTATCCCAAATCTCCTTTACTTGTTGTTATTGTCTGTCTTAATCTGCTTCTCACTCATATACCTCCCACTGTTCAAGGAACCCTAACCCCACGACTAGGCTCTTGATATCATTGTTGGGGACTTCATGGTGTGAAATAATATCTTGCAACTAAAATTGAAAATGGGAAAAGTGAAACCAACAATCGGGCTCTTGATACTGTTTTAGGAACTTTATGGGGTGAAACAGTATCTTGCAACTAAAATTGAAATCTAGAAAGGCAACATTCTTTCAGATTTAATATGGTAAAACCTCCGACTAATAGAAGAATTTCACTGTGGCAGAATATATAGATCTCTCTCTCTCTCTCTCTCTCTCTCTCTCTCTTGTAATAGAAGTGATTTTTTTTTTTTGAGTGAGCTTTACAAGTGACAAAATTGTCAATTTAGTTGGCTTTATAAGCTTGAAGCAGTGATTTAAAAAACGCTAGGCATCAAAAGGCGCCAAGGTCCAAAAACGCCCGAGGCGTTAGGCGCTTGCCCAAGTGCGGGCAAGCGCTCGCTCGAACGAAGCGAGACGCTAAAATATAATAATTTCAAATAAATAAAAATTAATAATATTAAAATTAAAATAATATATTATTAATCTAATAAATACAAAATACTGTTACTAGTATACTGTTAACAGTATACTTTCGAAAGATGAGAAGGAAGAGGAGTGTAAGGGGGTGCTGACTGAGAAAAGAGGAAGCGACAGCGGTAGCGGCAACGGTGAGCGACGACAGTAACAGCGACGAGCAGCAGCGGCGAGCGTTAGCGAGCAGCGGGAGCGGCGACAGCGGCAGCGACAGCAACAGCAAGTAGAGTTAGGGTTTAGCAGTGGCAGCTGATATCGATGCTTTAGTTGGTTCGATTGAACCAACATAGCACCGAAGATCGAACCAGATCTAAAACGCTAGTTCGGTTGCCTGGTTTAACCCAGGCACTCGCTTGAAGCGCCCGGCGCCTGGGCTCGGGCGAGCGCCTAGGCGACACCTCTTTGAAGCGCACCGCCTGGAAGTGAAGCGAGGCGCTCGGGCCTCGCCTCACCTCGCCCGAGCGCCTAGGCGAGCACCCGAGCACCTATTGAAATCACTGGCTTGAAGAACACTTTGGGCAAGGGAGTAAGATTTGCCAGCCTCAAGGATTCTTCCTTCCTTATCTTTGAGGATGAAGCCTAGACCTGCAACTTCAGTAGAGGAGGTGAAAGAAGCATTCCATTCAAGCATATACTGGAAGTCGAAGGAACAGTGACAAGATAATCAGAATTGGTTGTTCCTCATCCCCCTCTGCACCATGTATGGCATTAACAACTATATTAATAAGGACCGACTTACTTACCGAATTGGGAGTGGCAGTTCCTCTTTCAACCCTAAACCTTATAAACAACCTTGTTAATCAGTATAGACTTACCCAATTGGGAGTGGCATTAATAACAGCATTAATAGGATCGACTTGCCCACTTGGGAGTGGAGGTACTTCTTAACCCTGAACCTTACAATTAACGAACCTAGGGGGGGGAAGCTCATATAGCTTAAGGTAGAGAGGATGGCTTCCCTAGAGACCTTATCAAAGGCTTACTTTAGGTTGATTGTTTTTTAGGAGGATCAAAGGGGTTTTCCCCTTGGACCTATACATAGAATAGATAAGTTCGTTAACGATGATAATGTTGTCAAAGATGTTGTCACCTTGGATGAAGACAGATTGGTTCTGATTAATTATTTTGTCAAGGGAAGGTTTGAGTCTCAAGCGATTAGTCTTTAAGTTTGTAATATTGGAAAGGGAGAAAATGCTAAGAGATAAAAGACTAGAAAAGTTCTTCCCCAACTCGGAGGGATGAAATCAATCCTGTGAAAAGCATTAAATGCATCAAAGATATGATTTGTTTTAATTACATCTCGTAATAAAATTAAGAGTGTTAAAGCCATGAGGATTAGGACTTTTCCCTTTCCCAATCCAATTAAGAGTGTCAAGAAATTTCAGTCTTGAGTAAAGAGATGGTCCTGGACTTGAGGGAGATCAGTAAACTTGACATTGGTGCTGCAGGAGCAGTAGTGTATCGACCTCAAAGAGAGGAGGTGTTCCTTCTTCTCATGGTGGCGACCTGTTGAAATTACTTTTTTTTTTTTTTTAAGTTGAGATGGCCACGTTAATCTATTATTACCTTGTGGGCATTTGATATCATCAAGTCCTGTACCTATATTCATCTTTTTGTTTGCTGTCCTTTTTTATCTTCCTCATGAACCTATAAACTTTTGGGCTTATTACATTTTTCAAAATAAGTGGTTCGGGAAAGTTCTTTCTCTTTTCCCCTCGTAATTCTTCACAAGAATTCTAATGTTATCTTAAATCTCTACTTTCTTTGGTGCTTTAGCAAGTAATCATCTTTAGCTGGTAGCTTTATATGGAACTACTGTTTTTCATTTAGGGCCAGCATGTTTACGTTTCATTACATCTTTTTTGAAGATACTTTTTTTTTTTTTTTTGAAGATACATACCATCATCAACTTTTAATTTAGTTAAAACCTCAGCACAATCGTGTTCTGTATTTTTATTTACTTTGCACGCGCGAGTTAGTTCTGTAAATCGTTTTCTTCCCCTTTTCTGATTTCCTTGATGAAAACATTGAAGCATCACGATTAACCCTCTGTTTTGTGGATAAGCTTTCTCCTGCAATCATGAAGTTGGAAAACATTCAGTTTGGAAAGCTTGTTCAACAGCTTTGCCAACTGCAGTGGAGAACTTGACAGATGATTTTTGTACGAAACAGGTACTGCTGACCTCTGTGCGGGTTACTACTACTGTTGTGGGTCGATGACATCATTCTGAAGCAAGTAGTGCGGCCGATCAACTTTATGCTATCTGAGAGATGGACGATAATCACGATGATGATCAACTTTTGATCTAATTTGATCGGAAGTCTATATACATACATACGATGTGAAAATTGAGAAATTGAAACCCCACCCTACGGCTTCAACTTATTATTATATATATATATATATATTTGACCGTTAAGCTGGAATGAAATCGAAAACGGATGTTAAAATGATGTTCGAGTGTTCTCAAGCAAGAAAAAAATGTATTTAGACTTTTTAGGACTTATTGCAAACAATGTCCATATTTACACCAAAACTTTAAAAACGGTACAAATTACATGTCACATGACAATGCATTTCTCTTTGCTTTTTGAGTCGCTTTTCTGTGCAGCGCCAGCGTTTCTGGAGACCTGTGAAATTTTGCAAACCCCTTTTAATTAATCTAAATATACTACTAGTCAACCAAAATACTTCAAAAGCAGAAGCAAAAACATATTACATGTGGGGCGGTAAAAACAAATGACACTCGGCTTTACCAAATATTAGAGAACGACGCAACGTGACCCAAAGCAGTACGACTCGATGCTATGACACAACCAAGAATAGTTCCTGAACCCGGGGACTTTGGAGATGGTGACAATAATCTCGTAACACACTTCCAACGCGAGACTACTACTGATGGGTAAAGTAATTTTACCATTTTTAATCGTGCAAATTGTCCTACTAACACTACAAGAATAAAATCCAAATAGCAGGTAGCACCAACCTTTAGCAAATATTAAAAGCTGAATGCAGTTTGGAACATAATCAAGTGAAAAGAAACCTACGATATGAGGTTGGAAAGCACAAACCTGAGGACCAGTGACAAGCCTTGAACGACCAGCAATAGATGACTGTTGAGAATGTTGTTGTTGTTGTTGGTGCTGCTGCTGCTGCTGCTGCTGTTGCTGTTGCTGCTGTTCAAACTCCTGTTGTTGAAGTGCTATTGCCAGTTGCAAATCAGAACTGCAAGGTCATGCATAAATAAAGGATTAGTGTAAACATAAAAGAAATAATACAGCCAGTTGGATTGTCATTTCATTCATTAAAAACCATGAAGAAATTAAGATTGCAGTACCAATAATCAACACTAACAAGGGTCACCCAGCTTTAAGACCATGAACTGATTACAAGTCATCTGCCTGAGTTGATCGGAAAAGTTATATAGTTAGTTGTTGTCGGGACTTGTTACTCATCTAATTTTAAGTTTTTATTTGATAATCAATCTCATTAAGGCCAACAAGAAATTTGATAATCTTGGAGTTTCAGCCACTTCCAGCTGAACTAAAGCAACTCTGCCAAAAACTTATCAGTTTAAGATTAGTTTCCCCAATTTTCAGGATTTTCATAATTTCAGGTGTCCAGTCCACTCATGACAGATTTCGGTGTGGTTCAGTAGAGTTTCAACTGAAGCCAATATTAAATAAGATATCATTTTAAATAATATATCACTTCATATCGTGTATGCCACTGGGCACAGTACTGGAATGTAAGATAAGCACCGATGAGCAATGTCTCGTATGAAATATGAAACAGAGGTATACAACACTAAACCATGCCTAAAGCACTTCAATCGTTTGTTAAAAGCATTTAAGTGGTTGATCCATGACTTTAACACAATGACAAACATTTTAAGACATTTGTGGAATGAAATCATGCAGGTGTTACATTTAGTGCTAATAATTCCAACATCAATATCAGCTCGATTTGCAAAATGTGGTTACATTACATCCAGAAACCTAGAATTCAATTTCTTCTTTCAGTATCAGGTCCTCGAAATTTCTAATATTTCTTCCGAGCTCTCAACGACTATAAGTTGCTTCTAATAATTTTCTAATTTATGTGAATAAACTTTAAGCCTTTGAGTATACTGTAGTTCATGTAAACATGAGAGGAAACAGGCTAGGTTGAAAGAGAAAATATAAAACTTATGCTATTGTTTTTAGGGTCAACGTCCATTTTAACCCATGTGGTTTTGGTCATAGACTACTTAATCTCTTATGATTTACTCGTGTCTAAAATAATCTTTATATTTTAAAAAACGTAACATATAAGTCCCTCCCGTCAAGTTTGAGTTAACAGATGTTAGACTCTGTTTACGTGATATGCTGACTCACAATAAACCATTAATATAATGACACGTTTAATTTAAGTTTAAAAAAAGATTAAGATTCATTTTAGCCCTTGTGATTTTGGCCATGAATCACTTAAGCCCTTATGATTTACTCGTGTATAAAATAACCCATACATTTTCAATAACATAGTATATAAGCCCCTCCCATTAAGTTTGAGTTAACAAACGTTAAAGTATGCTTACGTGGTATACTAACTCACAATAAACTATTAATATAATGATACATATAATTTAAATTTAAAAAATAATTAAGGTCTATCTTGTCGAGGAAAAGGACAAGCTCAAGATGGTGGTCGCTTCCACGATAATGTCTCCTCCCGCCATTGATGGTCTCAATTTTTTTTAAGTTTAAATTACATGTGTCATTATATTAATGATTCATTGTGAGTCAACATGTTAAGTAGACCCTAACGTCTGTTAACTCAGACTTAATAAGAGAGACTTATATGCTATGCTTTTGAAAATATATGGGTTATTTTAGACATGAATAAACCATAAGGGTTTAAATGGTCCATGACCAAACCATAGGGGTTACAATAGACTTTAACTATTTTTTAAACTTAAATTACACGAATCATTATATTAATAATTTATTGTTAGTCAGCAAACCATATAAGTAGACTCTAACTTTTATTAACTCGAACTTAATAGAAGGGACTTATATGTTATGTTTTTTAAAATGTATGGATTATTTTAGACACAAGTAAACCATAAGAGCTTAAGTAGTCCATGGTCAAAACCACAGAAGCTAAAATGAACCTTAACCCTTGTTTTCAATATGAACTTGAGAAACATAACCACTGATGTGAAGCCATATTAAAAGGAAAAGGTACATAAGTAAAGAATTCTAACACATAGAATTGTTGTCTTACTAATTATATTATTCCATAAAATCTTCAAATCATGGCTACAAGAAATTGTTTAGATGTAATTGCTTTATTTTCAAAAATTGCTTTGCTAATATAACAAAACATAAAACTAAAACTTTGCCCTAGTATCTTAGCAAGAAGTTCCCCCTACACTCATTATCATTGAAAAATGTCATGAAATTCTTGTGAATCAACTACCATATATATTTATATATAATGGCTACTACCATCAACTCCATATATATTTAATGGTTTGAGTTTGTCAATAGTATAAAACTCAAAAGCCTAAAATAAGTTGTTACTTTTTTATAGTAAAATCTGCTCATACAAGTCAACCAAGTCCTACAAATCAGAATAAAAAAGAGATGAGTGTAAATGCCAGTATACAACCATCCATCACAAATGAATAACATCATCAGAATAAACCAAAAAAGATATTCATAGTTAAAATGCTGTGGTCTCAGGTAGTGTAGGAGTTCCATAGAGATTTCCAGTGAAACTCTGATATATTAGCCACATACCGTCAAAATCCCATCATCAAAATCTCATCATCCAAACACCATTCTCCAAATCCCATGATTTAAGTTCCTAAGTCCACTAGCAATTTGATATCTTAAACTAAACACTCTCCATATCCCACTATACAAATTCTGGGATTCATTATCCAATGGTATCATGGGCAATTCTAGGATTCTCAACTGCTTAAAATTTCCTATTAAGAAATTGCTACTTAGAATTTGGACACTTATTGGAACTTTTGATAAATATCAAAATTTCATACCAAATGGGACCTAAAAGTAGGTTTTTAATACCGTTCCGTATTAACTATTTTTTTAACTTAAATTACACGAATCATTATATTAATGATTTATTGTTAGTCAGCAAACCATATAAGTAGACTCTAACTTTTATTAACTCGAACTTAATAGAAGGGACTTATATATTATGTTTTTTAAAATGTATGGATTATTTTAGACACAAATAAATCATAAGAGCTTAAATAGTCCATGGTCAAAACCACATAAGCTAAAATGAACCTTAACCCTTGTTTTCAATATGAACTTGAGAAACATAACCACTGATGTGAAGCCATATTAAAAGGAAAAGGTACATGAGTAAAGAATTCTAACATATAGAATTTTTGTCTTACTAATTATATTATTCCATAAATCTATTAAAAGGAAAAGGTACATGAGTAAAGAATTCTAACATATAGAATTGTTGTCTTACTAATTATATTATTCCATAAAATCTTCAATTATGGCTACAAGAAATTGTTTAGATGTAATTGCTTTATTTTCAAAAATTGCTTTGCTAATATAACAAAACATAAAACTAAAACTTTGCCCTAGTATCTTAGCAAGAAGTTCCCCCTACACTCATTATCATTGAAAAATGTCATGAAATTCTTGTGAATCAACTACCATATATATTTATATATAATGGCTACTACCATCAACTCCATATATATTTAATGGTTTGAGTTTATCAATAGTATAAAACTCAAAAGCCTAAAATAAGTTGTTACTTTTTATAGTAAAATCTGCTCATACAAGTCACCAAGTCCTACAAATCAGAATAAAAAAGAGATGAGTGTAAATGCCAGTATACAACCATCCATCACAAATGAATAACAACATCAGAATAAACCAAAAAAGATATTCATAGTTAAAATGCTGTGGTCTCAATTTTTTTTTAAGTTTAAATTACATGTGTCATTATATTAATGATTTATTGTTAGTCAGCAAACCATATAAGTAGACTCTAACTTTTATTAACTCGAACTTAATAGAAGGGACTTATATATTATGTTTTTTAAAATGTATGGATTATTTTAGACACAAATAAATCATAAGAGCTTAAGTAGTCCATGGTCAAAACCACAGAAGCTAAAATGAACCTTAACCCTTGTTTTCAATATGAACTTGAGAAACATAACCACTGATGTGAAGCCATATTAAAAGGAAAAGGTACATAAGTAAAGAATTCTAACACATAGAATTGTTGTCTTACTAATTATATTATTCCATAAAATCTATTAAAAGGAAAAGGTACATAAGTAAAGAATTCTAACATATAGAATTGTTGTCTTACTAATTATATTATTCCATAAAATCTATTAAAAGGAAAAGGTACATGAGTAAAGAATCATGGCTACAAGAAATTGTTTAGATGTAATTGCTTTATTTTCAAAAATTGCTTTGCTAATATAACAAAACATAAAACTAAAACTTTGCCCTAGTATCTTAGCAAGAAGTTCCCCCTACACTCATTATCATTGAAAATGTCATGAAATTCTTGTGAATCAACTACCATATATATTTATATATAATGGCTACTACCATCAACTCCATATATCTTTAATGGTTTGAGTTTGTCAATAGTATAAAACTCAAAAGCCTAAAATAAGTTGTTACTTTTTATAGTAAAATCTGCTCATACAAGTCAACCAAGTCCTACAAATCAGAATAAAAAAAGAGTGAGTGTAAATGCCAGTATACAACCATCCATCACAAATGAATAACATCATCAGAATAAACCAAAAAAGATATTAATAGTTAAAATGCTGTGGTCTCAGGTAGTGTAGGAGTTCCATAGAGATTTCCAGTGAAACTCTGATATATTAGCCACATACCGTCAAAATCCCATCATCAAAATCTCATCATCCAAACACCATTCTCCAAATCCCATGATTTAAGTTCCTAAGTCCACTAGCAATTTGATATCTTAAACTAAACACTCTCCATATCCCACTATACAAATTCTGGGATTCATTATCCAATGGTATCATGGGCAATTCTAGGATTCTCAACTGCTTAAAATTTCCTATTAAGAAATTGCTACTTAGAATTTGGACACTTATTGGAACTTTGATAAATATCAAAATTTCATACCAAATGGGACCTAAAAGTAGGTTTTTAATACCGTTCCGTATTAACTATTTTTTTAACTTAAATTACACGAATCATTATATTAATGATTTATTGTTAGTCAGCAAACCATATAAGTAGACTCTAACTTTTATTAACTCGAACTTAATAGAAGGGACTTATATATTATGTTTTTTAAAATGTATGGATTATTTTAGACACAAATAAATCATAAGAGCTTAAATAGTCCATGGTCAAAACCACATAAGCTAAAATGAACCTTAACCCTTGTTTTCAATATGAACTTGAGAAACATAACCACTGATGTGAAGCCATATTAAAAGGAAAAGGTACATGAGTAAAGAATTCTAACATATAGAATTTTTGTCTTACTAATTATATTATTCCATAAAATCTATTAAAAGGAAAAGGTACATGAGTAAAGAATTCTAACATATAGAATTGTTGTCTTACTAATTATATTATTCCATAAAATCTTCAAATTATGGCTACAAGAAATTGTTTAGATGTAATTGCTTTATTTTCAAAAATTGCTTTGCTAATATAACAAAACATAAAACTAAAACTTTGCCCTAGTATCTTAGCAAGAAGTTCCCCCTACACTCATTATCATTGAAAAATGTCATGAAATTCTTGTGAATCAACTACCATATATATTTATATATAATGGCTACTACCATCAACTCCATATATATTTAATGGTTTGAGTTTATCAATAGTATAAAACTCAAAAGCCTAAAATAAGTTGTTACTTTTTTATAGTAAAATCTGCTCATACAAGTCAACCAAGTCCTACAAATCAGAATAAAAAAGAGATGAGTGTAAATGCCAGTATACAACCATCCATCACAAATGAATAACAACATCAGAATAAACCAAAAAAGATATTCATAGTTAAAATGCTGTGGTCTCAATTAGTGTAGGAGTTCCATAGAGATTTCCAGTGAAACTCTGATATATTAGCCACACACCGTCAAAATCCCATCATCAAAATCTCATCATCCAAACACCATTCTCCAAATCCCATGATTTAAGTTCCTAAGTCCACTAGCAATTTGATATCTTAAACTAAACACTCTCCATATCCCACCATACAAATTCTGGGATTCATTATCCAATGGTATCATGGGCAATTCTAGGATTCTCAACTGCTTAAAATTTCCTATTAAGAAATTGCTACTTAGAATTTGGACACTTATTGGAACTTTTGATAAATATCAAAATTTCATACCAAATGGGACCTAAAAGTAGGGTTTTTAATACCGTTTCGTATCGCCTGGTACAGGCGGTACGTACCGATCCGCTAGCTGACTGGCACGCGAACCGCTCACTATCGGGTGGTATTAGCCTAGCTACAACAAGGCGAGGCGAGGCGAGGAAGAAGAGGGCATTTGAAGAAGAGAGAAGCATCAAGAAAGAGGGAGAAGCGTCAAGAAAGAGTACCACAAAGTCATTGATGTGCCGTCACCAACGTCTCGATGAACCTAAGCCCATCGAACCTCGACATGAACTTGTCTTCCACACCCTTTCTCAATCCCGATTCGACGTCGCCCTCCCTCGACAATCCTGATCTAGGAGGTACGGCGAGGAGAGTCGTACCTCTTTGGAGGGGAGCTGGCGAGGATCAAGGAGGGTAGCAACGAGAGCAACGGAAGAGGCAAACCGCGAGGAAGGTGGCAAAGACCCCGGCCTTCATCTTCCGAACAGTCTCCTTCATCCACTATTGCCACATGGAGAACCTTTTCGAGGAAAAGAAGGACGAGGAAAAGAAGGACGAGGAAAAGAAGGACGAGGAAAAGAAGGACGAGGAAAAGAAGGACGAGGAAAAGAAGGACGAGGAAAAGAAGGACGAGGAAAAGAAGGACGAGGAAAAGAAGGACGAGGAAAAGAAGGACGAGGAAAAGAAGGACGAGGAAAAGAAGGACGAGGAAAAGAAGGACGAGGAAAAGAAGGACGAGGAAAAGAAGGACGAGGAAAAGAAGGACGAGGAAAAGAAGGACGAGGAAAAGAAGGACGAGGAAAAGAAGGACGAGGAAAAGAAGGACGAGGAAAAGAAGGACGAGGAAAAGAAGGACGAGGAAAAGAAGGACGAGGAAAAGAAGGACGAGGAAAAGAAGGACGAGGAAAAGAAGGACGAGGAAAAGAAGGACGAGGAAAAGAAGGACGAGGAAAAGAAGGACGAGGAAAAGAAGGACGAGGAAAAGAAGGACGAGGAAAAGAAGGACGAGGAAAAGAAGGACGAGGGCAACCGCGAGGAAGGTGGCAAAGACCCCGGCCTTCATCTCCGAACAGTCTCCTTCATCCACTATTGCCACATGGAGAACCTTTTGATATCGTCTTTCTTCTCTCGACCTTGACATTGAAGGCCGCAGATGAGACAACGAGAAGAAGGACGAGGAAAAGAAGGACGAGGCGACGACGATAAGACGACCGCTCAGTACGTCGTATCTTCTTTATATCTTTATATATTGATTTTTCATTTTTATATCTTTTTTATATATTAATTTTATATATTTAATATCGCTTGGTACTAGAATTGATTTTTATTTTTATTTTCTAGACGTACTACTTGGTATGTCGTATCATATCGTACCGAGCAAAGCTCAGTACACCGATACGGTACAAAATTTTAATCCTTGCCTAAAAGTTTTACGCTTCCTAATAACTTTGAAAGAAGTACTTTTGAATAAGCAACCATGCACATAACAGACTATAACATTCCCAAAAATAATAATAATAGATAATTAAATACAAAAAATATGGAAAATTATAATTTCTACACTTGTGAGATAACCTCTATTCACTTAACCAACTTAGTGTTCAAATCACTATAGTGGATGTAGCGAAGACTAGGTATGTTACCCTTCCTGTCACCTACCTGTAGTCTTAGAGACTGAAAAGAAACACAAAATCCCTAGGGAGTATTCCAGATGCTATTTAAGCATGTCAGGGTGAATAAAAATAAATCTAGATGGAGTAAAAGCCCTCCTTAAGAGGCATTTCTTCCTTCCCCTTCAATCATTTGTTAGTTTAATCTTTTAAAAAAGTTTGTGTTTCTTTTGCTTATATCTGCTAACAACCCCTTTTGATGGTTGAGAACATGATAACTCTTCAAGTATCAAGAAGAGAAATTACAGTGACATCATGTCACAGTTGTGAGGATATTTTGAAGGATTAGCAACTTTGGAGAGGGTTTTATGAGTTCTTTAAGTTCAATTTGACAATGAAGTTTTCTACGTAGAGTGGTACTCCTGAGGAAGGGGAATCCATGTCTAAATATGGGAAAAGAGATGACATTTGAACATGAAGCAATGACAATTAAAGAAACTCCTAGATCCAGTATAAGAGAGAAAGGAGCAAGAATTATTGTATACTACTTTCTTCATAAATGCTATTTGTTGTCGTTGGACTCAGCTTCTTGTTCAGACAGATTGATGGTAGGAAGACATTGTTCCTCCCTTGAGTCACCAAGGTCTCTTGTGATAAATCTATCCATTTGCAAGTAATGTAATAAGGTTGTGATCCAGGTTTAGTTGAGAACTATATGCTTTAGTTGCTAGGTTATCCTTGATCACCATTTAAATTTATATCAATAAACTTCTATTTGTTAAAATTTGCAATCAGCAGGCTTCAACTCAATTCTTGTCTTCACATAAAGATCGAAGCATACACAGTAAATCACAAGACATAAAGTAGTTAGAGATTAGTTACTTTTAAATGATCTTGTAATGATCTTTCCTGAACATCATGAGTTCAGTTCCCCATGATCTTACTATATATGATCACAATAAGTGATTGCTAAGCTGCAGAACAGAGCATGCTCCACAGCTGGTGACAATAGTATCTACTCCAAAACCATTTCCAGTAGCTGGTGAAGGCAGTGTACCTTGAAATTGTGAACATTGTGGTTGATCATGAAGTGCTCAGGAGGGATGCACAATCAAGAAATTGCATAAGAAGCTTATAGAATAAGCACTTATTGGGACTTATTCTGCAAGATGCAATTGCTCCAAATTCTAAATTTACTTACCTCCTCGTTTGTAAGTATGAATAATTCTAAACAGATGGAACACTTGTTCTCCAGACCAAGTATTCTAATCGCAAGAGATACAAGAAATACCATGTGGTATGTACTGGTCTGATCAGAGACCAGGTTGTAAACCAGGTGATTCTGATCAGTATTGTCAGATAAAGCAAAGATAGGCAGCTGAACTGATCCTGATTTATATAACAGACTGATATCATGATGTAGCACTTACAAATAATGATCTAAACCTTCTTTAATTTAAACAAAACCTGTCAAAACTCTAATATAACAAGTTGTGATTCTTCATAGGAGAAACAGGTTGAGACAACACCAATAACATGTGGAGTGGAGATGAGGAAGAGAGTGAGATGCGGGAGGCTAGGGCCAGGTCTCTTCTCACTTGTTCAAAGACAGCACCAACAAGGAAAGCAAGCAATGGAGGAAAAAGCTAGAGGAAGAAGACAATAATCAAAAGGCATGTTCCTTCCCCCTTTCTCTTTTCCCGTTTTACTGAATTTCATCATATTTTTATTTTAAATTTTATTTTACTTCCCAATCAGACGGTATGCCGGTACCATACTAATCTGACCAGTGGTTAAGATATTGCCATTAAAACCAACTCCTTGCTCCAGATGATAGGTGGACAATGGAAAGGATGACCTCTGCTGGTTTAAATGATACAACTTAAAAAGCACATGTGAGCCAAGAAAGAATTTAGCATCTCATAGGTTGTAAAACTCTAACTAACAAAGTATCTATCCATAAAGGTGTAGCATAGTTATCCCTACAAGATTTCTACAATAAAGAAAATTAAAGCATAAACATTATAACTACTTAAAACTTCATATCAATTTTTCTCTAGTGATGACCTCACTCCTCTGCTTATGTAGGCCATAAGCCATATAAAAGAATAAACCTAGAGTACTAATACAAATTTACTAATCCTAGTAATTAAACCAAACTTAAAATAAAGGAATCAAAGCTAGCTTCATGTTTCTAACAATTCAATAAATGTTGCCCCTTCAGACAACCAAGATCATGTCATATGACTAATACGGACTCCAATACCTATAGGAATAAAAAAGAGTTAAAATTACAGTTATACCCAATATTAGCAAATGGTAGAAAATGATACCCTAATTAAATTAACTAATATTGATCTGTATTGGATCTTAGACTTCAATACTTTTCTACAAATACATAAAGCATCACCTAGTAAAATTTCAAAAGGAAACCAGTCCAATTTCCTCATGCAACTTATAATCAAACAAATGCTACTACAGACATCTAAGAGATGTATTTTCAAACAAAACTAAATTTAAAAGTACAAATACATACTTAAAAGCCGAACTCGAGGGACCTGTGCTCTCAAGTGCTGCTAGATAATCCTGCAAATTGAGAAAACAATTAATCACATATATATTCCAAGATTTTGATCTACTGACAGTGCTAATACATACAGCTGTACTCGTCATAGCACTTTGTTCATTCCACGAGTCACGGACTTGATTGTCAGCCTTAAATTCCATAAAATTACCAGTCATGAAAACTGTGTCCCCATTGACCTTAAGGATACAAACAGAAGAAATCAACACAAAACCATTGTAAAGACCATAATGAATTCAGGCAAAATACTTCATTTCAAAATTTGTTAAGCTAAGGTAACATTAATGAGCAAAGCACACTACATCAAAGAAGAAAAAGAAAGCTATAAGCACCAAGGATTGAAATTTTGTACCGTATTGAAGTTTCGAGATTCGCTCGGTATGGTACGGTACTGTATACCGAGTTGTACATTTCGATATTCCGCTCGGTATATATATAAGTAGAAAAAAAAAAGACCGATTGCCTCATCGCCCTTTTTGGCGCGTGGGGCCCCACGCGGGCAGAAAACCGAGGCAACATCGCCTCGTTATATATATATATATCGTTTTCTGCGATGTTGCCTCTTTTCTGCCCACAACGTCACCTCTCTTCTCCCCGCAACGTCGAAGATTCTTCTCCCTGCATGGATGAGGAGAAGTCGTCGACAGACGACAGACGAGGAGGGAGAGCAACGCTGATCTCCAGATTCTCCTCTTCTTCATTTTCTTTCTTCCCTCAATTAATACCACCTTTCTCCCTCTTCTTTTTCTCCCTTGGTCACCGCCCGATTTAGGACGATAACAAGGCGGAAACAACCCCAATCAACGGTATCGCCCGGTAGCGGAGGGTCAATATACCAATCTGTTGGCGGACCGGTATGTACCACCCGATATGGGTGGTATTATTCAAAATTAAAATCATTGGTAAGCACGCATCAACCAAACATCAAATAGAGCATACCTCATTCAGCTTTTCCCAAACCAAATCTGGCTGGTTCATATAACCTTGATCAGTAGCCAATAGATACAGTTCACCATTGAACTACACAACAAGTACAAAATTTGTAAGAGATCCCTCATTATGGATTAAATAAATAATAATTTCACAATCTTATCCTGTTCCAAGTAAAATGTACATAATCAATACAAATCAAAGAAATTAAAGAGCAGACATACATTATCCACTTTATCATTTTACCTTGAACATAGTGCTGAAATGATTATTTCGGAAGAAAACACAGAGTTCTCTCTCCTTAAGGCCTTCTTGCAAACAGAACAGCCTGCAAAAACAGTCTTTGAACAATATAAACTCCAATCACATTTACGTTGCATAAGAAAATAACATGCACATCAGAAAGCGATGACACTTCACCCGTAAATTGTCAATTGGCTTGCATTATGTTCCAGAAAATTCTTTATAAGTTGCCCTAGAAACAAATACAACAGATAATATTAGGATTGTTTGTCAGCATTAAAGGAGTCATAAGAAACCCCAATACTAAACAAGAAGCTTTCAGTAAGGCCCAGAAATTGTCTTACAATGCTTGTGAGCAACCTCATCACTTGTATTTGCAAGGTGCCTATTCTCTTCTGTTTGTTCAGCCTGTTCAGCAAGAACCATCTCACCTTCATAGACTGGTTCCCGATCTGCATAGATAGTTAGTCCAGATTCAAGGATACATTCTTCTCCTTCATATATCGGCTCACCCCCAGGACATGAAGTGACAACCTCAGAAACATTTGAAAGCTCTTCAATTCCATTTGAGGATTGTAAATTGTACGGTGAAGCTTTGTTTAAAATATCAGTGGAATTTTCATGAATTTGAGAGTTGCAAGTGTCTCCAGAGCAAGCTTTTGAGACAGACTCATCATTTGCTGAAACAATCATCAGGTCCTTGTAACTGCAATACCTGTCTGAACCACCATTATCAGGAGACTGGAAATTTGTGGCCTGGTTGGGCATTACCATATCAATTTCCTCTGATTTATTAGATATATCATAAATTACAGATCCTTCATGGTCTGTCTGACACGTATCGTTCCCAGCAACAACATTGGAAAGCACAGAACCATCTTCTGCAAACACAACACCCTTGCAATCAGTAGATGCATTGCATTCTTGCAATGCAAAGGAATCTGAGTGGTTGCTTTTGTTACAATCATCTCTGGCTTGTTCCCCAAAAGTATCAGCATAATTTCCAGCACAAGATCTCTTATCATTTGCATCAAAACCAAGAGATGAATCCCTCAAACCACCAACAGATGATACAGAAGCACTAACAGGATTTGAAACTTCAGCCCTTGAGAGATTTAAGACCATCATCAGCTCCTCTTCTTCTTGCATATCACCTTTCCCTTTTCTTTGATCATCAGGGACTGGAACCTGATGATCATCAAATGATCTACCTCTTGAAAGGTTTGGTGAGGGAACTCCTAAGGTAGCAGTTGTAGCTGCAGCAAAATCAACACAATCTTCTTCTTCTTCACCCCTACTATCTCCTTCAGATCTTTTTGTTTCAAAAGCAACAAGCTCAGCAACTAGAGTATTGTACGACTTTGACCCAATTGCAGCTGCAGTATCAGTGTCCTGAGATACAGCATAGATAAGTTAAATGCCTTTGCTAGCAATTCATCTATACTAACAAAGGCTAAACTAGTCAGCATAACAACTGTATGCTCAGCTTAGAGCCAAATATTGACAACTAAATACCAAAAATAAGTGTCAATTTATTTGAACAAAAGAGATATAGAATTAATAGGGCAAGTGCTCGAATATAGGGTGAAAGTTTTTAAATTAAAAAAATTCAAGTGCAAAGAAAAAAGGGATGAATATGAGAAATAGAAAAATTATAAACTCAATGAGACAAAAAACGATCAAAGTTGAATAGCACCATAGATTCAATATAAAAGAACAGGCACAAGAAACAATGTAGTGAATATCAATGCTGAAGCATTGCAAGCTTAGGTGTAAGTAAGAGGAATAATGGCTTATATTAAGAGGACATGTAACAACCACAGACATCTTGGAGAACAAAGACCCTTCTTGACATATTCTAAGCATTGTTAGAGATATTAAATTTAAGTTTTTGTAGAATACACAATCTCTCATATCTTTAGAAGGTAACACTGTTGCTAGGCTTGCTAATTTTGCCTTCCAATCATTGGAACAGGATCTTGAATTGTCTATTGCTCCTATCTGCAGTTTTTGTTATGTTCCAACAAGAGGGGCTTAGGATGTATGCATATAGTTAAGTAAAATATTTACCTTTTATTGGAAAAAAAGGTTATGTGGATTCTATTTTGTCCACTGTCCAATATATGTTTTACTTCTCATGCTCAACCACAAAGAGTTTGGAATCCTCTACTTTTGATTTGACATAAGAACAACTTGTGAGCAGCTTATATTTTTATTAAAGTGGTGTCTCTAAAAAATCTCTATAACCAGTTTAACAACATTAAAAATATATAGAAATATCAGATTACTATGTTTAGTATACCTCCAATCTTTTGTCTTATTTGATCACATCAAATATCCATCATTGTGCTATCATTATTGATTTGGTTCGTATTTCTAGCCATCACATCCAATTTGTATCTACATCCACCCCATCCAGAATTCTATATACGCCACATGTCATATTTGATTAGGATTTCATTTTGAACAAATAGTGTCAACATCTAGTGTATATCAAATACACATACCAGTATATTCATATCTGCTCATTAGAAGTGGCTAAAAATTTGTGTTTTTTTGACTACTTGTTCCATATTGTATCTGTTTTCATCCTTGATGATAAAGATGCAAGTAACAACAAGTAAGAAAAGAAGAGATTCTTTAAATAAAGGACCATATTAGGCATGATGCATCCCACAAATAAAGTGAGTAACCAAACCATAAATAATAGAAAAGAACATGATTAATACACAATCTACTCTATGTACACTGGAAGAGGCCTGATAAACAAAAGAAGAAGAATAATAAAGAGAACAATCACATTTGGTACGTAGGAACAAAAAGAAGCACTTGAGAAGTAAGGTTCAAGATCTTTCGATCTCCCAAAAGTTGATATTACTTAGGTATTTTTAACAAAAATGTAAATCAACTTATCTTCAAATGTAAGAGATCAGAAACAGGGAAGTAAATTCAAAGGATTAGTCAAGAATTTAGTACAGGCAAAGAACTGTATATAGACCAAAACTTTGAGAACCACAACAATTAGAATGTAGCAGCATAGGAATAGAGATTGTCCTTGTATGTTTGTCCCCTCCAAAAAAAATAAGAAAGTTTACCAAGTTCTCCTATAATTTTTATATAGATTTTTTCGGTTCAAGAGTAGCATAGATATCATGCTTGTTCTTCATGTAAACAAACAGCCACATAACTTGGTTATTCCATGTATGCCATGTGCTTGGTCACACAAGGAATATCCCTAATGTAACTTTCTTAATGCACATCAGACATGCTATAAACAAATATTAAGAAGTTGAACTTGAGAAAATCATTTTCTACAAACATGAATTAATGCCTGATACTGGTCTTAATTTTACCAAAAATGAACTTTTGATAAAGAACAGGAGGCACTGTATCTACTTAATCAGATAACTGTCCAGCATGTACACAAAATCAAAGCAAAAGCAAGTCAAGTACAACTCTCACGAGCTGTAGAACTTTGAACTGCAATACAATTCATTTTAAAGCTTGCAATTCAAGGTCTTAATTTAAAAAAATAAAAAAAAGGGAATAGAACCAAGATCTCTGGATATATCAATCAAAGATAATGTCTACTAGCATGCACATCCAGAAAATGTACAAAAAAATGTACACCAGTTCACTGATAAATAGCACTTAGATCTACACATTCATAAAACATTTTTCAAAATAAAATTTCAAAATTACTTATGTTAACTGCTTAGTAAACTAACGACTCCTTCAAGGATCCCCAGAGAATCAATGAGCCAGAAAGACTTATTTTTTCTTCGCCTGGTATTGTCAAATCTATGAAGCAGAAATCCAAACATACAAAAATGGAGACTGTAAAGTCAACAACAACACAAAAGAAAATGCAATAAAAACCAAAGTATAAGAAATGAGAAAGTGAATCAAGAATATTTGGTAGTATGCTTACAGAAAAATCTGGAATAGTAAACAAAGATAACCTTCAACCATCACCAGTAATATGCCACTTGCATTTATCATCAGTTTTCAACAGGAACATGCAATGAAATTACATTTATGGCTCATGAAAAGCTCACCAGAGGTTAAATGTTCAAGATTCTAATGCAAAGGCATGCACTCCACTTCCACACATCATGGTAGCAGACCAAAATAACAAATGCAAAGGCATGCACTCAGCATAGCCCAAGCACAAACAAAAATGATGCACATGACACTGTTTCTGAACTCAGAATCCAATACAGTAGCATCTTTAATATAGTTATCCTTTCTTCTCAAAGACCATCTGGTGATTTTGTAATTAAAATTAAACCTGATGATGTGCTCTTCTATATTTCAAGCAATTTAATTTGATTTACAATGAAATTAGCTTACAAAAGATTAAAATTTGTTAACATCGACTTTAAGCAGATCAAATCAAAATTTTCCATTTACTGAACACTCCACTAGGTAGTTTTTATTTTTACAATTTTAATTGAATAAGAAATAAGCAAACTTATAGTCTGATATTAGGATTCAATATAACAAGAAGGTATGATGATGATGGGTATTCCTCCACATCCTGAATCAACAACAATGATGGGGTTTCCTGTTACGATGTATCTGTTGCACCAAAAAGGCACCTCTCAGAGGTTTGTGTTACTCAACACCATATCCATCGGGCAAAATTGATAACATGAAGCATTTGATACACGTACTTTTTTGTGTCAAACATACATGAACTACCAAAAATTTGACCAACCTGTACTTAATGGATATCGAATCTAAAGAAAAAAAAAGTATTAACATGTTTACTTGAAAAAGAGACTTGCACTGCAAAGCATGAAAAAAGAGAATATATGATAATAGATTCAGTATGATATCAAATAACAAGAATAACTGAAATGAGACAAGAATAAGAAAATGTTATGCACAGTAATTCAAAATATCTAAGGAAAGATGGTCCTGCATGAGTAATTAATCAAAACAAAAAGAATCATATCTATTTCAAAATTTGTCAATCATCAACTTATAGGGATTTGAAATGGCTTATTCATAACGTGAGAACATGATACTGTTACACTATCATGACATGAGTCAGAATAACATAGCACTAAATCGCGAATAAGCTATTCTATGGATGACATTCAAAATGCAGATGAACACAACAGATAAACAAAAAAAGCCATCAGGTGAGGATATTAAACATTTTAAGCATAGCATTTTTTCTAGCATATATTTTTCTGAAAACGAATGTCATCAAACCATTATGTCAAGCAGAAAGGAACCATAGTTTTTTAGTGTATAGCAAAAAGACATATGTAAGCAAATAACTCACAGCAAACAACAAAATACCAACATGGACCAGAGTGGCATGGAAGGTTACCTGGGGATCAACAATCCAGCCATGATACAGACCAATATCTACGAGATCAAATATGGCGCATTCCCGGGTAAACTCAAAATCATTAATCCTACATAATCAAACGCAACTAGTAACATGTGATTTCATAAATTTGACATAATAATTTTTCATAAAAAAATAACACAGATAAAAACACAAGGGTTACAATTTCATATGGTCAGTAAGAACCAAAACTGAGGGCAACATGGGAACGCACTTCCTAAAATGCAGATTTACATCTATCCCGGTCGCAAGACGAGGCAATAGGTCAATTGCATCAGAAATGTTCTGCCGCTGATTGGTGACATAGCCATCATCCTTGTCCTGAATGCAAAAATCAAAAGAATCGTTACACCAAGACATAACTACAAACCAAGATTCTTGTAGCTGAAAATGGAAGATACAAACCTGCACGTTGCTGTTGGAATCGATCAATCTTTCAGCGACAAGAGAGAGCAACTTCTGCAGCGAGACCTCCGACGCCTCCAAGCTCAAACTGAGATTATTCCTCAGCAGCAAAACATTACCTACAAACAGCAAGAAAACATACCCGGATCAAACATCCCAAGAACCATCAAATTAGGTCAATCAGACAAGAAACTTCCAAGAAAGTCAAAGCAACGCCGCATTCGATCGCTTGCGGAGGAACCGGAGGGGGAGGGGAAAGGGCTTACAGATTGCGAGGAGAGGACAGGGGCCGTTGTCGTTCTGGAGCACGATTGGAGTGGCGCGGCCGAGAAACTGGACGACCTTGGTCTTGTAAAGGATCTCCTCCGCCCCTTTCCGCTGCTCCTCCACCTCCATCACCACCGCCTCGATTTCCTCCTCGGATCACCGGCCGAATCCCTAGCCCTTCCTCTCCACCAACTAATCTGTACAGCGGAGAGGAATAAAACAACAAGAAGTAACAACAGCTCGGAGGTATTAAAAATGGAAACCCGAACCCCCTCTCTCTCTCTCTCCCACTTCTTTTTCCTTTATCTCGGAGCTGCGGGGAGAGGTAATTAATTATAGAAGGGGAATTTTGCAGCTCGCATCTGGCCGACGCGATTGTGGCCGTCGGATGCAGGCAGTTCGTGACGCGTTGCGACCGACGGCTGTCATCCAACCGTCGAATCATTGACGAAAGCGCAGGGTGGTGTGGGCGTGGCATGCAACATCGGAGGATCTTAAAAATCCTTGCCTCCCAATTACAATCGGACGGCTCATAGGAGAAACACAAGCGGGAAGCGTAGATGGTACGCTCAAGATGCGACTTTGACAATGGAAATTAGAGGCATGCTTGGAGAAGATCCTTGCTTCTCTTCGCTGTTAAGCATACGTTGCGAGTTTGTGCCCTTTTTTTTGCAGCTTCCAGAATTGTTAGTCGTCGACCGGAGAAGAGGCTCTATTTATTGTCGCATTACGGTGGTGGCTACTCCAATCAAAATTCGACATGTGAATATCCGGATCATCAAAATGTTACTGCTCAATCAATTCATCCGAACCGGTTCTGGAACCCGGTCCCGTTGTTAAATTATGAGAAAAAAATCATAATTTAAAATATAAACCGGTTCATTTTTAATTAAAAACAATTTAAAATATCAAAATATAATTTAAAATAAAATTCGTATTTTTTTTAATAATAAATTATCTATTTGAATCGATGAATAGCCTATTTTGATTCTCAAAAATCAGGGATTGTAATTAAATCATCTGATGAACTATTAGATTGATTCTAATTCGATTTGAATCCAATCGTAATTAAGATTAGTCTAAACACCAAAAAAATATTTAATAAATATGAACATTTTGACACTTTTTATATATTTATTTATGATTATTGCATAGTTTCTATCCACAATGTGTTTAAGCATATTATACACGGAGAGATTATCATTATGTTATTGGTTTGAGTCACGCCCTCACCTGACATACGTCATCAACAGCTCATGCACTAATTTTCCTTTTTATAATGAGTGTATATGTTATTCTTTTAGTTCTGAATATAGATATTAAACTTTACAAAACTCAATGGCAGAAGAATATATTTATTTTTATCAGGATTAAAAGGTATTTTAAGATTCTTAATGAAAGAAATTTGATAGTTGAGGTTTATTTATCTTATAAATATCTCATATATATTTATAGGTTTTGATGGGGAAAAATAAGATATGAGGAATATTTTGAGTGTTTATGATTTTTTCTCTAATATATCTAAAGAGGGTGTTATGTGGAGTTTTTAAAGAGAGTGAGAGAAATATATAGTTAAATTTTTCAAGATTTATGTAAGAGAGTATATAAAGAAAATTTATACTTGAGCACAAATTTAATTTTTTTTCTATGGATATAAGTAAAACTTATCGAAGTATATTAAATGTTATGTCAATTTTTTAAATTTTTTAATTTCAAAAATCTTTTTTTTTTCATGATAGTCTCAATCTTATGCAATTAAAATAACATAATTTATTGTTACTTAGCAGCTAAGGCAGGTTGACATCTTCTATTATTAAAATACTTACCAACCAAGGCAGGTGGCATCTTTTATCTTTTCAATTTCGTAATAAGAATAGATTAAAATAGTAAATAAATAAGACAGTAAAAAAGAAATTAAAGTTTAATTTCTAAGCAAATGCACTTCTACTTCACAGGAGACTATTATGTTCTCTTAAACGTCTAAACAATAGGATGGGAAAAGTTCTACTATGCTGGTGTTTAAATTTGATGCAGAGCTGATTATTTAGATGTTAAATATGGAACTATCGAATTGTATAAAGGAGTATTTTGGGTTTGACTGTATGTTTTCAAGCATATAAATTTTATTATATTTTTTTGGAAAGAAACATGAGTATTAACTGGTTAACACGTTTTATCCCTTTCTTCCTGTCCTGTTCCTTTTGTATTCGTAGGATCTCATGACCGATAGCACTTCATCAATTTTTTAATGCTCCGATGAGGATGGCTTATTGTGTACTAAACCTTTACAGTAATATATTTTTTTGAATCATCTATGAGATTATTTTGGAGGTAAGCGAGCAGGATTTGATTGGTAGTTCAGCTCATTGATCAAGTCTTCTCAGGTTCTAACTGGGGTAAGCCCCTTCAGCAGAAGTTTTGCTTGAAGGTTAGATGATGGAGCTTCTGCTGAAAGCATGTGGATTGCCTCAAAATGCTTGGTAGTTCAGCTCATTGATCAAGTCTTCTCAAAATGCATGATATCAGTATGCATGCATGCACACCTGCAAAGCCAATGCTCCCACTATAACCAAGCCTTTTTCACTTGTGTGTTTCATTGCTAACTGGCTGCTGCTAAAGCACAGAGCTGTCCACTGGACCGGTGCAGAGGCTCTGATGATGACTACTGGGGAATGTCATTATTTCAGTGTGTAGTTCATAATGGTTATTAAGTCTGTGAGACTGCTGCCCCAAGGACAAGACTTACGATAGATCATTTATATAACTTTTATAGTTGAATAAAAACTTAGAGATTCACAGAGTAATAATGAATTATATTAGAGAATAATCTCAGTGATAATTGGATCAATCCGACATGATTCAAATTCATATACATAAAAATCTTTAGGTATAATTGAACAATAAAAAATTATGTAAGGAAATGATATCGATCATAGTTGAATTAATCCAAGGATTCGTGTGCATAAGAAATCTTCTAAGAGCAATTGAGGGATCTTAATGCTTAATCTGATATCGATTTATATGAAGATCAAGGTCAATATTAGATAGGGTTCATGGTCTCTCCAATGTTTAAATTAATAATAAAATGAAACAGTAGATGGTGTGGATAAACATTGATTGATCTATATTTTTATGACATAATGAATCTTTTATAATTGGTTTGGTTTGAAGAAATATTTTATAACATGAGTAGAATATTTTTAGGATATTTTATATTTATGATTTGGTTATCGAATGAGGCTCCAATCACCTAAATTGTCACATGTCAAACATGAGAATAAACATTTCTTCATACTTTTCTTTCTCTAACCAGTTCAAGAGTTTTTTTTTTTTATATATATAGCTAATGATATATCCTTGTATTTTGAATGAACAAATCACAAGTCCATCAATATCTCAGTGAGTGCTCCAACTTGACCAGTCTACCAAGAAATTACTAAAATGGTTTATCAACTTCCAATACTGGACATATTGCAATTTGCTCTAATAACTCTTAATAAAACTGGAAGATAATTTGCAGCAGAGATCCAAATGGTAGGAGATGTTTTCCTGCTGAAGACATTGAAGGATTCCCCATCAGACAATGTTGCTTTAAGTTAATATCACTGAGGCCAGCATTAAAGATCTCAATATGTTTTCGTTTAGGAAAAGCAACTCAAACTTGAAATGATAAAATGAGATTTGATGATCGCTGTTAAGGTTAGCAAGCACTTCTGAAAACATAATAGAATTTAAATAATTTGAAGAAAAAATAATATAAGCATTGAAAATTTTCCTTGTTAATTAGGATTTAATTATTTCATAAATATCTTATGTATTGCTTTTCAGGGTTTGAATTTTATACAGATAATAAATACTATGGGAATTCATAACAAAGTTTTGTTATAAGATATCAATTAATCTCAGATAGTTGCTGTCGTTGATACCATCTTTTATTTTGTTATATTTAGAATACATTTCATAAGGATGAGAACATTTCCTCCATCATTTGCATTTTGAGCTGTCACCATGTTCTTCTTCCTAAAATAATTGTATTTAATGAAAAAAATATAAAATGTGTCGTTGTAATGGTGGTTGCTCGTTCATTCTCTTTCATAGAAACACGCATGAGAATATTCCACCCTGATACGATGCTAGATTAATAAGAATGATAATTGAATATATAACCATCCATCAAAATGGTGTGATGTGTAGCAAATTCGGATCATAAACCGCATAAGTCACACATTGCTGGTTGTCTTCCGAGATCATAATATATGAAAGACTAGAGAAGGATCCAAATACTGATACTGCAAAATCCTTCGATGTTCAAGCCATATGTGATGAAAAGTATTTGTTATTGTATGATTCTATAAGTAACGTGCCAATCCAACAAAAAAGTCAGGAGCGATACAATATTACAATCCTCATATATTTTCTTACGATGAAAGCAAGATTAAAACTGTCTAAATCATTTATCAGCCTACATTTTCACATTTCAATAAAACTCTATCGCTCATCTCACATAATCGTAACATATTTAATAATTTAATTACAATTTTAATGGTTTATAATATTCAAATCCATATAACCTTAGAAAATTTAAGTACTTAATAACTGAATTTGAAGCATATTACGTGACTTACTATTTGATATTTGAAATATTTAAGCAATTGGTATACGAGCTAACAATGGCTCAATAAGCATCAACAACTCGTATACTACCAAAAAAATTTATATGTAGTCTTCGAATCTTACACACTTTGAATTATAACTAATATATTATATAAGTACAAATTATATATATACATATTATCATCACTTAGTTATATGATTTATGCTGTCTATGTTTTATAAATATAATAAATGACATGCTTACGTCTTTAATTTTTAATATTTAAATACATACTTTTCAAAAATATTATTCTTAGTATTTTATAAAATATTGGCTAAGCATACAAAAGTATTAGTGTTTACGTTAAGCATAATATGTTGTTGGGAAAATCATGTTAAAGCGGAATAATTCTTTCTCTCTTTGTGTATCAAAATAGGTTTCTCATCAAAATACCAACTTGATATCCAAATGTAAATATCAACCAACACAGTATAAACAATAGATCAAAAACTCAATCACACAGTGAGACCAAATCTTTTAACGTGAAAAACCCAATGCGGGAAAAATCACGGGACCGTAGTCCACCTCAAACTTCCACTATCAATAGAAATGATAATAGGTTTACAGTAAATCTTCTCTAGAACAACCAAAGAATTACAATAACATCAAGAACATAGATCTTGGCTTAAGAATAGCATCTCATCATCACATAAGATGGATCTCCTCTAAAAGAGAATTCTAGGTCTCACAAAGTGGGTATAGCAGGAAAGTACCTCAGAAAGGGTAAACTGTAGATCAACACCGTTAGAATTGTAGAGTTTGCTGCAAGGATTCTCTGTATAAAATTTGGACCAAAACTGACAACATTTTGTCACTGATCGTCAAGTAGAAAACTCAAAAACCTTACTTTCTCTCTCTCTGCGCACGCCGCTTCTGCACCCGTTCGCTGCGCACACGCTGATCTCTAAAATCGCTACCCTCACCTTTTGCCTTTTCTTTCTTAATTACTGATTTGAGCTTATGGCCCAAATTGTCCAAGCCCACATATTGGCTGGACCCAACAATTCTCCCCCTCCAGCTCATATGGTGGGCTGTACCAAGCCCGCTCTTCGCCTACATGCTTCTAGCTTCTCCTTAGGCAAAGACTTTGTCAACATATCTGAACCATTATCATTGGTATGTATCTTTTCCAACTGTAATTCTTTCATCTCAAGTACATCACGAATCCAGTGATATCTCACATCAATATGCTTGGATCTAGAATGGTATGTTGAATTCTTGGAGAGGTGAATGGCGTTCTGACTGTCATAGTAAACAGTATATCCTTCATGTTTCAAGCCCAATTCTTGTAGAAACTTTTTCATCCATAAAGCTTCCTTGCAGGCTTCAGTAACTACTATGTATTCTGCTTCTGTGGTTGATAAAGCAACACACTTCTGTAACTTTGATTACCAAGAGACTGCTCCCCCTGTAAATGTCATCAAGAATCCCGAAGTGGACTTCCTGGAATCAGTATCACCTGTCATGTCTGCATCTGTGTAACCTTCTAACACAGGTTCATCACTGCCAAAACATAAACACGACCTGGAAGTATCTCTTAGATATCTTAATATTCATTTCATTGTTGCCCAATGTTCCTTTCCCGGATTTGAGAGAAATCGACTGACAACTCCAACTGCATGAGTTATATTTGGCCTAGTACAAATCATAACATACATCAAACTGCCTACTGTAGATGAGTAAGGCACTTTGGATATTTTTCTTTTTCTTTCTCACTTGTAGGACATTGTTTCGAACTAAGCTTGAAATGACCTGCAAGTGGAGAACAAACTGCTTTGGCTTTACTCATATTGAATCTTTTAAAAACCTTTTCAATGTAAGTCTCCTGAGATAGCCAAATCTTCCTTTTTTTCCTATCACGAAGAATCTTCATGCCAAGTATTTGTTTCACCGATCCTTACTTAGCTCTCTTTTAAGCTTTCCAATTTTTCTAACATCATGGCCAACAATCAGCATATTATCAACATATAGCAGTAAAATAATAAAATCATCATCTGAAAATTTTTTCATAAACACACAATGATCAGATGTGGTTCTATCATACCCTTGGCTCATCATAAAGGAATCAAACTTCTTATACCACTGTCTGGGTGCCTGTTTGAGTCCATATAAGCTTTTCCTAAACTTACACACCATATTTTCTTTTCTCTTGACTTTGAAACCTTTTGGTTGCTCCATGTAAATTTCTTCTTCTAAGTCACCATGAAGAAATGCTGTTTTCACATCAAGTTGCTCAACTTCTAAATTCAAGCGGGCAGCTAAACCAAGAACAACTCGGATAGAAGACATTTTCACAATTGGAGAAAATATTTCTTCAAAGTCAATACCTTTCTTCTGACTGAATCCTTTCACAACTAGTCATGCCTTGTATCTTTGTTGTGAGCTATTGTTTTCAGTCTTCAATTGGTAAACCCACTTATTCTTGAGAGCTTTCTTCTCTTTAGGCAACTTTACCAAGTCATAGGTGTGGTTCTCATGCAAAAATCTTATCTCTTCTTACATAGCTTTAACCCACTCATTCTTATGCTCATGAAGAATAGTTTCTTGGTAAATTTCTGGCTCTCCCCCGTCAGTAAGCATAACATACTCATGTGGAGGATATCTGGTAGATGGTTGTCGCTCTCTAGTGGATCTTCTCAATGGAATCTCAACTAGTGGTGGAGGTGCCTGTTCAGTTAGTTCAGCATTATCAACTGTAGGAGTAACATCACTTACATTCTCACCATAATCTTCTTGTTCATCTCGGCTTCTCAACATTATCACCATCATCAAACAATTGGCCTTTAAGAAACACAACATCTCTACTTCTGATAATCTTCTTGTTCACTGGATCCTATAATCTGTACCCAAACTCTTCATGACCATATCCCAAGAAGATACATGCTTTTGCTTTACTATCAAGCTTGGATAGCTCATCTTTGGGAATATGAACAAATGCTTTACACCCAAAGACTCTCAAGTGATTATAAGATATATCTTTTCCTTTCCATACTCTCTCTAGAACATCACCTTTCAGAGGAACTGATGGAGAAAGATTTATCAAGTTAACTGTAGTTCTCATAGCCTCCCCCCAAAATGATTTTGGTAACTTGGCATGGGAAAGCATACACCTAATCCTTTCTTCAATGGTTTTGTTCATCTTTTCTGCCACACCGTTTTGCTGAGGAGTTTTAGGAACTATTTTCTCAAGCCTGATACCATGGAACCTGCAATAATTCTCAAAAGGACCCCTGTACTCGCCACCATTATCTGATCGAATACACTTTAGTTTTCTGCCAGTTTCTCTTTCAACACTGACATAAAACTCTTTGAAAACATCAAGTACCTGGTCTTTAGATTTCAAAGCAAAATCCCACACTTTTCTAGAATGGTCATCAATAAAAGTAACAAAATAAAGAGCACCTCCAAGAGTTCTAGTTTATATAGTACAAACATCAATATGAACTAAATCAATAATACATAATCTTCTAGATGATGAATATGTCTGAAATGCAACTCTATGTATTTTTCCAGCCAAGCAATGATCACAAGATTTAAGAGATGTACCTTGCAACTCTAGTAAGAACTGCTTTCTAGCAAGAGTTTGAAGTCTCTTCTCATTGATATGACCAAGTCTCTTGTGCCAAAGATCTATACTTTCACCCTTCTGAATTGCATTAATCTCTCCTTTGTGTAGCTTAGCTTCCATGACATAAAAAGAGTTAAGCTTATTTCCTCTTGCCACAATTAGAGAACCTTTAGTGAGTTTTCATTTGCTTTCACCAAAATAATGTGTAAAGCCCTCATCATCAAGTCTGCCTGTAGATATCAAGTTAAGACAAATATTTGGAACATGCCTTACATATTTGAGTATCAATTTGCTCTCAATACTGGTCTCCAAGCAAATATCTCCAATACCCACAATCTTAGATGTACCGTTGTTTCCCATTCTGACATTACCAAAATCACCAGCAATGTAAGATCTAAAGAAATCACCATAAGAAGTGACATGAAATGAAGCACCAGAGTCAATTACCCAATTACTATCCTGAGCTACAAGACTGACACAACTGTCATCCCAAACAATAGTGATATTACTTTCAGCAGCAACTGTATTGGTCTTTTTCTCATTTTTCTTCATTTCATTCTAATCTCGCTTCCAGAACCTACACTCTTTCTTCATGTGACCTAGCCTGTTACAGTGAAAACATTTGATATCTTTTCTAGACTTGGATCTGTTAGGACCGGAGCGGCACTAAGAGGGGGGGGGGGGGGGGGGGGTGAATTAGCGCAGCGGATTAAAACGTCGGTTTTGAAAACTTTTTCGTACGATAAAAACCGAACTCGGAAGTGCTTAACTTAAAAGCGTGTTCGTAAATGTGTGCAGCAAAAGTAATGAGGAAGTAAAGCACTTATAAAGATTTGCAGTAAGGTAAAGTGCAATAGTAAATGCAAACCAGAGAACACGCCAAATTTAAAGTGGTTCGGTCAAAATGACCTACATCCACTTGCGAAGCCTTCTTCGATGAGGCTCCCAACTTCCACTAGCAAATTACTTTGAAGGGGAAGGACAAATACCCCTCTTACAACCTTTTACAAGTGGTTCACACTCTTATAAAGTTTCAATGAGAAAGAAGGAGGTGAACACTCAAGCAATTTGAAAGTAAGACTTGCTAAGGCTTTGCTAAAACTTTTTTTCACTCTATTGTTTCTCTAAAAAGTTGTTATCTCTGCTGAGAATTGAGGGGTATTTATAGGCCTCAAGAGGATTCAAATTTGGGCTCCAAAATTTGAATTCTCTTCGGTTCCCGAAGCTAGCGGTGCCACCGCTTGTCAGTGGCAGTGCCACCGCCTATCAGTTTTAACACTGACATTGTACTGGGCGGTGCCACCGCCCAGTCCAGCGGTGCCACCGCCTAGCTCTCGGGTGCTGGGTGGTGCCACCGCCCAGACGCCGGCGGTGCCACCGCCTGGCTCTGTTTCAGCTCACTAGTTGGGCTCTAAACTTGGCCCAAACCAGTCCGAACTTGGGCCCAATTGGCCCCTACTTGGGTTATAAGATTAACACTTAATCCTAACCCTAATTAACATGCTAACTACGAGTTTAAAGACATTTCCTAAGCTATTACAAAGTCCGCAAGTCAAGACTTCTTCCAGTGAGCTTCCGGCGAACTTCCGACGGTCTTCCGAAAAACTCTCGGAAACCATTCTGCGGACTCCCGACAAGCTCCGAGTCTTCATGATTTGATCTTGGCGAGTTTCGACGAGCTTCTTCGGCAAGCTATGATCTTTCTCGGTGAGCTCCGCGAACTTCCGACGAACCTTTCGGCGAGCTTCCGAAAACCCTTCGGCAAGCTCCCTACTCATTCTCAGCTAGTTCCGACAGCATTCCCGACGAACCTTCGGACTTCCGTCGAACTCTCGAACTCCCAACGAATCCTTCGCACTTGACTCCGGCACTTTGTTTCGCTTTATGTCTTCTTCGTTATCGTAGTTAATCCTGCACACACAAGCCAAAACTCTACTCCGATCTAGACAATTATTACAACGCGAATTGACATTCTGTTGCCCGGCACGTCATTGGTTGGCACTTCGTCCGATTCTTCAGCGCATCGTTCTCTCTTGCGGCTTGTTGCCCAATCGGCGGTTGACCTCCGCAACCCCGATATCCTTGGTGCAATTCCGCTCTCCTTGGCCCGATGCCCAACATCCGAAGCATTCTAACGTCCAATATTCTGACGTGATCTCCTCCGGTGCAACGTCAATTCCTTCTGCGTCAACTGTCTAATTCTGATCGAGTAGACCTGCATCACTCAAAATGCAGTTAAACATCTAAACACAATCAATTAGTTTCATCATCAAAATCCGAGATTCAACAATCTCCCCCTTTTTGATGATGACAACTAATTGATGACTACCGGAGTTAACCTTAACTCCCCGGAGTTTCACCAAACTCCCCTTATCAATATGCCATTGATAGAACACTTGGATTATCCCAAATCCAAGCAACATTCATCACATGTTATGAAAAACATTTAAACCATCATGCAAATATATAAAATATTCAATTCAATGCATGAAGTCATCAATATACTTCTCCCCCTATGTCATCAACAAAAAGGAGAAGTAGCTCTAGCTATTTTAAAAGATATTCAAGTTTTTGTAACGTGAAGCTAGATTTTCATCACAACATATAAGCACAAAAGCATAGTAAGATTCTTAAGTTCAATCATAGCAATTCAACACTTGCTTCTTGTGCAAGATTGCACTTTGCTTTTCTTTGTATGTTCTAACTAGCAAAAGCTTTCTCTCCTTTGTTTTTGTCAAAAAGTAGGGAAGAGTACAAGCTAGCCAGCATTTGCCTTGAGCTAGCAATCTTTCTCCCCTCTGTCATTGCCGAAAAGAAGGAGAGGAACCAATGATTTAGACTTTTACATAAATTATGAATTTGCATCAATCAGTATTTCAATCATCACATGATACATACAAGACAAAAATGCAAAGAAATCATATCATGAAAGACATCAATTGTTAAACATGATATGATAATAGTCTCAAAATTTTCAATTTGCGATACATGTGATACATTGCGATACTAAAAAATTTAATGCGATGCTTTTAAGGATATCAACCTATTTTTGATACAAAGCATGGCAAGAGCAATTATATTGCAAGTTTTCTAAGTTTTACAATTTTTGCTTCTTTTGAGATAGCAATTCTTTGCTTATTGAGATAGGCAAGATAGTGATGTTCAAGAAGATAACTTTTGCTTCTTGAAATAAGCAAGTTAGCAATCTTTGCTACTTAAGATAGGCAAACTAACAATCAAGTTTTTGCATCTTCTTGACTTGTGCAAATTAGCTATCTCCCCCTTTGTCATTGTCAAAAGGAAGGAAAGACCCTTTACATCAATTATGACAAAGGTAAGTATCAATCTTATTTGTGCATCATTATATTTTCAAATTAGAATATACACATTTTCAAAAACCTTATATTTCATTCATGCACGATATTGAATAAATCGATTAACATTATGAGGATATCTACCATACATGATACTAAAATTTTTAATTATTTATAAACATTTTGATCATGATACCAAACATTCATCATTTAGAGCATTCATGACACAAAACATTAAATCATCATTTCTAATACATCATTTTAGCAACAACTCATAGTATTTTAAATCATGATTTACATCATATGCAATACATCACATCATAATTAGAAAGCACAAGTATTGCATGCATTATTGTAAATCATAAATGTTTCATATCATGATGGTATCAACTTGTCAAATTATATCCTACCATGCATGATCAAAACTTTTTATTTATATGCATCAAAATAATATCAAGAGTATTTCATGCATATTATCAAATCATCATTTATAATTACATCAATATTTCAATCATTATTTCAGTTTACACATCATGAGATCAATAAATTTGCATTATAGACAATCTCATGTTTTATCATTCATATTATTTCAATCATTGTTTCAATCATCACTATAACTCATCATGCACAAAATATAAAATCATCTAACATGATTCAAACATTTATTTTCAAAATATTTATCACTATTTTCATGTATGATAATAAAGTATTCATGATACCGAACATTAAATAAACATTTTAAGTATTAATCTTTGCATGATTGTTGGTACCAAACATTTATCATTTAAAGCATTCATAATACACAGCATATGCAATACATCACATACATCATCATAATAAAAAGCATATGCATCATTTCAAATCATAAACATTTCAAATCATCATGGTATTAATCTGTCAAATTGCATCTTGCCATGTATGATCATAACTTTTTCAAATGATAATATCTAAATGTCAATATTCATTACATCCTATCATGCATGATAATTAACTTCTCATTTGTATTTCATGCATAATTTCATTCATCACATTAGGAATATCAAGAAGAATTAATTGGGTGATGAGATGAAAATTTTCATGAATACAAGCAATTGCATAAAAATCATATCCTGAAGGATTAGAATATGTGTATACCAAAAGGCATGATTTCTTTTGAAAAACCTCCTCTTAAATAATCAAAAGAAAATCTTAGGAGATCAAATAATAAAAGATATTCAAAAGAAATTTTAAGTCATGAATTTCGAAAAAGATATTCTCTTTAGTAAATCGTAAAGGAACCTTAGGAGAAAAAGATTTCAATTCAAGTATATAAAATCTTGACTTAAGTATAAAAAATCTCAATTTACAAATTTTGAGAAATCAAGATAAAGCTCATTTAAATTTAAATCATCAAATCAAGTTCATTTTCAAGAGATTCACAAAAGTGATACAAATAGATTCATGATTTTAATGATAATATATTTTCCCCCTTTTTTAAGTGTTTCATTTTAAGTGATTGATTTCATGTTAACATGTTTTTTCATTTATGTCAAATAAAAACATGCATCAATGTTTAAGATCGAAAAATGAATTTCATCATAAAACCATTAAGACCAATAAATCACAAAAATCATCATGTATAACTTTAAAATTTTATGCATAAAATCGTTATATCATGGTATCAAAACTTTAATATTTTCATTACAACATTAAGCAAGGTTTAATTGAACATAATTTTGAATGATTCTTATAGATATCTAAAACTTCTTTAGTTTTAATTTATATGATTGATTTTATAATAGCATGCTCAAATTTTTGTTCTTATGTCAAAACCATACATCATGTTTGAAAAACAAAGATAATGTACATAAAAAATATCAAGCCTTTCATACAAAAGTCATGCATCTTCATTGAAAAGCAATATGAAAATAATCAAAATACACATTCTTGCTTCTCAAGCACATACATAAGATTAATCTCACTAGGTTTACAATCATTAGATTTATATCTAACTTTTTATTCCATTAACATAAAACATGCAATTTTCATGAAAAATAATTATTCAAAAAAAATAAAACGCATCATGGAAAACATCAAGTAATTTCAAAATAAATTAAGGGAGTTGAATTACTTACCTTGTAGTCGAAGCCCGTCAAACCCCAATTCGCCGTTTCACCTTTGGAAGTTCTTGATTCATCCTTGGTTGCCTTCCTCTTCTTTGGCCTCTTCCTCCGTTCAAGTTCATTGTTTATTTTAGATTTTTGTTTAATGAACTTATTAAGATTTAGTGTTCGAAGTTCAAGTTCATCATCGTCCTCATCACTTGAGTCATCACTCAAGTGGTATTCATTTGTCCGGAGTTCCAAATCCTTCCTATTCTTTGGAAGGTGGTTCAAGTGCTCATCGGGTTCAAAATGTTCCAAGAGTGTCATTTCATAGGTCATTAATGACCCGATTAATTCTTCTAATGAAAAATCATTTAAATTTTTTGTCTCTTGTATTGCGGTTATTTTAGGATCCCACCTTTTTGGAAGGGATCTTAAGATCTTACTTACGAGGTCAAAATTCGAAAAAGATTTACCAAGAACTCTTAGATTATTGACGACATCCGTGAAACGGGTATACATGTCGCCTATAGTCTCGCTTGGTTGCATTCGAAAAAGCTCAAAATCATGCAATAAAATATTAACTTTCGAGTCTTTAACTCTACTAGTTCCCTCGTGCGTGATTTCAAGTGTTCGCCAAATATCAAAAGCCATTTCGCACATAGAAATCCGATTGAACTCATTTTTATCCAAAGCGCAAAATAAGGCATTCATAGCCTTTGCGTTTAAAGAAAAATACTTCTTCTCCAAATCCGACCGTTCGTTCATCGGTTTAGAGGGAAGTTGAAAACCATTTTCAACAATGTTCCATAAATCCAAATTCATAGAAATCAAGAAAACTCTCATTCGAGTTTTCCAATAAGTGTAGTCCAATCCGTTAAACAACGGTGGACGAAAAACCGAAAAGCCCTCTTGAAAGCCATGAAGAGCCATTTCTCTCGGGTGTAAATCCGAAATGAGAAATACCGAGCTCTGATACCAATTGTTAGGACCGGAGCGGCACTAAGAGGGGGGGGGGGGTGAATTAGTGCAGCGGATTAAAACGTCGGTTTTGAAAACTTTTTCATACGATAAAAACCGAACTCGGAAGTGCTTAACTTAAAAGTGTGTTCGTAAATGTGTGCAGCAAAAGTAATGAGGAAGTAAAGCACTTATAAAGATTTGCAGTAAGGTAAAGTGCAATAAGTAAATGCAAACTAGAGAACACGCCAAATTTAAAGTGGTTCGGTCAAAATGACCTACATCCACTTGCGAAGCCTTCTTCGATGAGGCTCCCAACTTCCACTAGCAAATCACTTTGAAGGGGAAGGACAAATACCCCTCTTACAACCTTTTATAAGTGGTTCACACTCTTACAAAGTTTCAATGAGAAAGAAGGAGGTGAACACTCAAGCAATTTGAAAGTAAGACTTGCTAAGGCTTTGCTAAGACTTTTTTTCACTCTATTGCTTCTCTAAAAAGTTGTTATCTCTGCTGAGAATTGAGGGGTATTTATAGGCCTCAAGAGGATTCAAATTTGGGCTCCAAAATTTGAATTCTCTTCGGTTCCCGAAGCTAGCGATGCCACCGCCTGTCAGTGGCGGTGCCATCGCCTGTCAGTTTTGACACTGACATTGTACTGGGCAGTGCCACCGCCTAGCTCTCGGGTGCTGGGTGGTGCCACCGCCCAGACTGGCTCTCGGGTGCTGGGCGGTGCCACTGCCCAGACCGGCGATGCCACCGCCTGGCTCTGTTTCAGCTCACTAGTTGGGCTCCAAACTTGGCCCAAACCAGTCCGAACTTGGGCCCAATTGGCCCCTACTTGGGTTATAAGATTAACACTTAATCCTAACCCTAATTAACATGCTAACTACGAGTTTAAAGACATTTCCTAAGCTATTATAAAGTCCGTAAGTTAAGACTTCTTCCAGCGAGCTTCCGGCGAACTTCCGGCGGTCTTCCGAAAAACTCTCGGAAACCATTCTGCGGACTCCCGACAAGCTCCGAGTCTTCATGATTTGATCTTGGCGAGTTTCGACGAGCTTCTTCGGCAAGATACGATCTTTCTCGGTGAGCTCCGCGAACTTCCGATGAACCTTTCGGTGAGCTTCCGAAAACCCTTCGGCAAGCTCCCTACTCATTCTCAACTAGTTCCGACAGCATTCCCAACGAACCTTCGGACTTCTATCGAACTCTCGAACTCCCAACGAATCCTTCGCACTTGACTCCGGCACTTTGTTTCGCTTTATGTCTTCTTCGTTATCGTAGTTAATCCTGCACACACAAGCCAAAACTCTACTCCGATCTAGACAATTATTACAACGCGAATTGACATTCTGTTGCCCGGCACGTCATTGGTTGGCACTTCGTCCGATTCTTCAGCGCATCGTTCTCTCTTGCGGCTTGTTGCCCAATCGACGGTTGACCTCCGCAACCCCGATATCCTTGGTGCAATTCCGCTCTCCTTGGCCCGATGCCCAACGTCCGAAGCATTCTACCGTCCAATATTCTGACGTGATCTCCTCCGGCGCAACGTCAATTCCTTCTGCGTCAACTGTCTAATCCTGATCGAGTAGACCTGCATCACTCAAAATGCAGTTAAACATCTAAACACAATCAATTAGTTTCATCATCAAAATCCGAGATTCAACAGGATCTTCCTCTATATCCATGTGAATTTCTGCTATGACTTCTTCCACGTCTTTCTTGTTTTTCAGTAATAAATGCACCAAAAGAAGATTCACCCTGTTCTTTCCTTCTAGCATCTTCATTTAGCAAACTATCTTTAACCATATCGATAGTTAAAGTTCCCTCTAGCGTGGAGTTACAAATAGTCACCACATATGTTTCCCAACTTTGTGGGAAAGAGCTGAGAAGTAGTAATCCTTGCATCTCATCATCTATATTCATTTTCAACAACCAGCTTATTTTCAAGACTCTGAAATAGGCTTATATACTCAATAATGTTACCACCATCTTTATACTTCAAATTTACAAGCCTTCTGAGGAGAGAGATTCTATTTCCCACTGTCTTTTTCGCAAAGAGATTTTCTAACATTTGCCAATAAAATAATATAGGCAATGGCTTTTCTATGTTGAACTTCTCATTCTTCATCGTCAAGGTTTATCTTTAACCTTGATAGGCTTATACAAATCTTTGCAATAGAGCAAATATTCCATTAGACGCCTCCAAGTGGAATAATTTGATGAGTTCAATTTAATCATACCATCTGACTGCTCCATTTCAAACACACAAGAAAAACTAGCACCAAACAACCTGCTGCTCTGATACCACTTGTTGGGAAAAACCTGTTAAAGCGGAATAATTCTTTCCCTCTTTGTGTATCAAAATAGGTTTCTCATCAAAATACCAACTTGATATCCAAATGTAAATATCAACCAACACAGCATAAACAATAGATCAAAAACTCAATCACATAGTGAGACCAAATCTTTTAACGTGGAAAACCCAATACGGGAAAAACCATGGGACCATAGTCCACCTCAAACTTCCACTATCAATAGAAATGATAACAGGTTTATAGTAAATCTTCTCTAGAACAATCAGAGAATCACAATAATATCAAGAACATAGATCTTGGCTTAAGAATAGCATCTCATCATCACATAAGATGGATCTCCTCTAAAAGAGAATTCTAGGTCTCACAAAGTGGGTATAGCAGGAAAGTACCTTAGAAAGGATAAACTGTAGATCAACACCATTAGGATTGTAGAGTTTGTTGCAAGGATTCTCTGTATAAAATTTGGACCAAAACTGACAACGTTTTACCATTGATCGTCAAGCAAAAAACTCAAAAACCTTACTTTCTCTCTCCTTCTTTCTTTCTCTCTCTCTGCGCGCCCCTCGCTGCGCACACACTGATCTCTAAAATCACTGCCCTCACCTTTTGCCTTTTCTCTCTTAATTACTGATTTGGGCTTATGGCCCAAATTGTCCAAGCCCACATATGGGCTGGACCCAATATAATATAATAAGCTAAAGTATATTAGCGAACTTGAATATGATATTAAGTTATAGTAATAAGAATGTATATAATGACTAAAAGTGACGGTTAAATTATAATCAATCTTAAGTAAGAAAGTTTAAGTTTTAAATCTCATGTATATGGAGGATAATAACCTGCATGGATGGAATAATAAAAAACTAAATACAGATGCAAATTAAAAAAAAAAGTGTTATATTAAAGGTTGAGGTACATAAGTGAGGTTGAATGATGAGTTTATATCAAAATATCATCTTTGTTGAACCAAATTAAACTTAATTAAAGTTACTATAATATTAAAATTATATTAGTTAAAAAAGAAAAAAAAGAAAACTTGAAGTGATGCCCAATGAGATTGAACCTTAGACATTAAGGTAACCTCTTAAACAACTTAATCTTATTTTGGTCTCATCCTCTTTACCAACCTAATAACGTATGATTTTTTTTCTTCAGTCATTTTCTCAATTTTTCTTATGGAGGCTAGGAAATCCTAACTCTAAGAAAGATTAAGATAAGAAAAACTTAACTTTTCCCATATGGGGTTTCAATTTTATAAATTATAAGCTGATTTTTTTAGCTACTTTTGAGTAACTTAGACTTCGAATTTACCTTTGATTTTTGGATATATTTTTGATGATTCTCTTGTGATTCTAAGGCCACTAATATGACCTTAATACGAGACATGTATAGAATTATTATGGTCCAAATCTAAGGTACAAAGAATCTTCTATTTTTTGTGAAGGGGTTCTATTGATATATTTTAAAATATTCCCTTAAAGTTATGTAAGATTTAGAATTGAGTATATACCATTTCTATATACCAAGACATAAGGTTTATAAGTTTAGACTGTCCCAACCCAGTTTTAGTAGAATAAAATAGGTGCTAGTGGAATTAGGATAATAGTTTAGCATCCAAATGATTTAATTTTAAGCTAAATTTTGGTGTGTACTTAGTTTATATGTTGCTAGTTTTTTATAAAATTTTATGATAATTCAAGATCGTTTAGTTAGCTAGAATAGTAAAATAAATTTTTTTCACAAAATGGTGCAATGGTTTGACTGATACTAACTAGTTTATTTGATTTTAAAATAAATTATTAAAAATAATAATATATAGATAAAATTTTAATTAAAGTATAGTTTATTTTTAAGAAATTTTATCAAACTTTTTCTGTAGATTATTATAATAAATTATTATAAATCGATAATTCAAGAGGTAGGGTTCTTAATTAATATATCTCATGATCTTATACTCTCAATTTGATAGGTGTATCACTCTATAGAACACTTGATCATTAAGAAACATGATCTTTCTTTGACATCTTCATTTTTTATTTCAGTCAGGTAAGTATAAGTTTAATTTATTACAAAATAGTGGCCATATTAATTATCATATGCATATGAAATGCATGTTTCGATGAATATGATCATCATGAGCTAAATATGAATGTATATATTTTATAATCATAAAATATATAAATTATGATAAAAATATCTTATATGCATGCATATATGATGATATGTAATATAGGAGTACACGGATATATTATAACATACAATTCACATATATACTATGATGTGTACTGTGGAAGTGCACGTATATATTACGATGTGTAGTGTAATATAGGAGTACCTAATTTGCTACAATTAGCTCGTGTGGATCTTGGTGATCCTATAGTATTTTCTATAGCTCACAATGTTATCTCATAGCCTTTAACTCAATTTATTTAAATATGATAGCACATTAGGATAAAATATGGTCCTTGAGGAATTGGGTGAACTTCGTATTCAAGTATTCTCCTCCTTGATCTGATCAAAAGATCAAAAGAGTCTTAATACTCTTTTCAGTCTGGTTCTTTACTTTATTCTTATACTCCCTGAATTTCTTGAAGGTTTCGGACTTGTATTTCATCAAGTATACATGTCTATATCTAGAAAAATCATTAGTGAAAATAATAAAGTATGAGTAACCTCCTATGGCCTGGGTTGACATGAAACCACATACATCGTTATATATAAGTTCCAATAACTCAATGGCTCTCTCTCCAGTTCCACTAAATGAAGAGTTGGTTAGTTTTCCACAAAGGCAAGGCTTGCAAGTTGCATATGACTCATGGTTGAATGGATCTATGTATCCATCCTTCAGCAACTTTTAAATTCTTCCTTCATGGATGTGACCTAGCTTATAGTGTCATAGGTACATACTGTTCATCTCATCTCATTTCTTCTTGGACATACTTACATTAATGATATGTGGAGCAATGTCTAGCATAAATAAACTACTATATAATGTTCCTTTAGTAATGATTTTATCATCTAGTATTCTTGAATAATCATTATTCTAAAAAACTAATTTATATCCACTAACTATCAAACATGAAATGGAAATAATATTTTTAATAATACAAGAGAACAAAATAATATACATCAAATGTAATAGTAGCTTCATCAAGCAGATGTAGGGTGACCTCATTAATGCCACAAAAGCGAAGGTGACATTTTTATCTTACTAGTTTCTAAAGAACCATTTAGTACTAATTACTAAATGACTACTAGGTCTAGGAACAATCTTCTATACCTCATTTATCTCAAATTGATTTAACTCTTCTTATATTGCAATAACCCATGAATAATCTTTTAGGGCTTTGTCAATGTATTTTGGTTCAATTTGAGATAAGAAGTCTGCATTTATATAAAATTTTTTAAAAGAAGAATGAGTTTAAACACCTTTTGATGTGTCTCCGATAATTAGCTCCTTAGGATGAGTATCTACATACTTTCATTCCTTAGGTAAGGATTTCTTAGAAATAGATGCATGCAAGTTGCTAGGGAGAGGAGAATTTTCATTTAAATTCAAAGTATCAAAATCAAAATCATCATCGAAATCATTTTTCTTAAATTTAGAAATCTCATTTAAAATAACATGAATAGATTTCTCTATAATCAAAATTCTTTTATTAAAGACACAAATAGCTTTAGACATAGAGGAATAACTAAGAAAAATAACTTTATTGGATTTTGTATCAAACTTTTCTACGGCATCCTTTTACTTAAAATGAAACATTTACAATAAAAAACTTTAAATTACGAAAGGTTGAATCTTTTATTGTTCCGTAATTCATAATGAGTTTTATAAAGTAATAATCTTACTAGATCCCTATTCATGACATAGCATATCGTGTTAACGGCTTTGGACTAAAAATATTTGGGTAGGCTATGTTCATTAAGCATGATTCTTATCATTTCTTGTAAACTCCTATTTTTTCTTTCAACAATTGCATTAAGCATGGTTCTTATCTTTGACAAATTTAATTTTAGGCATACCTCTTATAAGTTCTTTAGTTGTAATTTATGAAATTAATTTCATACTTGCATAGCCTAATCTTTTATACTAAAACCATGCATCATCATTTAAAACTAAAAAGTAAGTTTCATCACAAAACTCATCAAGATCAATAGTATAGACATTGTTGGTCCTTAGGGCAATCAAATATCTATTTATGTGTGATATTTCTATAATGCAAGCATTAGATTCAAATTTGATGTTATAACATTTATTACACGATTGACTAATGCTTATCAAGTTATGTTTTAAACCATTTACTAATAAAATATTTTTAATCAAAAGGTTTGATTTGTTATTTATATTTCCTTTGTTGTTGTCTCTGAATGTGATAAATCCTTACTAGTGAGCTTAGAAAAGTGTGTTGGATCTTTGGTCATGTGCCTTGAGCATCCACTATCAAGGTACTATATCTTGTTTTTAGCTTGTAATTATAAACATATCTATAAGAAATGAGATTTTCTTTTAGGTAACCATTTAATTTTGGGTCCCTCATAAAAAAATCTATATATCATTGAATGATTTATGGTTCCTTTAGGAACCCAAACTAATTTGTGTGGACTATATCTTTTAAATGGACATTTGTAAGCAAAATGACTATATTTTTCATAAAAATTATATTTTTCTCTAGGTGAGACATGTAATGTAGGTCTTTTAATGAAGATAGTTGGCTTTTGTTGAGTGTTACTTATAAAGTCAATTCTTTTATATTGAATCTCGAATTTTGATGATAAAATCAATTGATAAATTATTGATCTAATCCATATTTGAGAAGAGTGTTACAGGATTAACTACAATAATGAATAAGGCATAGAGCAGATGTTAGGCTGGAGTCAAAGATCGGACGATATGTCGAAGATTCAGACGATGTGCCGGAAGCTCGCCAATAGTTCATTGGGAGCTCGCCGAGAGTTCATCGGGAGTTTATTGAGAATTTGTCGGGAGATCACCAAAAGCTTGCTGAGAGTTCACCAAAAGTTCGTTGAGATTTCACCGGAATAACAATTGACATATTGAATAAAGATTGCTTAGTTAATGCCTTCATTATCATAGTTATAACTTAGATTGAGTTAGAATTAGGAGGTAATCCCACTAACTCAGTTCGGGGCCAACTAGACTTAAAATAGGGCTGAGTTGGGCCAGATGGATAGCCCACTTGGCCACTTAGAGCCATGTCAAGTGGTGGCACTGCTCAGGGTGGGCGGTGGAACTGCTTGAGGCTCAGCCTCCCAGGTGGTATGGGCGATAGTATCGTCTAGACTAAGCGGTGGTACCACCGACAGTTAATGTTGTCAAGCGATGGTACCGCCCTATCAGGCGATGATACCGCTAGAGCCTAGTCTTCGAGGCTCTATTAGGTGGTAGTATCACTAAACTAGGCAGTGGTATCACCCAATGTCAGTCTACAGGCGATAGTACCGCCCAATAATGGTGGTGGTATCGTCAGTACCCCGAAAACCCGGGATAAGACATTTTTTAACTCTATTTTTGAAGTCATTGGGGTCTATTATTCCTCACTCTTTCTTGCATGAAAGAGTAACAAAGTGTGAATAAAAATCTTGAAGTGTTGGGGTGTAAAAGTATTATAAAAGTGTTAAGTGTCCTCCTCCTCCCTTTCTAAGTCTTGTGATCATTCAAGTGAGGTGTGAGGTTTATAAGGGTGTCTCCTAAACTCGAAAAAGGAGAAAGTGTTATAAGAAGGTGGTTAGTCTTCGCGTATTAAAGGAAGACCATTAGTGGACATCGGTGACCTCGACGAAGGAGGAATCGAAAGTAGACATATGTCATAACGATCGAACCACTATAAATCCGATGTGTTCTTTCCTTGCTACTTACTTTCATTACTTAGCCGCGCTCTACATTGTACATTTACCTCAAGTCAACATCTTCTCGATATGATTTCTTTGTTATATTTTTATCAACTCGGAAAGATTTTAAATCGACTTAAGTTTTATGAAAGCATTAATTCACCCCTCCCTCTTAGTGTCATATTGATCCTCACAATTGGTATCAGAGCAAGGTTACTCTCAATTAGATTTAAAACCCAAGAGAGATGGCTTTTGTTGGCAATCATAAGGGTCATTCTATCACACGTCCTCCTATGTTCAATGGAATGAATTACATATATTAGAAAATATAGAGGATTTTCTTCACTTTTATGGATTTCGAGTTATAGAATATCATTGAAAATATATTTCAAAAGTCTTCTCTTCCCATGAACGATTGGAATAATTTGGAGAAGAAAACTTTCTCTTTAAATGCCAAAGCTATAAATGCTTTATTTTGTGCTTTGGATAAAATGAATTCAATCAAGTTTCTATTTTCGAAACGACTTATGATATTTGGCATACACTTGAAATCACACACGAAGGCACGAGTAGGGTTAAGGAGTCAAAAATCAATCTTTTGGTTTATAGTTATGAATTGTTTCACATGAAACCGAGCGAGACCATTAGAGACATGTATACATAGTTTACGGATGTTTTCAATGTTCTAAAAGCACTTGGTAAAAGTTTTCCTAATTTTGAACTCGTTAACAAGATATTAAGATCCCTTCCAAAGAGTTGGGATCTTAAATTAACTGTAATTCAAGAAGCTAAGGGCTTGAACAATTTTACACTCAAAGAACTTTTCAGGTCTTTGATGAGCTACGAAATGATATGCAATGCACATGAAGAACTTGAGAACAACCTTCCAAAGAACAAGAAGGATTTGACACTTAGATCTTAAGAATACCACTTGAGAGAAAACTCAAATAGTGATTATGATGGTGATGATGATGACGATGACGATGACGACTTGACACTTCTAACAAAAAAATTTAAAAAATTTATAAAAAGGAACAAAACTAAAAATGACATTAAAAACAAAAATGAACTTAAAAAGAATCAAATAATTTGCTATGAATATAAGAAGCAGAGGCACTTTAAAAGTGAATGTCCCCAAGTGAAGAAGAAGCAACCAAATAAGAAGAAAGCGCTAAAAGCTACTTGGGATAGGAGTCAACCAACAAAGAAGTTGCTTACTATGTTTTAGTGGTGCTTGGCGACGAGGTAAGTAACTTAATCAAAGCACATTTATCATTTGATGAATTATTGAATGCTTTTCATAATTTCTTTGATGAATGTAAATTAGTTAGTAAAAAGTATAAATTATTAAAAAAGGAGCATGCCTCTCTTGTTAGTGAATTCAATAGATTAAATATTAAGTATGATAATGAAATATTACCTCCTTGTTCAAAATGTGAAGAATTAGAGACGACAAAAAGAAAATTTTGCTACTACATGAAACCTTAGAAAAATTTAAAATATGAAGCAAATCCTTAAACATGATCTTTGCAAAAAGGGATCATGTTCATAGAAGAGATGGAATCGGCTTTATGAGCAATACTCACCAAAAGCAAAGCCAACCATCTTTATTAAAGGCTCAACTTTGTATGTTTTACCCCAAAACAAATGTAACTTTTGTTGTAAATTTGGATATTATGCTCATAAATCTTCATTTAAGAGGTATAATCTATATAATCCATTTAAGAGGTATAATCTATAAGCTAATTCGGGTCCATAAAGGAACCATAAATGACTCAATACTAAAATGATAAGTTAAGTAGATCGATTAATGAGGGCACCCAGAATCAAATAGGTACGTAAAAGAAAACCCTCTTTCTTGTATATTTATTTACAATCATAAGTTAGGAGTAAGAGGAGATGGTACCTTGATAGTGAATGCTCCAGGCACATGACAGAGATCCAATTCAATTCTCTAAGCTCACTAGCCAAGACAAAGAGTTGTTACCTTCGGAGATAACAACAGAGGTAAAATCATTAGCAAAGGAATCATAGGTCACAAATCAAACATCTTAATTGAAGATGTGTTATTAGTATATGATTTTAAGCATAATCTTCTAAACATTAGTTAATATTTGATAGAGGATATATCATAAGATTTGAATCTAATGCTTGTATTGTTGAAAGACCACACAAAAATGCATCTATGATTGCCTTAAAACATAATAACGTGTATACTCTTGACATTGCCGATCTTTGTAATGAAATATGCTTTTCGGCTTTAAGTGATGATGCTTAGATTTGACATAAGAGGTTCTGTTATGTTAGCATGAAACTAATCTCTCAAATTTATCTAGAGAACTTGTAAGAGGAATCCCTAGTATCAAGTTTGTCAAAGACAAAGTGTGTGATGTATATCAATTAGGAAAGCAAATAAAAGATAGTTTCATGTCAAAGAATCAAATAAGCACATCTAAACCATTGCAATTGATCCATATAGATTTATTTGGAGCAATTGATATAACAAGCCTAGGAAGTAGCAAATACACATTTATAATTGTTGATGATTATAGTAGATACACTTGGACATACTTCTTGGTACACAAAAGTAATGTTTTTAGTATTTTCTAAAATTTTGTAAACTTGTTCAAAATGAAAAAAGCTTTATGATTGCATATATACATAGTGATCATGGTGATGAGTTTCAAAACCATGATTTCCAAATTTTTGTAAACCAAATGTGTACAACCATAATTTTTCTACTCCAAGAAACCCACACCAAAATGAAGTAGTTAAAAGAAAAAATAGGAGCTTATAAGAAATGATAAGAACCATGTTAAATGAACATAGCCTATCCAAATATTTTTAGGCCGAAGCCATTAACACGATATACTATGTCATGAATAGGATTCTAGTAAAACCATTGCTTACCAAAACTCCTCATGAATTATGGAATAACAAAAAACCCAATGTTTCATATTTTAAAGTTTTCGGTTGTAAATGTTTTATTTTAAACGAAAAAGATGACTTACGAAAATTTGATGTAAAATCCAATGAAGGCATTTTTCTTAGATATTATTCTACTTCTAAAACATTTCATGTGTTTAATAAAATAACTTTAGTCATAGAAAAATCTATTCATGTTGTTTTCAATGAAATTTTCAAATTTAAGAAAAATATTTTGATGATGATTTTGGTTTTGACGCTTTAAATTTAAATGAAACCTCTCCTCCCACTAGCAACTTGGAAGCATCTTCTTCCAAAGAATCCTTACCTAAGAATTAGAAGAATGTAGATGCTTATCCTAAGGAGCTCATCATTGGAGATATATCAAAAGGTGTTTAAACTCATTCTTCTCTTAAAATTTTTTATATGAATATAACAATTTTATCTCAAATTAAACCTAAATGTATTGACGAGGCCCTAAAAGATGATTCATAGATGATTGCAATGCATGATGAATTAAATCAATTTGAGAGAAATGAGGTGTGGAAGCTTATTCCTAGACCTAGTGACCATTTGGTAATTGGTACTAAATTGATCTTTAGAAATAAGCAAGATGAACATAGTATCGTGATTAGAAACAAGGCTAGATTAGTGGTAAAAAGTTTTAACGAAGAAAAATGTATCGATTATGAAGAAACCTTCGCTCTTGTGGCTAGACTTGAAGCCATAAGAATTCTCCTTGCCTATGCTAGTTGTAATAATTTTAATTTATTTTAAATATATGTTAAAAGCATTTTTCTTAATTGTTTTATTTTCAAAAAAGTTTATGTTGAACAACCTTCCAGATTTGAAAATACTAACTTTCCAAATCATATGTTTAAGTTAACTAAGGTTCTCTCTGAATTAAAACAAGCCCCTAGGACTTGGTATGAGAGGCTTAGTTATTTTCTTATTCAAAATAATTTTATGAAAGGCAAGATCGATACTACATTATTTATTAAATATTAAAAAAATAATTTTCTCATTATCCAAATTTATGTTGATGATATCATTTTTAATTTCTCAAGTGAATCTTTATGTGAATCGCTTGTCAAAAATATGAGTCAAGAGTTTGAAATGAGCTTATCGGGCAAATTAATTTTTTTCTTAGGATTGCAAATGAAACAACTAAGAGATGAAAGTTTCATTAATCAAACTAAGTGTGCTTTGGATCTATTGAAACAATTTAATATGGATAGTGCTAAAGCTATTAATACACCAATGAACACTTCTACATAACTAAATATGAACACTAATGAAGAATGTTTTGATCAAAAGACATATAGGGGTATGATAGGTAGTTTATTACACCTCATAGCAACTAGACTCGATATCATGTTTAGTGTTGGACTATGCACTAGATTTCAATATAATCCCAAGTAATCTTACTTAAAAGCTATCAAAAGATTTTTAGATATATAAAAGGAACTCCTAATTTAGGACCATGATATCCAAATTCTAGATACTTTGAGCTACTTGCTTATGCCAATGCTGATTTTAATGGTTGTCAAATAAATAGTAAAAGCACATCAAGAACATGTCAACTCTTAGGTCATGCACTTATCTCTTGGTCCTTCAAAAAACAAAACTCAGTTGCATTATCTACAAGCGAAGCTGAGTATATAGTAGCATGTGCATATTGTACACAAGTTATATGGATGAAAAACACCTTAAAAGATTATGAAATTTATGTAAAAAATATACCTATAAAATGTGATAACACTAGTATAATATATTTAACAAAAAATCACATTCAACATTCTAGAACTAAACATATGGATATTATGTATCATTTTATAAGAGATAATGTTAATAACCATGACATATCTTTAGAATTTATTGATACAAAAAATCGATTAGCCGATATTTTTATAAAACCTTTAAATGAGGAATAATTTTATTTTATTATAAGAGAATTAGGCATGTTAAATCTTCCGAATGCATAAATTCCTTTATACATTTTTTGGATTTCTCATTTTTTTCTCATAATCTGATTTTTCCTTTTAAATCGAGATCATTTCCTATGAATTCTTTCTCTTGCTATTTACAAAAGAAAGATTTGATTCATGGACTTTTGGTATTCATAACTTGATTTCTTATTTTTCATGTGATGATCATGAGTCTTTCCTCCTTCTATTTGCAAAGGAAGAGCCTTGATTCATGGATCTTCGGATTAATAACTTGATCTTTTATGCGATAATAAATTTTTATAAATCTTTTTCTCTTCTATTTGCAAGAAAAAGGATTTGATATGCACATCTAAAGCAATTATGCTAGCTTGCCCATTTCAAAAAGCAAAAGGAGTTATCTTGCAAAGTTTTTTTGCTTAACTTCTCATTTCACAAATTTGCTAGCTTGCATAAATTAATGTAAAACTTACTTAAATAGTTTAAAATACTTAGATAAATTATTGAATGATTCTTCTTTTTGTTGATGACAAAAGGGGAGAAATAAAATATGAATGGTATCATGACCAAAATATTGATTTAATTTTGGTATCATGCATGAAGTGATAAATGCTTAAAATTTTAATGTCTTGGTATCATGTATATTATGTCCAAAATGATATTAATTTTGGTATCATGAATGCTTTAATATCATGTGTGTTATGCCAAAAGTGATGTTGATTTATTTTTGGTATCATGCATTAAGCAATAATGAAATATACTGTTTTGAAATTATGCATGTTACATTTTTTATAATTTAAAATTATAATGATACACAACATATAAAAATTTTGATTTCATATATTGCATTTGATCATAGTGATCGAAATTGTTTCACATGAATTCAAAGGTCATGATTCCTTTTGAATTCAAGTTTGCTTTATCTCAATGTGGCATATAGATATGAGGAGTTAAAGATTAACTCCGTTATCAATTGGTTATCATCATAAAAAAGGGTGAGATTGTTGAATCTTAAATTTTGATAATGAAATCAATTAATAAATTATTGATCTAATCCATATGTTGAGAAGAGTGTTGCAAGATTAACTATGATAATGAATAAGGGATAAAGTAGATGTTAGGCCGAAATCAAAGATCGGATGATACGTCGAAGATTCGTACGATGTGTTGGAAGCTTGCTGAGAGTTCATTGGGAGCTCATCGAGAGTTCATCGGAGGTTCGCTGAGAGTTCATCAGGAGTTTGCCAAGAATGTATCGGAAGTTCGCTAAAATCTTACCGAGAGTTCACCGAAAGTTCGTCAAGATTTCACTTGAAGAATAATTGACATACTAGACAAAGATTGCTTAGTTAATGCATTAATTATCATAGTTAAAACTTAGATTGAGTTAGGATTGTGAGGTAATCTCACTAACTCAGTTAGGGGCCAATTGGACCTAAAACAAGACTATGTTGGGTCGGATGGATGGCCCACTTAGCCACTTGGAGCCATGCCAGGTGGTGGCACCACCCAGGGTGGGTAGTAGAATCGCTTGAGGCTCAACCTCCCAAGTGGTCTAGGCGGTGGTACCACCGACAATTAATGCTACCAAGCGATGGTACCGCCTTGTCAGGTGGTGGTACCGCTAGAGCCTAGTCTCCGAGGCTTTGTCAAGCGGTAATATCACTAGATTGGGTGGTGGCACCATCGAGTATCAATCTGCAAGTGGTAGTACCACCGCCCAATAATGGCGGTGGTATCGCTAGTACCCCGAAAACCTAGGATAAGACACCTTTTAGTTCTATTTTTGGAGCCATTGGGGCATATAAATACCCTATTCTTTCCTGCATGAAAGAGTAACAAAGTGTGAACAAAAATCTTGAAGTATTAGGGTGTAAAAGTGTTGTAAAATTACTAAGTATCCACCTCCTCCCTTTCTAAGTCTTGTGATCATTCAAGTGAGGTATAAGGTTTGTAAGGGTTGTCTCCTAAACTTGAAAAAGGAGAAAGTGTTATAAGAAGGTGATTGATCTTCATCTATTGAAGAAAGACCATTAGTGGATCTCGAAGACCTCGATGGAGGAGGAATCGGAAGTGGACGTAAGTCACAATGATCAAACGATTATAAATCTAGTGTGTTTTTTCTTTACTACTTACTTTCATTACATAGCTACACTCTGCGTTGTACATTTACCTTAAGTTGACATCTTCTCGATACGATTTCTTCGTTACGTTTTTATCAACTTGGAAAGATTTTGAATTGACGTAAGTTTTACGAAAGCACTAATTCACCCCCCTCTTAGTGTTATATTAATCATAACACTTCCTTTCTATGAACATGATCCTTATTAGCAAGGATCATGTTTAAAGATTTGTCACCTATTTTAAAATTTTCTAATATTTCTAGTAACAAAATTTTCTTTTTAAATGACTTTAAATCTTCACACTACAATGAGTTAACATACACTTATTATGCTCATTTTTTAATTTTTCAAGTTTACCAAAAAGAGAAGCATAATCTTTTTTTAATAATTTATATTTTTTACCAAGTAATTTATATTTATTAAACAAATCATAAAAAGCACTTAACAATTCATCAAAAGATAAATGAGCTTCGATCGAGTCACTTACCTCATCACCAAAAATCATTAATATGTAGTTAGCAACTTCTTCTTTGTTGGTTGACTTCTCATCTTTGGATGCACTTGAATCATCCCAAGTTGCTTTGAGTGCCTTCTTTTTCTTTGGTAGTTTCTTCTTTACTTTGAGACATTTATTTTTGAAGTGCCCCAGCTTCTTGCATTCATAGCATATTATTTGGTCATTTTAATATCTTATTTTATTTTGTTTCTTTTTAAGAATTTTTTAAACTTTCTTATAAGGAGTGCCAAGTCATTATCATCATCACTTGAGTTTTCACCCAAGTGGGCTTCTTTGGTTCTAAGTACTATGTCCTTCCTATTCTTTGAAAGGTTATTCTCAAGTTCATCATATGCTATATACATCATTTTATAGGTCATCAACGACTTGATAAGTTTTTCAAGCAGAAAATTATTTAGGTCCTTTGCTTCTTGTATTATCATTACTTTAAAATCTCAACTTTTTGGAAGGGATTTAAATATCTTGTTAACAAGTTCAAAATCATAAAAACTTTTACCAAGTACTTTTAGACCATTGATGATGTCCGTAAAATAGGTGTACATGTCTCCAATGGTTTAGCTTGGTTTCATGCGAAACAACTCACAGCTATGAACCAAAAGATTAATTTTTGACTCTTTGACCCTACTTGTGCCTTCGTGTGTGACTTCGAGTGTGTGCCAAATATCATGTGCAGTTTAACATATAAAAACTCGATTAAATTTGTTTTTATCAAGAGTACAAAACAAAGCATTCATCGCTTTAGTATTCATGGAGAAAGTCTTCTTTTCAAATCATTCCATTCGATTATTGGTTTGGAAGACCTCTCAAAACTACTTTCAACAATATTCCACAACTCGAAATCCATAGAAAGAAAGAAAATTCTCATTCTAGTTTTCCAATACGTGTAGTCTGTTCCATTGAACATAGGAGGATAAGTGATAGAAAGACCCTCTTGATTACCAATACAAGTCATTTATTTTAGATGTTAAACCAAATAAGAAAAATCTTGGCTCTGATACTAACTGTTAGGACCAAGATCGGCACTAAGAGGAGGGGTGAATTAGTATTTATGATAAAAACATCGACGATTTAGAAAAACTGTTTCGATAAAGCCTGTATAAAAAATGATATCGAAAGTATGATTCACTTGAAGTAAATGTAATAAGCAATTAAAATAGAGAACAATAGTAACGAAGAGCAGAAAGAGAGTGCACACCAAATTTATAGTGTTTCGGTCATTGTGACCTACGTCCACTCCCGATTCCTCTTCCGTCAAAGCCATCAGCATACACTAACGGTCTTCTTTCACTAGGTGAAGACTAACTATCCTCTTACAACTCTTTTTCCTTTTCACATATTTAGGAAACAACATTTACAAGCCTCACACCACTCTTAGAATAATCATAAAGCTAAAGGAGGAGGAGGACACTTAGCACTTTTTCAACACTTTTATAATCTAAAATCTCAAGACTTTTGTTCGCGCTTTTGTGCTCTTTCATATAGGAAAGAGTGGGATATTTATAGGCCCTAACGACTTTAAAAATGGAGCCAAAAAGTATTTTCGAGGTATTGGCGGTACCATCGTCTGCAGACTGACACTAGGCGATATCACCACTCAGTTTAGGTGGTACCACCACCTGACAAAGCCTCAGAGATTGGGCTCTAGCAGTACTACCACTTGACAGCATTAGCTTCCGGTTATACCACCACCCAGACCACCTAGGAGGCCGAGCCTCAAGTGGTTCCACTGCCCAGTCTGGGCAGTGTCATTGCCGAATGTGACTTCAAGTGGTTGAATAAGTCATCCAACCGACCCAAATCAGCCATATTTTGGGCCCACTTTGTCCCTAATTGAGTTAGTAGGATTTCTCCTAAAACTAACTCAAATTAAAGTCCTAACTACTATAATTAAGGCTAATATAATTACAATACAAGCAATCTAAGTTGTTTGGTACGTCAATTGTTCAATCGAACTCTTAGTGAACTTCTGGCGGACTCTCGGCGATCTTCCGAGAAGCTTTTGACGAACTCTCAATGAACTTCTGGCGAGCTTTTGGCAAACTTTCGATGAGCTTTCAGTGAACTCCCGGCGAACTTCTGACGAGCTTTCATTGCAACATATGATCCTTTGGTGTATGCCCCGATTTATCCGGCCCGATGCCCGATCATTAACTCTGGCCCAACATTCGATTCTTCTTTAATTGTTGTCTTTTTCATGATCATAGTTAGTTCTGCATCACTTATCTCAACACATGAATTAGATCATTAATTCGTCAATGGATTTCATTATTAAAATTTAAAATTTAATATATATTCCTCTCATGACACCAAGAGTGGATGGTCCTCTATCAACACTCAATTACCCTCATAAGGTTGACTACCACTCTCGATGACCGATTATGTCAGAAATTGAATATCCAGACCTATAAGTCCAGTATCAAAGAGTTGAGAACTTATATATGGCATTTTTAGTGTCTCAAGTCTAAGGATCAAATACACAACTGGGACCACGAAATCGGTGTCTAACAATGAGATATTATCAACCATCCAACATTCCATAAGCGAATCATTTATGAACTCATTATCTAATAAGCACATGCACTATATCCTCAGTGTCCCTGCACACACAACGATGAGACCAACTACCTCCATCATATAAATAGGTATATAGTACACTGGTCTGTTCAGCTATCTCAATGTCTATCTCTCGAGTATCTCAATGTCTCTCTCTGTGTTTATAGGCTAATTGATCTCATTATTATAATCTCATCGTGATTCAATTCCTACTACACAAATCTAAAGACATCACAATATATTTAATAGACAACATAAAGTGAGAAAATACTAATAATAATAAATAAAAAGATTATGCAATATATCACACGTGCTATCACTTACGTGATTAGCTTGCAGGACACATATGACTTGCAATATACTCGTCCATATGATGGAGCTAGTTTGTTTCATAACTACTTGTGTGGGGACACTAAGGATATAGTGTAGGTGCTCATTGGAGAATGAGTTAACTGAATAATCTACTTACAAAATACTAGATGACTAATGATACCTCATCGTTAGATAATAATTTCGTAGTCATAGTTGTATATTTGATCCTTAAACTTGAAACACCAAGGATGCCTTATTTAAGTACTCTATTTTTTGATACCGAACCTATAAATATGAAGGTTCCAAATATAGTACAAATAGTCATTTGGAATGACAACCAACCTCACGAAGGTAATTGGGTATCAATAGAGAATTATCCACTCTCAGAATCATAAGAGGAATATTCTATATATTCTCACTCAAGCAAATCTCTAGCTAGAGTTAATTGGATTGAAAGAATCTAACAAGAGTAAAAGTCGAATTAAGAGAGTTCTCCAGGAGAATTTGATATGAGTGAGACTCGAATGGATTCTGTATGGGCTTGACAATACCATACTCGATATACGGTCTCTAGAATATTGGATGAATAAGGGACTATAGATACACGATAATTGAGGGTAGATAGGTCCAATAGATTAAACCCCTTGTACTATTTGGATACTATGGTATAGTGGCCTAGTATGTTCATAGTTGATGAGTTGAGTGAATTATTATATAGATAATAATTCACTGAGTCAGAAGGAGTTCTAACAAGTGCAAACTACAACCAGCTTAATATTGGGCCTAGAGGATCACACACATATAGTAAACAATGTGACGAAAAGACGATTAGATATAAGATATCTAATAAGCCCCTATTTTAGTTGCTCTATTGGATGAGACCCAATAGAGCTTATAGTGGTTATTGGATGGGAATCTAATATTCATTAAGCTAATGGTTATTGGATAGAGATCCAATATCTATTAAAATATATCCATTAGGGTTAGCAACAGGAGCCCTTTATAAATAGGTTGGGGCTTCATGAGTCATAAGGCTAGACCTATAGTTGTGAGCCTCCTATCTCCTCCTCCCCATCTTTCTCTCAACCATAAGCCCCTCCCTAGTGTGAGAGGATAATAAGAGAGCTGGCCCCTCTCTTGACTATTACTACGTGGTGGTGCACGATCATGAGGAGAGAACCTATTGTGCGAGGAGGTGCATCATCGCTGTGTCCGCTATATAGATTAATAGTAAAGAGGAGTTTGCAAGAGCTCCTTAATCCCATAAACCAAGATCTATGATTTAGGATATACAATCTCTCCTAGGTGAAAACGTCTCAACCACTTGATATAGTTTTATCGTTTTGAATTGTATACTCCCGGTCATCACACGGTGATCTAATACTTTTGTTTTGGCAAACCAATTGTATTTTATTTTTTTGCTACGTGATCCTCTCATAAAGTTTCCCAAAAAAAAAAAGAATAGAGGTCAACAATGTCAAAAAAGTCAACCTAGTAGAGCTATAAGTGGCTTATTTTAAGGAACAGGGTTGGGTCCCATTGCCACGAGTCATTGCTCGTTAATTTGAAGGATAGGATGGACTTGGATAGGGCTAGAGCAAGTCTTCTATATTACTCTTTTTTCAACCCATGCAACCTTGAGGCTACGTTGAAAATTTTTTAGAACCAACTTAATCAATCAGCCATCCATTCCTCTAAAGAACAAAAAAGAACATTCTCTTCCAACCCTTTTAGGAGATTGAAGCCCCATGAACTTGACATCCTGGTCGAGAAAAGATAAGTATGTTGACCTAGTGAAACACAGGCTATAGTAGGCAAATATAAGGGTTAGCATTGGGGTAATGTGAATCGTTCCACATTCCCCGACAAATGCCATAAGAAAGCGTTTAGAATTTGACGTCATTTGGGCAGGAGAGAACTTCCAAAATTTGCCTCCCACACATCCAAGGATGTGCAAAACATATGATGTGGCACATAAGGTTAGTCACCCGATTAAGCCAGCACCAACTCAAAGGTAGATATATGATAGGTCTCTTAGAGAATCTCTAGGTTGGAAAACTCTAGAATTGAGTCCAAGTCGATGGACTTCACCAAAGGTTGCAAAGTCACACTTCGAGATAGATTCAACTCCAAGGGGTAGCCTCCATTAGCACAACTGATTCAGCTCCTTCCAAAGGTAAAAGTTTCACTACCGACATCAAAGGCGATGACATGATCAGTGTCATATTCGATTTTGAGTTGTAGGAGGATGACATTTTAGACCTATGATTGCTGGAGTACTTGGCACCAAGTTTGATGTCCGAGGAGGTCCGATTTGCAAGTAGATATGAAGAACAAGTGTTATCATAAGTCAGTATTTATAGGGGCCAAGTTTGATGCTTCCATTACTCAACTGTTCACTCACCTTTCTGAGTGCCTCAAAAGGTCGAGTTTGATACTTCCACTACTCAACAGGCCTAGGTCTCTACTATAAAAGAGGTATCTAAGTACATCTAAAGACATAAAATGACTCTCAAGTTTGACTTATCTGACTAATCCGCTAACTTGATTATCAAGAAAGTATTATCGGAAGGGCCCTCGATATAACTTTTATAAGAAATGGACCACTTACAAGGAGCTTGCCTTGGTATTAGCTTGAAAAAAAAGGATAGGTTGAATCTTGCTTGACTTCGAACAACCAAATCTAACCCTAACAATTTACTAGATAGAGATATATTTTTTCAATGGTTACAAACATATATATAATATATTTTTAATATTTTTGAATAACAAAGCATTAGTAGATCAATCAAAAATCATACAAGTCAATAACATATATATCACTATTTTGAAAACAGGCTAAACGGAGTCGTTCCAATACTTACCTTTATCTTGACTATTAAAACTGAAAATCCATCATCTTTTTTCTAAATCATATGAAGAATACAAATTAAAATCACATATAAATTCTTAGAATCTAATGTATCAAGCGAGCATAATCTAATTAATATATTAATAAAAAATTAACTATTTCTTATTTTCCTTCTGCTTTTTTTTTTTTCCCTTTCTCTTTAACTGTTCACTTGCTCTTAATGTTGCATAGCATCATATCACTTTCGGCAACAAAGATCTTTCTTTTGTTTCTTTCAATTTTCTTCTCTAGTTTCCTCTCTGTTTTTTTTAATCCTTGTTTCTCTGGGCTGCATGGTGGCACGCTATTCCGTGCGCCATCACAAGCTCTTCCTCCAACCATCTCTCTCTCTCTCTCTCTCTCTCTCTCTCTCTCACTCATTCACATCTCTTCGTATGCTGCAGCAACTCACGTATACTCCAGCAAGCCTTCTCTTTTTCCTACAGATTGCTCGCTGCGGCAAGTCTTACAGGATCGTCATCCCCCATAAACGGGTGTTGCCGAATGCTGCCAGCGAACCTAAGATCTCATGCGGCACGCCGCTCCCCCAAACACCCCACCCTTTCTCTTTTTGTTTCTATTCAATCCCATCTCCATATCTACATCTACCGTGCAAACTTGTAATGTATTCGATGATCCAATAGATACAAATTATAGATCTTAACTTTTGAAGAAAAAAAAAAATCTTGAATCATAATTCATAAATGTAATACGTCCAAATATCTCAAACCTTAGAATAATTCATCGAGAAAATTCTTTGACTCTTTGATCTAATAAAATAAAATAAAAACCATCGAGCCATGCAAAATCATATAATCTTTATGGTTCACGAACAAAATAAAATATAGGGGATCCCTTAGTCTTCTCGATCAAGAACAGAATCCATCTAGGATTTAGTTTCTCTTCAGACGATCGACCTGGGGAGGATATTACTAAACTAATCTGTATGATACATCCTAAGGTTTTTTTTCTTATAAAAAATCCATCTTCTATTAGGATTCTAATTTCTTATAAGTATGTCCTAATTATAGTGGATTTAAAATGATAACTTATTCTTAGGTAAATCAATTGCAAAATGAGTGTCCAATCTCTTTTACATCTCGCATGTGACAATATTCAATTCTCACACACACACACACACACACACACACACACACACATATATATATATATATATATACTCCTATAGAAATTTACCCTTGCGGGTAAACTCATCTTGCAGACATATAGGTCATAAAGAGGAGATACATTTTGGACTTGCGGCTGTATAAATGTTGAAACATACGTATTCTTCTCACAAATATTATAAGTAACTTTCAGCGTATCCGACTCGAATGAAGATATCATTTACATTCTTATTTAATACCTTTAAATTCAGATGGTGTAGGTTATAACATCGGCAATAGCCATAATAAGAGTTTAATGGTGGATGAATTTAATCCAAAGACTCCATAAGATGATAAAAGCGAGAGGAAGCAGAAGCTTAACGTTAATGGCACACTTACAGGTACTTGATAAACCATCCTCCCCGCCCAGTCCCTTCCTCTCTCTTCTGCTTCTGCTGGAATCATTTGGCTTGATGAAAGAACTTCCAAGGCAACGTTATAAGTTGGTCACTATACTAACATGGCCAGATCTCCACCTAATAATCACACAAGATGAACTGAGAAGAAAACACAGTAATAGGCAGGCAAAAGGATATTTTTCTCTTCAGAAGAGAACCCAAGAGAGGGCCGGTCATGGCGCCTCATGCTTGCAGAGACCCGTAGGCGTAGGGCTGCCCATCACATACCATTAACATTGTTGTGTACGCTTTGGTCAGGTCTAATCAAACGTCAATCATATAAGAGCAGACACTCCTCACAGAAGCAGCAGAAAAGCCTCTTCACATAACCCTCGGCGGCCCAGCTGCAGAGAGCGGCATGAGGGTACGTACGTCCCACCATCTCACGCTTCCTCACCCTCCGACCTTCCCATCCCATTAATGGGAACAGGTCCTACCGCACCCTCTTATTGGGGCCTCTTTTCCCACGCCATCATTTCATCTTCTTCCCCACCAAAACAAATCACAGATCCAGAGATCAGAGAACACCGCTAAAGCTAAGATATATGCACTAACTGAAACGTAAAGACACTGCAGACACCAAAACAAGCCCCACACTACCTTTCTATCGCGATACTGCTGGAAATATTACAGATTACTTTAGACAACGATCCATGGCTGTTTATTTTTGCATGCCTTTCTATCCCTCCAAGCCTGTGTTGGATGGACAAATAGAAAGACAGCCAGAAACCCTAGCCATTACGTTCTTGTTTGTTTCGCTCTTCATGCCTTGGGGTCGTCGTGAAGGGGAAGTTCTCGGCGGCCCAAGAACTGAAACGACGGCTGACAGTATCCATTGCGTGGCGGGACGAAGCACACTGGAAGGAAGTCGTCACTCCCGCACACAAAAGTTGAATTCCTGAACTGCTTCTGCAGCGCCGGCAAACCCTGCGCCCAAGAATGATCGAAATAGTAGACGTCAGACACTGCAACTGAGTGTAAAAGTGAGTTTGTAGGGTATGACATAGCAGTGTTAAATGGAGATGATTAATACTTGAATCATCATTTCAATCGAAGGCGACATATAATTATTATCTTCTGGTGCTATATGGGATTAAGAATCAGAAAAGTAAACATTGAAATCACCTGAATCCTGGCGTATGTGACCTCACATATCTTGCGAGAGCCGTGGAACTTCCAGTCGTAGTTGTGGAGAAAGTTGTACAGCCTCCATGCAGCGACTGCACTGGTGAAGTTGACGAAGGCATAGCCCATGTTGCTGCCAGTCCTAGTAACATTTTCCCCGATATCGATCAAATATAACCAAGGAATCAGGCAATTGATCCACTAAGATAAGGAAGACCAAACGGAAACTAGAAGAAAGCAACCACACGAACCAAGAAACAAATATACATGGGCTTTTCACTTGAACCAGGAAACCCTAGCTAAGTCAGTGCAAACCGCAGTGAGCAAGAAAACAGCGTAGAAACGTACGTGAAATCTATAGGCAGATACAAGAAATCGAACTCAGAAAAAGTGGCCGATGAGATTTCTCCACCTCCCGACTCCGAGAGCTTCTCAGCACCATCTTTACTTAACTTCTGGTTCTCTTCGTAGCAGTGCTTATCCAATATGCCTAATAGCTTCTCCTTGCTACCAAAAGAAAGAAAGAAAGAGAGAGAGAGAGAGAGTCCCCAGGTTGACAGAAAGGAAATTGTGTTGATTACAGATATGTTAGTAATGAGAGCAGGTTATTAGGATCATAGAATGCAACGTACGTGAACTTGTTGGGCAAGTTCTTGATCATGACCGTGGTTTTTCCGTCATCCGGTAACTCACTTGCACCACGCACAAGCTTCTTGAACTCGAATTCCACACTCCCCTTCTTCTTATTCAGCGCCTGAACCCTTCTGCGCTCACTTCTCCTCGGCGTAACAGCTTTCCTTCTGTAGACAAAGGAACCACCGCCTCCAGAACCCATGAAGCCCATCCGAGCTTTGTCAGCAGCTCTGCAACCGCCCTTCTCCACCTCTTCCTTCACTTTAGTTTGTGGAACAGGGTTTTCTTCTGGCTTCCCCCCACTCTCCTCTTCCGCGCTGAGAAGAGTCAGAGTAGCCCGCTCGTGAGCTTTCGAGCCATGGAGGGGCATCGGAGGGATCTGACCACAAGCAAACACTTTCCAGCTCGTACGGTAAGCGCTGTGGGGAAGAGCATGAGGAGACAGAGAGTAGTAACAAAAAGGAAATGGATTCATCGGAGGGGCAGCACCGCAAAAACCAGTAGTAGTCTGAACCGGAGGTTGGTTGAACGCAAGGCAAGAGGGTTGCGTATCAGAAGGGTGATGATAACCAGCAGGTAGAGGAGAGGAGTAATAGCTTCCAAACGGAGAGAAGAAGGAAGATGGAATGTAAACCGGCGCATGAGGGTTGAGGGGGGCAGCCATCTGCGGGGAAGGAGAGGAGGCAGAAAGCGCAGGGGGTTCCGGAGAACAGATAACAATGCCTGCTTTTAACACCCAGACGTTAATGCGCAGCAGAAGAGGACTCATGATTGCTGTCAGGTGGAGACGAGGGGCGGGAGAGCAGAAGAGAACAAAGGTGTGGGTTTATCGAGCCACATTACGAGACGAGATCACTTCGAGAAGGGATGAGGGAGATCTTGTGAATCTAATCCGGTCATCTCCACCCCGCCGAGTTCGATTCCTGTTCTCTTCCTGTTCTGGATTTGCAACACCGCTGCTCGAGACTCGATTCCTTAGCTCGACCAGAGTTGCATTTCCGATGAGGTTCCCAGCGTCGGGATCTGCGACACGAGTGGGGTGTATGAGATAACACTCTGCCCGAGACGCCAGGGGAGGAAGGGGGAAGGTGGCCACACCTGGCGAACTGTGGTTGGAGGGAGTGCGGTGGATGGTCGTCTCGCTGGTGCAGAGAATCCCGGTTTTTGTTTTTTTAACAAGATAATGGATTGCATGCGCCTCGGGGATTGAGTGGTTGCACACCAAAATATTTTCCTTGTTTAGCTGCCACACTAGCATGATGGACCTATTAGATTTTGTGTCATGGATAATTATAATTTAAGATAGATTGATAGATCGATAAATTTGATGATCTATATATAATCAATTATTTCCTGAATATTTTTTTTTATTGCATTGAAGTATATGCACCACTATCCCATCAAGAAAATGGATTTTAATTCATTAATGGCTGATTTTCCTAGAAAATAAGCATTTTTAAACATTTTAAATAATATTTTTAATTTAAAATTATTAAAAAAACTCTCTATCAAAATTTTTCACTTATTTTTTTATCAATTATTACAGTGTTTCATTTGATTCGTTTATAATATTTTTAATATTTTTAATATATTATAAATATATGAATATTATTAAAAATATATAATAATGCCTCTTTAATTGTCATTGTTCATAAGCTATTACAATATCTTATATTTAGAATTGTAGATAGTTTAATTGAGATTAAAAGTTTATTTAGATCATCGCTTTCAAATAGATTATATAGTATTTTTAAATAATATTTTTAAGAAAATTTTATATTGTTCTTATTGTCGTGACTAAAACATTATAATCGTAAAAATCAAATAAATACGATAGAAAGATAGAAATTATAGAAGAAACTATGAAATGTAATTGCCTAGTTTATTTAGATAGGTTGCTCTTGATAGCTATTTATACACATTCAGCAGGGAGGATTTTTCTCAACTGCTCAGAGATTTTCTCAATTGCTTAGAGATTTCCTCAACTGCCTTGAGGAAATCTTATCTGCTTATCATACCCCCGCAAGATTGAGCTTCCATCAAAGATGTCGATCTTGGACCGATGAGATGAAAATAGTTTGCGGATGAGAGGCTTTGTGAGTGAGTCTGCTAGTTGATCAGTCGTATGTACGTGAAAAACACGGAATTGATGTCTGACAACTTGATCTCGCAAGAAGTGGAAGTCGATGGCAATGTGTTTCATGCGGGAATGAAACACTAGATTGACACATAAGTAGGTAGCTCCAATATTATCACAATATATTGTAGGAATAACCGTGGAGTTGACGTTGAGTTCCTTGAGCAGATTTGTGACCCAATTGAGTTCAATAGCGGTGGTGGCGATGGCACGGTATTCAGCTTCAGTTATAGATCATGCAACCGTCTTTTGTTTTTTAGAACTATAACTGATTGAAGTAGCTCCAAGGAAGACAATGTACCCTAACGTAGATGTTCTATCATCAAAGTTCCCTACCTAATTAGCATTAGCAAGGCATGGAGATGGAGTGAAGCATTTTTTGCGAAGAAAAATGCCATGATTAAGAGTCCTTTTAGGATACCACAAAATTCGTTTAACCATAGACCATTGCATAGTAGATGGTTGATACATGAATTGTGATAATTTATTGATGGCAAATGAGATATCTAGACGGGTGAGAGTCAAGTACTGTAAGGAGCCAAGGACTTATCGATATTGAGTCAAATCTGTAGTAGGGCTTCCATCACATAATTTAAGTGATTCACTGGTAGAGAGAGGAGTTGTAACCTCTTTCGCATCTTGTATGTTTGTCTTTGATAATAAATCTTGAATATATTTTCTTTGTGATAGAAAGAGACCTGAAAATGTAAATGTTGCCTCCACTCCCAAAAAATAACTTAAAGTTCCTAGATCTTTGAGGGAGAATTGATCAACCAAGTGCTTTAGAAATATGAGTCTTCAAAGAATCATTGCCTGTGACAATAATATCATCCACATATACTAAAAGATATATTGTGCTTCTATTGTGCTAACAAATCAATAACGAGATATCAGACTTGGAATTGATGAAGCCAATTGAGGTCAAAAACGAGCCAAGCTCGGTATACCAAGCCCTTGGAGCTTGACGAAGTCCATAAATAGCATTTTAAAGTTTGTAGACATGCCTCAGATACTAAGGATGAACGAAACCATGAGGTTACTACATAAAGACATCTTCAGTAAGTGACCCATGTAAAATTCATTGTTAACATCCAATTGTCGTATGTGCTAGCCCTTTAAGATGGCCAAACTCAAGATAAGATGGATTGTTGTGGGTTTAACAACGGGACTAAATGTCTCTATGAAGTCGACACTAGGTCGTTGATGAAACCCTTTGGCAAATAAACGTGCTTTATATTTGGCAACGGATTCGTTTGGGTTCCACTTAATTTGAAAGATTCATTTACACCTAATGATATTTTGTGTGTGATGAAAGGGTACTAAGGTCCATGTAGAGTTATGAATGAGAGCATCATATTTGTCACACATGGTTTTACGCTAGTGAGAAGATTTTTGAGCTTGAGTGATTGTAATGGATTCACTGGCCTCAGTGGAGGAATTTGTTATAGCATGTAAGTCAAGGACTTAACGTGGTTTGAAAATACCACTTTTGGAGCGTGCTGTCATTGGATGTCTAGGGCGGATGGAAGTGGTAGATTGTGTTTGTGGTATAGTCGAGGGCGAGTCACTATCATGGACCGGGCCAACCGTCGGCATGACAATGTAACTAGGTCTAGGAGAAGGTAAAGCCAGTGGGAATGTTGCCGAGGGTATTACTTCATTAATAGGAAAAACTTGTGAGGAAGGGAGTGGAGAAATAGAGGGAGTGAGAAACTGTTGAACTGGAGTAATAGTAGTATGCAGATCTTGAGGGTAAGGACTGGATGATGTCATGGGAGATTCATGTGATGAGATCGGAGGAATATTCCAGTGATGTATGTTTATCGGAGTAGCCTGCATAGTAGGATTGTTAAGAAAAGGAAAGACGGATTCCTCAAAAATAACATGACGTGATATAAAGACTTTTTTAGTTTGGGGTTCATAGCAACGAAAAGCATGATGTTCAAGAGAGTAGCTTATAAAAGTGCAAGGCTTAGATTGTGGTGTTAGCTTATGTGAGGCATAGGGACGGAGCCATGGATAACATAAACAACAAAAAACTTTGAGTTTATGAAGGTTTGGAAGCTTGTGGAATAATTTTTCAAATGGTGACTAGTATTGTAAGACTGGAGTGAGCATACGATTAATGAGATAAACTGCAGTTTGAAAAGCTAGTGACCAAAAAGGTGGTGGCATGGATGCTTGATGTAGAAGGGAGAAACCAGTTTCAATGATATGTCAATGTTTGCGTTCGACAGAGCCAACCAATTTGAGAGTATGTGGGGGTGACTTGAGGTGTTGGATACCACAAGCGGAGAGACAAGATGTGAGGGCTTAGATATTCGCCTCCACCATCAGAGTAAACTATTTTAATGGAAGATTGAAAAAAATTCTCGACCAACTTTCGAAAGTTGGTAAATACTGTGGAAACATCAGACTTATGATGGAGAGGATATAACCATATGTACTTAGTAAAATAGTCTACAAAAATGACATAAAAGTGAAACTTGTTAAAAGAAGGAATTAGGGCAGGGCCCCACACGTTGGTATAAATGATTTCAAATGATTTAGAGCAAGAAATGGATGTTGTCCCAAAAGACAGTTTATGACTTTTATTGTAAAGACAAGCATCACAATGATTGACAGTGCTATTAATTTTCAAGGTAGGAAGAGAATAACGAGAAAGTAATTTTTGCTGGATAAAAGGGGAGGGATAACCAAGATGACGATACCATACATCAATCGGAGCTGCGACTAAAGAATGAGTAGTAGGAAGGGTAATTTGCGAAGCGGATGACCACTCATAAATATTGTCTTTGTTCTGGCCCTGAACTAAAGATGCTCCCGTGCTCAAATCCTTGACAAGAAAACAATTAGGAAAGAATTCAATTGTGATATTATTTTGTTTACAGAATTGAGAAACAGAAATAAGGTTTCTTTTAATGTTAGGTGCACACAGAATATCATTGAGTGTAAAAGTTATAGTAAGTGAACTAAGCATTGAGGAACCATAATGTGTAATAGAAATTCTTTTACCGTCACCGATGATGATATCTTCATTTCCATCATAATTATTGTTGATGGACAAGTTTTGAAAATCATAGGTGATATGATGAGAGGCGCCCGAGTCCACAATCCAATTAGGTTGGGTACGAGTTGGAGTAGCCATGAAATTCGCCTGAGGCCACTATGATGGAGTAGGGAGTCTGGGGCAAGACCGACAGACTTTCACGGAGTGTCTGACTTTATCACATAGTTGGCAAACAACTCGTTGGTGGCTTGTGAAGTCAGGACGTGATGACTGAGGATTATAAAAGTTACCACCTTGATATGGATAAGGGGGGTTTGGTCTGGGCCCCATAAGGCTAGGAGGCAACTTAGCCAGACCGTTGTTGACATGCTTATTGTACCGATTGCTCTTCCTCTTAGATTTTTGATTGACCTGAGCTGTAATAGGTGGTCCAGGAAACCTATTATCACGCTTCAAGTATGTCTCATAGTCGATCAACTTATCATAGAGTTCTTTGAATGATATTAGTGAGTCGCATGCCCCAAGTGCTACTGTTAGTTCTTTATACTTGCCTCCTAGGCCATTAAGGGTATGGATTAGGATTTCTTCATCACTGAGAGAAGGACCTATCAAAGCCAAGTTATTGATGATAACTTTGATATTTTGTAGATAATCAGCAATAGTACTTCCTTCTTGTTTCGTTTTCATCAAATTAGAGAGAAATCCGAGCATGCGAGTACGTGAGTGATTTGCCAAAGTTGTTTGTAACTTGCACCATATTGACATAACCATAGTTTGTGGGCTGATTTGGCACTGGACTGGATTTGCCTGGGATGTTAACCATTTCAGGTGGACACTGGAGAGAGCAATCAATGTAACCTAGGAGATCATAGCCAAATAGAAGATTAGAAAATTGTGCTCGCCAAGATGCGTAGTTGCCGCCTTTGGATAATTTGAAAAGAATGAGTGCTGCAGCATTGATGGTGATAAAACTTTGAGAAGTTCTCAGAGTCCCTATAGAAACAGGGACAAGAATATCGGAAGAGGAAAATGAAAACATCCTAGATATTTTGTGGCGGTTTAAGTGATCTTTATAGAAGATATAAAGATATAGGAGGGAGGGAGGAGGAGAAAAGTAGATTGATGCACTGCAAAGGAGGCTGCAGCGATGAACTGCAGAGGAGGTTACAGCAATGAACTATAGAGTAGGATGCAGCGATGAATTGCAGAGGAGGCTGCAACGCGATGTACTGTAGAGGAGGCTGCAATAATACACTACAAAGGAGGCTACAGCGATGGGCGAGGAAGCTGTAGCGATGAGTGAGAAATCTATAGCGATTAGGTGAAAAAAAAAATCTACAACGATTCGATGGAAAAATCTGCAGTTGTTACAGTTGTTGAAGTTGCTGTGGTAGTAAAATTGTTACGGCAGAGAGAAGCGACTGTAGATGGAAGCTGTAAAAACTGTAATCGTTCTTAACTACTAGGGAAGATCAGAAACAATTTGAACAAGGAACTACCCCCAACTATCTCCAGACTTTTCTGGGTTCTCTTACTATGTCTCGTCCGAAGGTTATGGCTGCTTTGTTGCTTTGGATTAATGTTGTCGAGGTGCTTTGAGGTAGAGGAAATGATAGGCAACTGCCAGCTCAGGTAGGAGAACACTGCAAAACAGGGTAAGCAGCGTCAACGTCGAGCACCTCGACGAGGTTGTGCGGCAAGGATAGCGGCATCAGCACTTCTTGCTCAAGTGGGATATGGGAACGAGGAGGAGAGGTCGCTGGCTGGGGAGCAATTGCAAGGACGACGACCACCATGATAGTGTAGGCGATGTTCTTGTGAGGGCAGGAGGTGGCCGAGCAGTCTTCGACTCCAGAACAGGAAGCAACGACGTCGGAGGAGAGGTAAGTAGTAGCACTACCCTTTCCAACTGAATAGAAAAGAGGAGCAGTAGAAGGCTTCGACAGAACTACCTACATCTGCAAGGAATAAGGCTCGATACTATGTAAAAAATCAAACAAAGAAGATAGAAAAATAGAAATTATAGAAGAAACTATGAAATATAATTGCTTAGTTCATTTAGATAGTGAGCTGTTGATAGCTATTTATACACATTCAGTAGGGAGAATTTTTCTCAACTGCTCAGAGATTTCCTCAATTACCTTGAGAAATCTTATCTACTTATCAATAACAAGTCTAATAACGAATAAAAAAATATATTAATATAAATATTTTTAAAATTAAGAATATCATTTGACAAAAAAGTAAAATGAGAAGTACCAATTTCTGAAAAAAACAAGTCCTTTATTCATTCTTGATAAATAGTTTCCATATTTAACCTTTCAAAATTATTATTTAGATGATATCTTTAGGGAGCCGAACTAATAGTTTTGTAACAATGGAAAAAAGTGCACATTTTTAGGTTGTATTAAGTTGTATGATTTAAGACATCAGATCGAGTAGAACCAAAATCGTATTTGATAACTTAGTTGGGTTTAATGGTGTTGGCTGGATTTATATTTTCTCTGATCAAAATATATTTATTTTTTACATTAAATGCACTATTAATGTGTTTATAACGTAAATACTTAATTATATTAATAATTTAAAAGTTGATAAGTTGCACATATAAACTTCAAAATATGATTATCAATTTAAAAGTTTATTTTTTTGTTTTTTATAAGCAATTGAATATTCGACGAACGATAAAACTATATGATCGCTAGATCAGATAGAGTTGTCGGCCATCTCACCATTACAGTCAACTATACCCCACCATGCAGCTTTCCAATTGGAAGGTCGCATAGTTTATGTTTGCATATATTTCTCTAAAGTTAAATATAACGCACATTTATGGACATTATATTTTGAATCGAAAAACTTGCATTTATTTCTCCATAAATTTTTTTAAATATATTCTTTAAAAACTCGTCAAAAATTTATTAATATATTATACTTTATTATATTTATATATTTTTTTAAGTGATTAATAACTCAATAGGGCAGATGCCAATGGAAAGGGTTGTATAAAAATTTTAGGGACAATTTGTCAGAGAAAACCCTCATTTTGGCTTTTATTGGGATGTGCTCCTTTTTTATTTTATTTTCTTATTTTTCTTTAATCCATAGCCTCCTGTTTTTGAATTTGTTCAATATCACTCAATTATAATTTTTTATATAGGTTTTTCTTTTAGATGCTAAAAATACTATAATCCTATTCAAAACCAATACATAAATCAAATTTTTTTTAATGTTTTTATTCTCAAACCAATAAGATATTTGTTTGAAATCATGCATTTGTATTGTAGTTTGAGTCATTAATTTTGAGTTATAATATTTTATATAGTCTTATAATATGTTTGTATGGGTGGTAAAACCACTATAACTCTATTTAATGACAGACACTCTAATAGACATAAAAGTTATTTTTATTTTGTCTATTTTGTTAGAAAAATAGCAAATATTAATAAAAATTGATAAAGAATCTAATCAAATAATTTACAAATAGATTTAAAGAAAGGACTTGAAGAAACTCAAAACCATGATTCATTGTCCAAAATATATATTCCCAACCTTCGTAAAAGTTTCATTGAGAAAACTATAATCAAACTATATATTCCCAACCTTAATAAAAATTATAATCAAATCTAAAAAAATAAATAAGAAATCTAAACATGAAAGATTATGTTAAAGGGTGAGCAACATCAACCTAATTTTTATTACGAAACATGATTTTAAATAAGAAATTTTAGAACGGTTAAACATAATAAATTCTCGATGTGTGCCCTATAAGTGATGCATAATGAAAAATATCCTATCGACCAACTCCAATGACATAAATGTAAAATGAAAAATAGAATAGATAAGTGTTTTTTTTATATTTCTAATAATCTCTCACAAAACTTTAAAATAAAATTAAAGTTCATTAAAATAAATGAGTAAGATATTGTTGGTATATATATACATACTATATGGACAATTAGGTGCCTTCAAAAGATTTAATCTCTCTTAATGATTAAAGCATCCACTGGATAAATCGTAAACTATGTTCCTTTCATCGATATTCAACTAATTCACGCATAGTATAATATATGTCTTTGTAGGTTTATACATTAATAACCATAAATAAATATCTTATTTATGAGAGATTTTAAGAATTTTCTAAATCTTTAACTACAGCAATTTACAGATCGTCTAATATAAGAGAGTCCTATAAAAAATGTGTGTAAAGTTATATCCCATCAAAAATACTATATTGGATATCTTTAAGAGAATGATACCTTTCTTATACCTTGAATTGGAAGTGCAATTCAAGATAGGATAAAATGAAGTGATACCTTATTCTGTGTAAGACACTTAATGTATCGTACTATTATAGTCCTTGGTCAACCAATCAACTTATTAGTATCATATTAAACTCACTTCAAGATATCTTGTGATAGAAGATATCTTGTTATATATCAATTATCAATGTTCCTTTGTTTTAGATAAAGAGATTATAAATAGTATCAGGATCAAGAGCGACGTTAAGGGGGGGGGGGGTGAATTAGTTCAGCGAAAAACTTTTACGATTTCAGAAAATTATTCATTTTGTTTAAAATCGATTTCGACGAAAATAATTTCGATTCAATCTGTTTCGGAGAGATTAAAAACTTGAAAGCTTTCGTTAAAATGCAAGAGAGGAATAAGAAGATTTGCAGTAATGTAAATTGCTCAAATGAAAAGTAAACTAGGATTTAGAGTGGTTCGGTCAATGTGACCTACATCCATTTTCGGATTCCTCCTCCGATGAGGTCTCCAACATCCACTAAAGGCATTCCTTCAATAGGTGAAGACCAACCACCTCTTTTACAGCACTTTCTCCTTTTCACGGGTTTAGGAGAGAACCCTTACAAGTCTCACACCTCTCTTGAATGATCTCGAAACTTAGAAACGGGAGAGGACTCTAACACTTGTTTACAACACTTTTATACACCAATAACCTAAGATTATCTCAGCATTTTCATACCCTTTTATGCAGAAAAGGGTGGGGTTTTTACAGGCCTTAATAGCTTTAAAAAATGAAGCAAAAAAGGGTCTCATCCCGGATTTTCGGGGTACTAACGGTACCACCGTCCAGAAATCCTAGGGCATTGCTTTCCAGGCGGTGCCATCGACGGCCAGGAATTTAGGGTCTGAATTGGGTGCTCAATTCGGCCCAATTCAACCCTATTAAGGGCCTAGTTGGCCCCTAATTAAGATAGTGAGATTACCTCCCAATCCTAACTTAATTTATGCTCTAACTATGACAGTTAAGACATGATTACAATACTTCTTGTTCCGATGTGCCAATTGCTCTTCCGGCGTACTTTCGACGAACATCCGACGAACTCTCAGCAATGCTCAGACGGACTCCCGGCAAGCTCCTGGACTTTACGATGATCTTCTTGGTAAGTTTCGATGAGCTTCTTTGGCAAGCTCCTGGACTTCTCGATTGGTTCCTACAGAACTTCCAACGAACGTTCGGACTTCCAACGAACTCTCGAACTCCCAATAGGATCTCGATCTTGGCTCCGGCACAACACATGCTTTATGTCTTACTGCTATCGTAGTTAATCCTGCACACTTTTCTCAACATATATATTAGATCAAACAAATTACAATTGACTTCATCATCAAAATCCGAGATTCAACAATTTCTTCCTTTTTGATGATGACAATCAATTGATGACGGAGTTAACCTTAACTCCTCCTATCTATATGTTAACTTGAGAAAAGACTTTCTTGAATTCAAGACCTTTGAATTCAAGAAACAAATTATAAAGTTAAGTTAATTAAACTTATCAATATGCACATCATGATTCCTATCATGATCTATCATTCTCAAAATACGATGTCAAGTATGATGTTAAGTCATGACATCTATTTTTAAGTATGGTATATCAAATGTGAAAGATGACAAAGATAGCAATTTATTATTCTATGGCAAGATATCAATTACAAAATAGCAAGTTAAGCTCTAGATATCATATGATGAAATACATTGCATATATTTATCATCAATTTATTACATTTTGGTATTATTTCTCCCCTTTGTCATCAACAAAAAGGAGAACAATTCAACAATGCAAGTGTGGTAAAAAAAATCAAGCAAGTTTCACACTCAAAAGTTCTCATCATTTAAATGTTATGAACATTAAAACGATATATTCCAACAACTTTTTCCCCCTTTGTCATCACATTTTGCATGAAGAAGAGGAAAGAAGGTAAGGAGGGAATCCATTAAGAACTAAATTTATGAAGTGATTTGAATCAAGTCAAAAATGATAAATAAGTTTTTGTTAAAACATGCTTGCATTTTGATAAAGAGAAGGGATTCATCTTTATGAAAATTATCACACACATGCTTTATGTCTTACTGCTATCGTAGTTAATCCTGCACACTTTTCTCAACATATATATTAGATCAAACAAATTACAATTGACTTCATCATCAAAATCCGAGATTCAACAATTTCTTCCTTTTTGATGATGACAATCAATTGATGACGGAGTTAACCTTAACTCCTCCTATCTATATGTTAACTTGAGAAAAGACTTTCTTGAATTCAAGACCTTTGAATTCAAGAAACAAATTATAAAGTTAAGTTAATTAAACTTATCAATATGCACATCATGATTCCTATCATGATCTATCATTCTCAAAATACGATGTCAAGTATGATGTTAAGTCATGACATCTATTTTTAAGTATGGTATATCAAATGTGAAAGATGACAAAGATAGCAATTTATTATTCTATGGCAAGATATCAATTACAAAATAGCAAGTTAAGCTCTAGATATCATATGATGAAATACATTGCATATATTTATCATCAATTTATTACATTTTGGTATTATTTCTCCCCTTTGTCATCAACAAAAAGGAGAACAATTCAACAATGCAAGTGTGGTAAAAAAAATCAAGCAAGTTTCACACTCAAAAGTTCTCATCATTTAAATGTTATGAACATTAAAACGATATATTCCAACAACTTTTTCCCCCTTTGTCATCACATTTTGCATGAAGAAGAGGAAAGAAGGTAAGGAGGGAATCCATTAAGAACTAAATTTATGAAGTGATTTGAATCAAGTCAAAAATGATAAATAAGTTTTTGTTAAAACATGCTTGCATTTTGATAAAGAGAAGGGATTCATCTTTATGAAAATTATCACACACATGCTTTCATTATCATACACGAAAATTCATCTTTCAAGGATTAATATATCCATTGGAATTCCTTCAATTATTCATGGGAGAGTAGTATTACATGAAGGAGAAATTTACAAATAAAACTTCATAGTGAGAAGAGCATTACATCAAATCTATTTCTTATTTTAAAAATTCATGATAGTGAAATCCGTGAGAAATGACTTCCATGAATCAAGATATGTACAAACACTTCATGTTTCATTTAGGTATGGTATAGCTTTTCATCACTACTTGCATGAGGTAATTCATTAGTGCTTGTGGCACTCAAAATTAAAAATCTGATATTACATCATGTATGATTAAAATTTCTCAATATTCAATAGAGATCATAATCATCATCAAAACAAAATTTCAACATCAAAGTAAACAACATTTTAAGTTTACAATATCAAGGTAAATAATTTTCAGCTCAGCTTCATAGGAGAGATTTAAGTGAGTGATTCAAAGAATGCCGAAAACGAAATTTTAACAAATTTATGCATTTGGACAAATAAACATTCCTAATTCTCTTTTAATAAAATCAAATTGATCTTCACTTAAGGGCTTTGTAAAAATATCAGCTAATTAATGTTTCGTATCAATAAACTCTATATTAATATAATCTCGTATAAAGTGATGTTAATATCCTTATGTTTAGTTCTAGAGTATTAAATGAGATTTTTTTATTAAACATATTGCACTTGTGTTATCATATTTTATGGGAATGTTTTTAAGATGAATCTTATAATCCCTCTAAAGTGTTTTTCATCCACACAACTTATGCACAACATGCACTAGTTGCAATGTACTCGGTTTCGGTTGTAGATAGTGCAACAGAGTTTTTGTTCTTGGAAGACAAGAAATCTATAGTGCCAGTGGTGTCCTAAAAATTGACATGTTCCGGATGTGCTTTTTCTATCTAATCTACATCCAACAAAATCCGCATCAGCATAAGCAATTAGCTCAAAGTTTTCGGATTTTGGATACCATAATCCTAGATTTGTGGTTCTTTTAAGATATCTAAGTATTCTCTTAACTACTTTAAGATAAGATATCTTAGGATTAGATTGAAATCTAGCACAAAGACCTACACTAACCCTGATATCCGGTCTAGTTGCGGTGAGGTATAGTAAACTTACTATCATACCCCTATAAGCTTTTTTATCAAAGTTTTCTCCACTTCATCAATGTCTAACTTAGTGGAGGTACTCATGGAGTATTGATAGTTTTTGAGCTATCCATATTAAATCTTTTTAGCAAATCTAAAGCATATTTTGTTTGACTAAGAAAAATGACATTACTTAGTTGTTTGATTTGCAAGCCTAAAATAAAGGTTAATTCTCCCATCAAACTCATTTCAAATTCAAGACTCATACTTTTAGCAAATGATTCACAGAGATTCTTTCGTAGAACCGAAAATAATATCATTAATATAAATTTGAACAATAAGAAAATTATTTTTAAATTTTTTGATAAATAATGTAGTATCGACCTTGCCTTTAGAGAAATTATTTTTGATAAGAAATGAGCTAAGTCTCTCATACCAAACCCTTGGGGCTTGTTTCAATCCATAGAGAGTTTTAATCAATTTAAACACATGATTAGGGAGATTATTATTCTCAAATCCGGGAGGTTGTTCAACATAAACTTCTTCAGAAATAAAGCCATTAAGAAAAGTATTTTTAACGTCCATTTGAAATAACTTAAAATTGTTACTATTAGCATAGACAAGGAGCATCCTTATGGCTTCTAGTCGAGCCACATGAGCGAAGGTCTCTTCATAATCGATACATTCTTCTTGGTTGAAACCTTTGACCACTAATCTAGCCTTGTTTCTAACCACGATACCAGATTCATCTTGCTTGTTTCTAAAGACCCACTTAGTACTAATAACTAAATAGTCATTTGGCCTAGGAACAAGCTTCCACACCTTATTTCTCTCAAATTGATTTAACATTTCTTGCATTGCAATAACCCATGAATCATCTTTCATGGCTTCGTCAATGCATTTAGGTTCAATTTGAGAGAGAAAAGCGACGTTGGCACAAAAATTTTTAAGAGAACAATGAGTTTGAACCCCTTTTGATGTGTCTCCAATAATTAGCTCCTTAGGATAAGCATCTACATACTTCCATTCCTTCAGTAAAGAAGGTTCGGAAGAAGATGCATCCAAGTTGCTAGATGGAAAAGGGGAATCATTTAAATTCAAAGCATCAAAATTAACATCATCATCAAAATAATTTTTCTTAACTTTGGAAACTTCATTAAAACAACATGAATAGATTCTTCTATAATCAAGGTTCTTTTGTTAAAGATACGAAATGCTTTAGAAATAAAAGAATAGCCAAGAAAAATTCCTTTATCGGATTTTGCATCAAATTTACCTAAGGCATATTTTTCATTTAAAATAAAACATTTACATCTGAAAACTTTAAAGTATGAAACGTTAGGTTTTTTATTGTTCCACAACTCATAAGGAGTCTTGGAAAGTAGTGGTCTTACTAGAACCCTATTCATAACATAGCATGTTGTATTTACAACTTCGGCCTAAAAATATTTGGGTAGGCTATATTCGTTTAACATTGTTCTTGTCATTTCTTGCAAGTTTCTATTCTTTCTTCTACTACTCCATTTTGTTGAGGATTTCTTGGAGTAGAGAAGTTGTGGTTATATCCATTAATTTCACAAAATTCTTGGAAATCATAGTTTTGAAATTCACTACTATGATCACTTCGAATTGACGAAATCATATAACCCTTTTCATTTTGAACAAGTTTACAAAACTTTGAGAAATACCTAAAGCATTCACTTTTGTGTGCCAAAAAATAAGTCCATGTGTATCTACTATAATCATCTACGATGACAAATGCGTATTTGCTATCTCCTAGGCTTGATATAGCAATTGGTCCAAACAAGTCCATATGGATCAATTGCAAAGGTCTAGAGGTGCTTATTTGGTTCTTAGGTTTGAAGCAACTTTTTATTTATTTTCCTAGTTGACATGCATCACACACATTATCTTTGATGAACATGATATGAGGAATTCCTCTTACAAGTTCTTTAGATGCAATTTGAGAGAGAAAAGCGACGTTGGCACAAAAATTTTTAAGAGAACAATGAGTTTGAACCCCTTTTGATGTGTCTCCAATAATTAGCTCCTTAGGATAAGCATCTACATACTTCCATTCCTTCAGTAAAGAAGGTTCGGAAGAAGATGCATCCAAGTTGCTAGATGGAAAAGGGGAATCATTTAAATTCAAAGCATCAAAATTAACATCATCATCAAAATAATTTTTCTTAACTTTGGAAACTTCATTAAAAACAACATGAATAGATTCTTCTATAATCAAGGTTCTTTTGTTAAAGATACGAAATGCTTTAGAAATAAAAGAATAGCCAAGAAAAATTCCTTTATCGGATTTTGCATCAAATTTACCTAAGGCATATTTTTCATTTAAAATAAAACATTTACATCTGAAAACTTTAAAGTATGAAACGTTAGGTTTTTTATTGTTCCACAACTCATAAGGAGTCTTGGAAAGTAGTGGTCTTACTAGAACCCTATTCATAACATAGCATGTTGTATTTACAACTTCGGCCTAAAAATATTTGGGTAGGCTATATTCGTTTAACATTGTTCTTGTCATTTCTTGCAAGTTTCTATTCTTTCTTTCTACTACTCCATTTTGTTGAGGATTTCTTGGAGTAGAGAAGTTGTGGTTATATCCATTAATTTCACAAAATTCTTGGAAATCATAGTTTTGAAATTCACTACTATGATCACTTCGAATTGACGAAATCATATAACCCTTTTCATTTTGAACAAGTTTACAAAACTTTGAGAAATACCTAAAGCATTCACTTTTGTGTGCCAAAAAATAAGTCCATGTGTATCTACTATAATCATCTACGATGACAAATGCGTATTTGCTATCTCCTAGGCTTGATATAGCAATTGGTCCAAACAAGTCCATATGGATCAATTGCAAAGGTCTAGAGGTGCTTATTTGGTTCTTAGGTTTGAAGCAACTTTTTATTTATTTTCCTAGTTGACATGCATCACACACATTATCTTTGATGAACATGATATGAGGAATTCCTCTTACAAGTTCTTTAGATGCAATTTGAGAGATTAGTTTCATGCTAGCATGACCTAATCTCCTATGCTAAATCCAAGCATCGTCATGCAAAACCAAAAATCATATTTCATTACAAAGATCATCAATCTCGATAGTGTATACATTATTTTGTTTTAGGGCAATCATAGATGTGTTTTTGTGTGGTTTTTCAATAATATACGCATTAGATTCAAATCTAATGATATATCATTTATCATATAATTGACTAATACTTAAAAGGTTATACTTTAAACTATCAATTAACAATACATCTTTAATAAGAAGGTTGGATTTATTACCTATGGTTCCTTTGCCAATGATTTTAACTTTATTGTTATCTCCGAAGGTGACATATCCTTCGTCTAGACTAGTGAGCTTAGAGAAATGAGATAGATCTCTAGTCATATGTCTTGAGCATCCACTATCAAGGTAACATCTCTTGCTCCTAGCTTGTGATGGTACATTTTTCTATAAAAGAGATGATTTTTAGGTACCCATTTGACCTTGGGTGCCTCAAAAATCGAACAACATAGCTTATCATGTTGCATTGAGTCATTTGAGATTCTTTTAGGAACTCAAATCAATTTATGTGGACTACATTTCTTGAATGGACAATGATAAGCTATATGTTCAAATTTGCAACAAAAGTTACATTTGTTTCGGGATGAAATATGCAAAGTAGGGCCTTTAACAAAGGTGGTTGGATTTTTGTGAGAGCTACTCACAAATTCGATTTCGCCTCTCCTATGAACGTGACCTTTATTGGCAAGGATTATGTTCAAGAACTTACTACCAACCTCAAAGTTTTTTAAGGTTTCTTTTAGTAGCAAGTTTTCCTTTTGAAGTATTTCTAGTTCATTACATTTCATACATGGAGCTAAACTATCATTGTGCTTAACTTTTAATCTATCAAAATCATTAATAAGAGAAGCATGCTGCTTTTTTAACAATTTATATTTTTTATTAATTAATTTGTATCCATCAAATAAATCATGAAAAGTATTTAATAATTCATCAAAGGATAAATTTGCATCAAATGAACTTGTTACCTCATCTCCAATGGCCATTAGTGCTTAGTGAGCAACTTGCTCGATGATGGTAGGCTCCTCTTCTTCGGATGCACTTGAGTCATCCTATGTAGCTTTGAGAGCCTTCTTCTTTGGTTGCCTCCTTTTTGCTTGGAAATATTCACTCTTGAAGTGTCCCGGCTTCTTGCATTCATAAGCATATAACTTGTTCTTTCTTTGGTTCAAATTTATTTTTAATATTATTTTTGAATTTATTTTTTTATAAATTTTTTGAATTTTCTTGTCAATAGTGCCAAGTCTTCATCAAAGTCCTCATCACTTGAGTTTTCTTTCAAGTGGTCTTCTTGTATTCTCAGTGCTATATCCTTCCTGTTCTTTGGAAGGGTGTCCTCAAGCTCTTCATGAGCTTTACATGTCATTTCATAGGTCACCCAATTAATTCTTCAAGAGGAAAATTATTTAGATATTTGGCCTCTTGAATGACCATTACTTTAGGATCTCAACTTTTTGGAAGGGATCTTAATATCTTATTAACGAGGTCAAAATCCAAGAAACCTTTACTAAGTCCTTTTAGACCATTGACGATATCCGTAAATTGAGTGTACATGTCTCCAATAGTCTCACTCGGTTTCATTTGAAACAACTCATAAGAATGCACTAAGAGATTAATTTTTGACTTCTTCACTCTACTAGTGCCTTCATGAGTCACTTCGAGTGTGTGTCAAATATCAAATGTCATTTCACAAATGGACACATGATTAAACTCGTTTTTATCTAAGGCACAAAACAAGGCATTCATAGCCTTTGCATTTAAAGAAAAAGTTTCTTCTCCAACTTATTCCAATCGTTCATTCGAAGAAAAGACTTTTGAAATCTATTTTCTATAATATTCCATAGTTTAAAATCCATTGAAATTAGAAAGATCCTCATTCTAGTCTTACAATATGTGTAATCCATCCCATTGAACATGGGCGGATGTGTAATTGAATAGCCCTATAGGTTGCCGGTGAATGCCATCTCTCTTGGGTTTAAAACCATATGAGAGTAAACCTCGCTCTGATACCAATTGTTAGGATCAAGAGCGACTAAGAGGGGGGATGAATTAGTGCAACGGAAAACTTTTACAATTTTAGAAAATTGTTCGTTTTGTTTAAAACCGATTTCGATGAAAATGATTTTGATTTAATTTGTTTCGGAGAGATTAAAAACTTGAAAGCTTTCGTAAAAGTGCAAGAGAGGATTAAGGAGATTTGTAGTAATGTAAATTACTCAAATAAAAAGCAAACTAGGATTTAGAGTGGTTCGGTCAATGTGACTTACATCCACTTTCGGATTCGTCCTCCGACGAGCTCTCCGGTATCCACTAGAGGCCTTCCTTCAATAGGTGAAGACCAACAACCTCTTTTACAACACTTTCTCCTTTTCACGGGTATAGGAGAGAACCCTTACAAGTCTCACACCTCTCTTGAATGATCTCAAAACTTAGAAAGGGAGGAGGACTCTAGCATTTGTTTACAATACTTTTATACCCCAATAACTCAAGATTATCTCAGTATTTTTATGCCCTTTCATGCAGAAAAGGGTGTGGTTTTTAAAGCCCCAATGACAATAAAAAATGGAGCCAAAATGGGTCTCATCCTGGATTTCTAGGGTACTGGTGGTACCATCACCATTACTAGGTGGTACTACCGCCTGACACCTGACACTAGGCAGTACCATCGCCTAGAAATCCTAGGGCACTACTTTCCAAGCGATGCCACCGTCGGTCAGGAATTCAGGGTCTGAATTGGGTGCTCAATTCGACCCAATTCAGCCCTGTTAAGGGCCCAGTTGGCCCCTAATTAAGTTAGTGGGAATACCTTCCAATCCAAACTTAATTTACTCTCTAACTATGACAGTTAAGACTTAATTACATCACTTCTTGTTCCGGTGCGTCAATTGCTCTTCCGACGAGCTTCCGACGTACTTCTAGCGAACATTCGACGAACTCTCGGTAATGCTCCGACGAATTCCCGACAAGCTCCTGGAATTTACGACGATATTCTTGGCAAGTTTCGATAAGCTTCTTTGGTAAGCTCCTGGACTTCTCGGTTGGCTCTGGTAGAACTTCCGATGAATGTCCAGACTTCCGACGAACTTGACTCCAGCACAACACTTGCTTTATGTCTTACTGCTATTGTAGTTAATCCTGCATACTTTTCTGAATATATAGATTAGATCAAATAAATTATAATTGACTTCATCATCAAAATATAAGATTCAACAAATAGAACACAACATAAGAAACTTAAATCTAACATTGTACGTAGAAACTTAAGATAAGAAAATATGCACCTTTTAAGTTTTCTTGAATAACTGAATGCATGTAGAAGGTTTCGCAAAGAATACCATAAGAACATCATGGCATACGATCGAAAAATGCCGTGTAAAGACTCACAAAGTTAGGAGAGTACATAAGATAAGCATTGTATCCATTAGAAAAATGAAAATGAGTAATATATTGAACTTGCATTAGGTGCATTTAACCAAAATAAAAAATAAATAAATAAACAGGATCGAAACAACTTTGTCATAGCATGCAAGTAGCCTATGGCATTGGAGTGTCAAAACTATATATGCCAACAAGAATAGAATAGCATGACCAACACATACTAATAATGATGTGAAACTTCAATCAAGAATAATGCACGATCAATTTTTACATGATATTAAGACCAAAATGGAGATTTATGTGATTTTGGTATCGAAGAAGTGATGCAAGCAGCAAAACACCATAGTAGTTTATCACTCAAGCACTCAAGTTAATGATCATTCTATAGTGTAACCAAACTTATTATATGTATGTACATCTTTCCTTTTTTGACATCGATTCCTTTTTCAATTTTATGTCACACTTTGATCTCGAACATAATATTATGAAGCAGCAATAAAATGTCAATTTGGTTTAGAAGTCTGCACGATAACTCTCAAAACAGCAACTATGTTGCCTCCTAAACAGTTTTTATACAGCAGAGCATAGATAATTTCTTTGTCCAACCACTTCAAAATAATCTTCCTAATGAATATTGAATTGAGAAATAGATTGTGAAAATAATTAATTTTATTTATGGAAGAGATAAGTATTTTTATAGATTTTGATGAACAGAGATTTCTCCATCATTCACTCAAATTTATGATTGAGTGACTATAAATTTGAAAATAATCTTCAAATCTACGATTGATCCTCAAATTTATTATTGATTAAGAGTATAAGGAAGTAATGAAGTTGTTCATATTTTTATCATAATCTTTTATTAATAAAAGATAAAAATTCAAATAGAAAACTTACTTACTAGACGACTACTTACAATTAGACTAGCGGAGGCTCAAACCTTTTGAATAAAATTCATGTTTTCTATGATATATATATGTATATATGTATGTATATATATATGTATATATATACATATACATACAGATATACATATACATATATATATACTATATATTTATACATATATATATACATATATATGTATATATCATTCAAGATATATATTATCATTTATGATTTCGATGCCATTCACTACTTTGCACTTCATCCACTACGGACAAGACTAATCTGAAAGGAAAAAGGATAAACATAAAATAATCACTCATAATGTATAATTCCAATTATGAAGACACACTAACATGATAAGAGGAGCAAAAACTTACAGTAATGTATTGACCAAAATTCTACATAAACTCATAATACTAGAGAAACATATAGTTATTGTCTTCCTCTGAATTGATCAAATGACTTGTAGTACTTGCTTTTTGGAATTTTTGTTACATTTACCATGAACTAATTGTTATCAGGACCATAAAAATAAGTCCAAAAAAAATATAAACATATAAAAATGTGTCATTTTAGTTAAACATAATAGCTATCAGAATCATAAACAATGAATTTGCATATATGTGTGTGTGTATATAATATATATATATATATATATATATATATATATATATATGTATATATAATATATATACATATATATATATATATATATATATATATATATATATACTATATATATATATATATATATATATGTATATATAATATATATATATATTATATATATATATATATGTATATATAATATATATATATAATATATATACATATATATATATATATATATGTATATATAATATATATATATATGTATATATAATATATATATATATATGTATATATAATATATATATATATGTATATATAATATATATACATATATATATATATGTATATATAATATATATATATAATATATATATATATATATGTATATATAATATATATATATATGTATATATAATATATATATATAATATATATATATATGTATATATAATATATATATATATATATATATGTATATATAATATATATATATATTATATATATATATATGTATATATAATATATATATATATGTATATATAATATATATATATATATGTATATATAATATATATATATATATAATATATATATATATATATATGTATATATAATATATATATATATGTATAGATAATGTTATCATTTTTCATTACAGAATCATTGCCAAATTTGCATTAAATTTCTTTATTAATATGGTAGCATCTAAGAAAGTGGCAAGTTGACTTACCTTATCTCATGATCATATGAAGGGAAATTTAGGAGCATCAGAGCAAGTTAATCCCATTTGTCTTGTTTTGTTCGTCGAGATGAATCTTGCGCATAGACTGTCTCTTTCAAGCTACATCTCCATAAGCGAAACAACTTACTCATTTTTTTGAAGGGAAGGATGAAAGCCTGAGATCACTTGTCGACGCTGAAACATCTCCATAGGGACCAGACTGAAGCTTCACCCTCGAGATGAGGAAAATGTGACCCTCAAGGTGTCCACCTTAGATATGTTTTATAGTGCATACCAAACACTAATAATATCTCTATCCACTAAACAAAACCAAAGTTGAATGAATCTTGAAAGGTATGCTAATATAATTTGGAAGCATTCCACGTAGTAGTCAGTTCAATTCTGCCAGAAAGTGAACTCGCAACTTATATTTGCATAGTCAAAGAAATCATGACATATTACGGCACCTAAGCAAAAGGAAAAGATAAATGACTGTAATGAGTATAAAAGATCATTGTAAAGAATGTGAGTTACTGGATTGCTATATTGAAGTCTGACTCCAGCAATACATGACAATTGTAGGGAAATTTTGAGTAGAAAATCAACTAGTTTGGAACCCATGTCATAATACTGCATGCTCATAATTTAAGGAGACTTGCAACACAGAACTATTAATTTGAACAACTAATTTAAATGGTTCCAACTAAGGAAAAAGAAAAAGAGCATGGTAAATAATACCGAAAATCTAAGTAGAATATGAATAAGTTGCCTAGATATGTAGATGAACAAGCACATCTTGATCATCTTCAAGATATCAGATGTAATAATTATGGCCATCAGGTAGGACCAACTTTGTTTCTCCAATACAAGAGCTATTATCATACAACAGTGAATCAAAAGGATTAAAGAGTATAGCCTTTAACACCACCTTTATCAGCTACACTGTGATACACATTTGACCATCATTACTTACTCTAGCAAGTGGAGGAAAACAATATGTTAAACATCCATTAAATCTCATCAATTTTGACTACATATTTATTCCCCACCGTACCCATCAGTTGAGAAATACCATATCTCTCTTCCTGCATGAAGAATAAACAGCAAAGGTGTCACACATGACTTTGCAAGCAACAGTGCTGCTTAGGCAATTTATAATTCCTAACCTGATCAACAATAGTTGCAAGGAAAACAAAATATGTTGTTGGGCAAAATAAAAGTAAGAATTGGTTGGTATGAAGATAAGTCAAAATCCAGTAATGTCAAGAATAACTTTTCCACAAACATTTTTGTTGGACTAGCAAATTAATCCTTACTGTTTCAGAAAAGCTTGTAGATGTAAACTAATAAAACAACTTTGATTTTAATATTAGTTAATTAGTAAAAGTTTTTAATGAGAACAATTGGAATTTACCTGCAGTTGGATGACCAGTTATGAATTTACCCTTTTGCATATACTCACTCACAAATCCTGCTTCTTTTAGTAGGCAAATGACACATTCATGGTTGTAGCTCGCTTCCTCGTAAGGAAATGCTCATTGATGATCCAATCGATTTCGAGGATTTAGGTTCCCACGGGGATGATTATCATTTGTAAGAGAACGCATCGATCGAATTAGAGAACCATGCATCCTCGATTTTCTTTTCAAGAATTCATCCAAATTTTAATATTTGTTATTTTCAAATCTCAACTTTCACTCGCTCATATAAATTCCTTTCCATTTTCTTTTTCTCGTATCTTATTTGCACAATCCAAGAAGTTGAATCTCATCAAGCAATTGTGATTTTAGGTGTACTGTAACAATAGAGAAAGGCTAACCAGAGTAGCACCCATGTTCCTGGGTAAACCTTGTCATACATCCAAATGAAAATATTGGAAGTGAAGCAGTTCATGACACTTTTTTTTTTCTTCTTTCGATTTCTTTTGTTATAGATTTGATCAAAATATCGACTCCAATAAGAACCACTATTTCTCTTCAGCAGTTGAGAATGCATGGCAGTTGTTGGAAAACAATGAGCAGTAGCAGAGGAACAGAGTAGTCTACTCAAACAACAGTTGCAACCAAAACCTAATTCCAAATAATTTACTCACAACAATATCTTCAAAATAATCAAAAACTGAAGTATGATAAGCTTGTTCAGATATACTAATTTTGCAAGCTGAAGGAGATGAATCCATGAAATGCTCAGATACTAAATGTAGGCCTCATCTCATCATCAGGCATCAGAACCAACACATTCTTTGTCCAAAGAACATATCATATAATATATGGTCATTCATGACACATTAATTCATCAGTATTTCTTGAAAGATAACTGAAGCATCCCAACTGGTAGATAACACAGAAGACACTACTTCAGCATTGTTGCTGACACATGATGTGCAGATCTATTAATGAAAAGCTACAAAGAGTTCCATCAAGTATAGCTTCAAAATACTCGAGTGAACACCACACAAGACAACTGAAGCATCATAACTAGTAGATAACACATATTACTCTTTGTTTAGTTAGCAGAAGACACTACTACCTCAGTATTGTTGTTGACACATGACGTGCACATCTATTGATCAAATCCAACGCTACTTTCAAAATAGAAGCAAATAAGAGTTCACTCTAGTAACAATGAACACCAAACCATGCTGTCCCTTATCTCCTCTAAGATTCTGAAAGACAATATTATACCCTTTTAACTTCAAAGAAAACAGAATATTCTACATGATCTTTGACGATGATCTATTACTCACTCACTTTTGGTGCTAGTCCCAAATTATTCTTTCACTGATCTTAAGATTAACTATGACAAATCAATCATTTACTTTCCAAAATATTGTTCAGCTTTTGCTCTGCCTTTGGCATTCGGGAGGAGAACTAGCCATTCAAATATTTTGGCATATAGGGGAATAATACCAACAATCCTCGGTGGATAAAGTTATCGACAAAATTGAAGGTTGGTATAAGAATCTTCTCTCCTGAGATAGCAAAATTGTCCTTATCAAGTTGGTCATTAACTCTTTGCTTATTATATCCTCCTAAACTTCTTATGAGTCTCTGACAAAATCTTTAACAAAAATCTCCTCCTTAACTAGAAATTTTCTTTGGAACGATAGTGTGCTAATCATTGCAACCTGCATCTTATTGGTTAGGATATACTTACCAAACCAAAAGATAGCCAGTGTCTTTGGGTTTAGGAACAACAACACCATTGCCAGAAGAAAAAAAAAAAAAAGATTAATGCGTGCAAAATATCTATTGTCAATTTTAAACAGGAAGAATAAGCTGAGTGACTATTTTCACTTGTAAGTATGGTGGCTTAAATCCCTCGGATCCCGACCCACCCAAAAGAGCCTCTAGGATGGCTCGTGTTCCATCGTCAAACCTTGCCAAATCACTCAATACTAGTATTTTCGAATCCTTATTGGCCCTACTACCTCTCTCTCTCTCTATCTCCTACTGGGAGGACCCCTGGTTAGATCATACACCTTTTCTCCCAAGTGCCATTCGTTCATCCATGTTGATAGCATGAATCTTATATATAGTGTGGCAGATGTCATGCATAATGGTTCTTGGTGTGAAACCTTGTTGCTCTCTTTGTTTTATGGATCTTAAATCGAAAGAAAGAATTCGAGCCATTCACCTCCCACATCAGCTCGATGATGACACATGGGTCTAGACGCATAGCCCATATGGATCCATGTCGGCAAGTAGTGCCTATCGAAGCTCGAGAATTGGTGGGGTTGGAAGGCATCTTGACAGTTGAAAATGACTCCTAAAGTCAGTCAAATTTTTTATATGCCTCCCCACCTTCTTCTCCTGGCTTGCTAACTTTATTCACTACTAGGGTGATCTGTGCTTTTTGTTTTTTTTTTTTTTTGTGTACAACTTGCATTTTGATCCCCTTCTACCCATCTTCTTCACTTGTGTTTTTGGATCTCCATGCAATCTAAACTTTATTATCGCTTCAAAAGATTTCACAACTAGCACCTTGAGGAATGGTTTGAGGGAGGGGGATAGCCACTCCTCAGCCAAGCTTACCCACCAGTGGATAACACAGCTTACTCACCATCTGGTTAAGCAGAAGATACTGCTAAGGTATGGTGGATGACACATGATGGATGTGTCATGAACTTCAATTCATCACTACTCACCTGGAAAGATCACTGAAGCATCATAACTAGTAGAATTATATGTTTAGTTACCACAAGATGCTACTTCTTGAGCATTATTACTAACACAAGATGTGCACAAGCACCGATCAATCCAACACTGGTTTCACATAAGAGTTCCATCAAGCATAGATTCATAATACATGAGCGAACACCACAGTTAAAAGTTTCTCCTCCTCAAACCATGCAAGACAACTGAAGCATAGCCAGTAAATAACACAGCACACTTACTATCTGTTTAGCAGAAGATACTGCTGCAGTATAGTGGATAACACACATTGTGGGCGCCATGAACTTAACCTAGACGAAGGTCATGGGAGCCATATCTCATGCCATGAAGGTTCGGCTGGCTTGGCTGAACTCGGAACGAGTACATGTGAGCTCCGCCATTCGCGAGCGCGAGAGCACCTTCGTAACTGGTAGGCTCATCTTCAATGAATCCGTAAACTGGGTGGTCATCTCTCATCTCCTGAGCGCACCAGAGATCACATTAGATGACGCTTTGGACAAACAAAAGAGGAGCGAGTACACAGATGTTGCGGTATACGAATAGAGGTATACCAGTTCATGCAGTAAGTTCCTGTGAGCTTCTTGGGAGTTCTTCAGCTGCATTCAACGTTACGACACAGTAAGTTAGTATCCATTTGTACTAAGTAGACAAAATACTATTAAGCTGGCAGCTAATTTGTTAGTAAATGGAAGTTTGATATATTACATTGAAATTTTTTTGTCACTTCATTTTAAGGCTTTAAATTAGGCATTCATGTTTAATCTTTTTTTTTTTTGTTACTTTTTCATATTGACAATCATGAGAATGCGAATAACATAATCAAATCTAAAAAAATTATTAATAGATAGTTTTAGAAAAAAATAATGCAACGAAAGAAAGGAGAACATACAATACTTAGCAAACACGAAAAAAGAAACTATATCAGACGTATCGATCTCGCTTTATCGATAGCAAAAGCTTTTACAAACATGAAAAAAATAACATGGATACATGGAAAAAATGACATATATTTGGATATCTTGGAGAAATAAACTCATATATATAAATGTAAAGAGAAGGTGATGCTCGACTGTACAAGACCATGAATGGATTCATGTCATTTACAGAGTGATACAAGGTGTATAAGACCAATTTGCACACAAGAACAATAATCAAGCTTTAAGCTTCTTGTTAAGACAACTTCTCAGTAAGTCTCTTTGTTGCGTTTAGTATCTTTAGTTCTGCATCTGTTTTTGGGTGGATTGTTGTAAATTTAATCCTCTAAGAGTAACATAACTTGTGCCAAAAGCTGCAACAAAAATTATCTTATGATAGTAGACAACAAAATGTGGCATTCTATGTAGCTATATTGTGTTTGGGTGGTGTCAGGATCTTCCATATGTATATTCTTCATGTTCTCTTGCAAACTTTGCTATTGCAGTTATTTCAGAAAGCTTATTAGATTAATCATTGATCAAAATTTTATTTATTTTCTTAATATATCATAAAATTTTCAATAAGAATAAACCGAATACAAAGTCTACATAGTCTTATCATTGTATATAGAGAAATTTGACTCATCATCTAGTTCACAAAGAAACAACATGTTATCATAAAACTCTTAATATAAACCACATGTCATCAAATATTCATAGGTGCCACAATGCATCAAAGTGTCAACAAGAAATAAAAATGCCAACACCTCTACAATGAATTCAATATATAGTCCATAAGATTGTAGTGTTAACTGGAAAGAAGAAGAAAGATCAAAAAAAAAAAAAAAAGGAACACACTGAATTCAACTTTCATTCATCATCTTTGAAGTTAAACATCAATACTTCAAGTTTGTGAGATTGAGAAATTGAGATAATGATGAATATACTTTTTAGTTGTTAGTAGCTCTTTTCTTCTCCTATACTATCCTTTCTGTTTAGAACCTATCATCCTTCTCCAAAAATTTCCAGCACCAAATTCATCATCCTTTAGATCTCTCTATGTTGGACTTCCAACAAGCTATAACTTTGTTTCTGTGCAGTTGCCACCACTTAATGTGCCAACAAAGCATGAGATTTGTGCCTACAGCTCTATACAAAGTGACACACTATCAGCTGACAACCTGCCTACAGCTCTTCCAATTGCCACCCCTGAGTCCTACCAACCATTAGATGCTCGAAAACTTGTCTCTATAATTCATTGAGTTGGCAAGATAATTATGAGCAATAAACTCAATAACATTGAGATGTTAGAGATTCGTTTCACAATCTGTTTAACTGTGATGTTGTTGTTTGATCCTTTCGATGTGAACTTCATGTTTGATCTTACAATGACTGTGTAAGATGGTATCAGAGGATGCCAGCAAGATGATCAATGATGTGTAACCTTGTTGAATGAATCAACCACAAAAGAATTAAACCCTGATTAGGCAACTATCATTATGAAGCACCTGTTCCAATTTGCATGTGTTGCTGAAGGCTTAGTTCTTCACTAGTTTATCATAGCCAATTGTCGATAAAGAACAATTCACTATATGTTTATTTTACTAATATGCTATAGTAACATTACATATTTTGGTACATATAAGCATGAAAATAGGTAGGATATGGATCAGATGCTAGGATACCTATATTTATATCCACCTTCAATCAGGGCACATAATGAATGTAGTTACAGATATTAGACAAATAGCAAAGTTTGAAACTATACTTGTCCAATATGGATGAAGAATACAATTGGATAGGCTAACTTATTAATAAGATTTTGAAAATACATGAATGCATAGAAAATGTATACAAAGTAGGCTATATGAAAACAAATACTAAGTTTAATTGATGCAATAATTTAAACAAGCATGCTGTCACGTACAAACTTATAAATGAATACAAACAAAATTGAAAAATAAAAGAAACACATTTTATAATAAACAAGATGCAGTATAGTGATAAGCATGTTAATATGGATGCTAATGAAAGCCTTTAAAGACTAAAATATATTGTATGAAAAAAGACAAACTTATTTTGATGTCATATTTGAATTCAAGCAATGCAACATATTTAACAATAGAGGGAACGCTAACCATGGAATTCAGACACTTGTGTTAAAGCTCTAACAACACTTGTGGTGAAGTCCACATAAGTTTTCAGTCCTAGAGGAAGGTCAGTTATGTGAAACTTGTTATATCATTCCAATTGCCACTACTTAGGACTCTAGTTCATACTGTGATCGTACAGTAATTACTTCTTAGTATGATCATATAGCTATGAGATATATTCGATCGTAAATTCTTTTTGCTACCAATATTTGATACTTAGTTTCTAGCTAATTTCTCCTGGATAGATGTTTTCCTTTTTTAGCTGAGATGTAGATCCTCCGACAAAATTAGGATTTTTCTGTATCTTTAAACCCCCGCCTAAGATAAATGTTGAGTTAATCCTCTAGTTGTGTTGTGTGAGACTATATTTTAACATGACAGAACCATTTTCCCCAATTTAGCTATTAAATCTTGCGTCAAAGCCACCTAATATTTCCTTACATTTTCATCTAAAGGGATAGTGTACTCGTCAAAGCCACCTAATATTTCCTTACATTTCCATGGTGCAAAAAATGGGTAATATTTAGTATATAGCATGGTTTATTGTATCTATGTAATATCACTTGATATAGGTATTATGTCTTATAGGATCTCGATACGCGAATCGCTCTCTACTGGGTGATATCGGTCACTTGACCCCATATCAAATGATATAGGATTTGCAATAGATAATAATGGTCGAAATCCAACGGTTATCGATATGTACCAATTAGTAATGATTGAATTTTGATCGTTACTGATGTACAAGTAAGTAACGATTAGATTTTGATCATTATCAATCAAGAGTTAAGATTGTCCTATTTCATAGGGTCAATTTAATCGTTTGAGACATAGAAATGAGTTTTTAAACCCTTTCCTCCCCCTTCTTTTAACTTATTTTACTCTCTCAATCACTTAAACTCTTTTTTATTTGCATCTCTCTTATTCTCAGTTTTTTAATCTTCTAAACTCAATAAGACTATAATTTATGGATTGGATCAAATTTGAGAGGTTAATTTGGAAGCATTAAGAGGAAAAACACTCAAGTATGTATTCTCTTTCTAGATTTTATTTATTTATAAGATGATTAAGTCTATTCTAAATTATGTATGACTTAATGTTTAATATGTTATTTAATATATTTTTGATGGTAGAATAGTAGTAATTAAGATTTTAAATGTTGTGGTTAATATGTTTAATATTATTTTTAAAAAAATTATATCGTTAATAGGTTAAATCTTTATATTTCATGCATATTAAGGATTGAATCATATGTTTATGATGGTATAATAGGTTTAATTTGATTTTAATTTAATTTTTAATTCTACAATTAGTAGTTTTAATAAAAATTTAATCAATATTAGATCAATTTATATTTTTTTTATTAAATTATACTAAATTTATATTTATTTTTAATTTAAAAACTATAATCTAACTTTTTTTCTATTTTTAAATTTTTTAAAAAAAATTATGAATTTAGGTATACGATCGACACACCTCGATACATACTATACGATTGATAGATTGGTACGGATCGAAATTATAATCCTTGGTATATAATAATAAAAACTAATTTCTTCTTCATATTACTCATAAGATTTGTGGCTTAAAGCTTCTCATTATGTATTCAGATAAAAAATTTTACTCCCTAATAGATAAGTATGCACAAGTGATAAGTTCAACCAAGAATGATTTAGATACCGATATATAATCAATATGTTTCTCATTACCGAGCGTACCAGTCCAACAGCTACTCAAATTTTTGAGTAAAACTAACCATGCAAGTAAGACAGCAACAAAAATCATAATTAATCTATGATTATTCACAATAACTAAGAGGGGAACAGAAAATTATGTCAATATATATGTTTTTATTTTTGGTCTGTTAGAGAAATAATCTACAACTGAAATAAGTTAAAAAAAAGCCTTCTCTTAGAGCCATTATCAAGTTGAAAGTAAGCTTATAAAAGTTTAATAGAAATTTTGCCCTATTCTGTGCACATTCAGATAAGTGGGGACTGCTCATGTTGATGTTATCTTGGTTCCGAAGGATGAAGACAACATACCTTCTTCTTGTAGGTATCTGTTTGAGTACTGATCACATGATACTGCCATTAAAAAAAAAGAAAAAAAAGAATCAAGTATTAGATTGCAGTTTTTATGTTCATTTCTGGTGCCAAATGCCATGCTTTTTTTTAAGAATATATATTGACTTGGAAGTATATTTATGCAACAAAAAAAAAAAACCTTACAAGTAAAAAGCGGTAATTAAACTTTAAAATTGAAAAAGAAACCTAAATGAGATCAGAAGCAGTTACAATAAGATAAAGGCATACACATACATATACATATACATGTATATATATTCCAACACATGTGAAACTTCCAAGTGCTCAGAGATCCAGAAAAGTGAAGCCAGGAACAATAATTCTCACCGGATGAAACAATCACATGAAGAATTAAAACCATATACTCTATCTTTCTGTAGTATATATATCATGGAAAATCTACGAGTAGAACAAGTAAGTATTGCAAGAGATATGCCATAGATGACTGTGTTCTTACTTTCCTATTGCGAACAACCTTCAATGCTTCATCCAAATTTTGCTCAAGACCGCGCAGTTCCTCTATGTCCATCCCATCCAAGTCTTCACCCATTCTTTGCCTTTTTGTAGCATCAAACAGCATCCCTTTGGTGCTCATATATATGCAACTAGAAATAGTGTTCCTTTGGAGAAAGGGAAAGGAAAAAAGAGAAGGGACCTTATTTCTCTACGCAGGTTGCGGTTAATCTGCTTCAGATGGTTGAGATTGTTTTGCATTCTCTACTTCCACCCCAAGAGAAAGAAAGAAGCATGTAAGACATGAGACCCTTGATCATGAGTGAAAGCATATACAGACATGGAACTCGGAGATGAAGGTCGTTCTTGCCTCGTATTGTGCACTCCACAGGTTGATTCCGGAGACCTGCTGGTAGCGATCAAATATCTTCTTGGTGCTGGTCATGGCAGTGAGTTGTGACATGAGGCAGGGAAAGCAAAGCAAGAAAGAGAAGCTCTACATGGAAAGAAGAAGAAAAGAAAGAGGCAGAGGCAGGAGGAGGTTGGTTGATGTACTCGGTGGAAGGGCTGCAGTACTCGGAGAACTTGCCGGTGCTGGAGAACATGATGATGGAAACCTCAGCATCACATAACACAGTCAGCTCCTTTGCCTTCTTCATGATCCCTGTCCTCCTCTTGGAGTATGTCACCTGCCTATTGGTTGGGTTCTCTATCTTCTTTATTTATCTCTATCTTCCCCCGCCCCATCTCTCTCGCGTTGCACTATGATCTCCCCTTCTTCTGAAACAACACAGTGAGGACAAAGGGAAGAAGAAAAGATGAGGAGGGGCTCAAAAAGAGGCCATAAAGCTGCTGAGGGGGGGTGGTGGGTGGGTTGTGTGGAGCAAGAGAAAAAGAAGGAAGAGGTTTCCATTTGAGGGAAGGAGTGCAAAAGCCAGAGTTCCCATAGATGGGGCCAGTGTTTCCAAGTCTGTGAAAGACTTGTAGGTAACTGATAGCATGTGATGTCCTGCCACTTCTAAGAATCAGTCACTTTTCCTTGTCTCACACTTCCCCAGGAATCTCTCGTAATTTTCCATGTAGCTGCAAGTATGCAATATGGTGGTAATCAAATCAAACAATGATCTTTGTAGTATCTATATACTTGGCTTTTTTCTTTTTCTTTTTCTTCTCTTTCCCATCGACACACTCAACTTCACCGGTATTTTCCATCACCTCTCTCTCTCTCTCTCTCTCTCTCTCTCTGTAAATGTTGTTCCAAGGATAAGAGATTTACAGGCTTTCTTCTGCTGGTAATAAACTCTCAAACAAACAAAAGCCTTGTGTGGTACTTGTAAAGGAACAGCAGAGGCATTGCTACTCTTTTTTTATCGTCTTTGCTTCGAGAATGAGTAGGCTGAGTGTCTCCTTCTTGTCAGCCAAACTCTATGGGTTTGAGGGGGTGCGTGATGCGAGAAGAGCGATGCTTGTGTGTCAAGTCACAGGGGTCATGTCCCATCCACACAGATGAAACTTGACAACCATTAAGGAAGCTCAAAGTTGCTGCTGACAGTCACCTCTTTTGTTAGGAACCACCGAGCAGTTCTCCAGATGTAATGTTGACATCTACTATCAGCTGAGAGTCACCTTTTTTTTACCACCAAGATTTCTTTCACATAATCTAATCGAGCAAAGGGAGATTAGTGTGAGCAGGAAAACAAGACTGCAACACCTACTGATTCTCTCTCTATTCATCTCAATCGTTTTATAATAACACCCTATTTTCATCAATTGGTGTAGTCAAAATTCTAGAGCTATTGTTATTAGTTCATTCTTTTTAATGACCAAACTATTGATCTTTCATTACTGCTGAAATTTTGGGATTTCTGAAACACAAACTATCAGATATACACTCAGCCTTCAGATCAAGATAGTACTTCTTTGTCTGCCATCCAAAATGCTTGAAAACTGGCTAGGAAACCATAACATATTATTCAGACTTTAGGATATTTGTTATGTGTCTCCTCTCTGGTGTCACCCTCAGTAAAAGTCTTGTTTTGTCTTTCTGACTCATTGCCCGTGATGAGCATAACCTACCCTATTTTTAGGGCTTATCAGAAGGAAAACAGTTTATATATCCAGTAGGACAAATTGTAAGTTCACCATATGGAAAATGTGAGTTATTAAATCAAGTAAAGCACTGTAATGCAGCCTCAAATGGTTCACTTTTCTATATACCAAAGATGCATTGACTTTTAAACATCACATGTAACATCAGAACCCAACTACTGACTCTGATATTATCCATACAAGACACAGATGTAGCCACTTCAATTAAAAGCATGATTGACATGAGCTCTCTCCTCATCATAGAATGAAAGGATACTACCTAATAGCTTACAAGAGAAGTGACACCATCCACATTTTGTAGGCTCAAAATACAGAAAGCTTCAGTAGTCATATAAGCTGCCTCTCATAAGACAACTTTTAGATGTATCACATCCATTAGTGTGACTTAACCTTCAATTCTAGAATCAAATTTTACTTTGAACTCTCTCACTAGAAACCTGCTGATTTTGGCCGCATATTATAAAAAAAAAAAAATTAAAAAATCATACTCCTGATTTTTCGACGGAATTACAATTGGCAAACTGTGATAACTTTAAACCAAATATTTAAGGGATGTTCCTGGTTTAATAGTTATTAGCCATCTATTGAAACAAAATACCTACAAAGGAAATTGATCCATGCATTGCAACTTCATATTTATAGATATTAATTAAGCAGTTATATAATCTTTATACAATGAACACTACAAGAGCTTTTTCTGCCTTGAGCTACAGAAACTGTGTCTAATTCCTCCATAACTCATTTTTGGAATCTGAAGATGCTATAATTCTAAAGTTGTCAGGGCTCAAAACAAATGTAGAAGAGTTTTCTATCCATATTGGAAGTTCTAGCTATTGAGAAGATACTTGTACATGCAATTAGTCTATTAGACCCTTCCATGCTGCAAATGGAATATGATCCAAATGTCACATGTATCACTTGTAAGGTAGCTTGCAACTCAAAATTGCATTTAGATATCCTCTCCTCTTCACCTTGTATTTCAATCTGCAGGCAATCAAATTCCCCTGTCGATCAAAGGTTGTTTCCCATAAAAGTATTTTAAACTAATACCAATCATGCAATGTGCTTCAATGGGTGACAAACAATATTCCCTTGACACTTTCCACAAACACCAAATCATATTTCACCATGTTTTCTCCATCCAATTAATCTTCTCATTTGATATTAATGCTAGCTAGTTGGTTAGTTAACATGTTTACTTCAAATTATATGAAATTTAATAGGAATGTAATTATGATCTCTTTCATTTAATTTATTGTGGAAGGCATCTGCCATCTGAGTTAAGAAGCTTAGATTCCCCCTTTCTGTATGAGAGCATTATATGGAGGCTGGTGGGTTCATTTGCAATACATGTGATTTTCTATGGATTCTTTGAGCCTTAATATACACATGGATATTGTCTCACTGATTTTTCATTTAAATTGTTCACTGAAAGGGAAAGCAGTAATTGTGCTTTGACATCCCAATAGTAGCATTTATTCCTCATAACACTGTTTGGTAGTGGGTATAAGCCATAAGATCAAGTTAGGTGTACCTTGAGAAGTGAAAGAACTCAAATCTAATTTTTACTCAACCTTATAGAATTAGAATTACTAATTTTTGTTTGATTTAACTGAAGAAGAATGAAACAGCTTTTCTTTTTCTTTGGTTTGCTAATAATGATTTCATATTGCACACAAGCCTAGTAGACATGATTGAATAGATTAACTTGTACTGTGAGAAATCAGCAACTTGTTTTCCATAGATACTCATTCATCCTTGTCATGACATAACATCAAGTTAAACCAATTATTATTAGCAAATTTGGTTATTACACATAAATCTAATTTTGTAAAAGAATCGTAATTTGTTAAAAATATAAAATAACAAGTCTGAGTCAAACAGAAGAAGAATAACATATATGAGATTCTTTTATAAAGCAAGACACATAAATAAAGCATAAAAATAACATATATGAGATTATTTTACGCAAAACACCATATGTAATTAAGTATGTTAAAGCATATGTGGTATGCTTTCATAAGATTTTAAGGTTTTGAAATTATTAATCATCCATTAAATCTTAAGATAGTTCTAGAGTATATTATGATTTTAAATTCTATATGTCCCTCATTCTAGTATTTAGTTAAAAATATTTGTACACGTTATGTCAATTTTTGGTTGTATGAGCTGAAAGCTAATTCGGAGTCAACCTAGTTTATTTTTTGAACCAATCTCAAGATGAACTACTATGTGGATTGCTCAAATCTTGTAAAATTACATCATGGTACTTCCGATAATGCTCCTTAGATGCTTAAAACAATAGACAAGTTAAACAAGTCAGATGTAGGTGTTTAATATCTTGAGACGTACATATGAATCTCCTTTTATAGTTGACATTTGGAGTTGTCACATCTATCTATTGCGTAATTTATGGGATTGTGGGAATAAGGAATTCAATCGTAATTATCGGAAGCCTACGCAGATTGTGTAGCTTTTCAACATGTGGCATTGATTGGGCACGTCCAACTAGTTTCACTCTATGGGGAGCCCATATGATGCTGAGGTGGAGCCAATGTGTCAGACACATAGAACTAATGTGTTGCCTACGTGACTCCTCCATGTCGATCATGTGGACCTAAGGTGTTGGTTGCAAGGTTAGTGTGTCGGCCACGTGAAGCCAAGGTGATGACTAGGTGACTCTTCCATGTTGACCACATGGAGCCGAGGTTTCAGCCTTATAGAGCTAAAGTGTCGGGTATGTGGCATCGACATATCACCAGCATCAGTTTTCCCATAACACATACCCCCCTTCCCCCCACTTCTCAAGCTGAGAAGTGTAGTAGAGTTAGGTCAAGAAGTAGTACTCGGTGGGCATTAACTATCGATACCATAGGTTAAGGGAACCTATGTGGCCAGTGGAAACAAAGTCACATGAGGTGGCACTCAACGGTTATCAATCGTCATGAGCCTAATTAAGTTGGGGTGACAGCGCATGATGGGCCAACTAATACCGATGTGGTTGGGTTGATGAAGCCGAGCACAATCATGTATAGTGAGTCGATAAGGTCGGTATGGTGGTGCAGTCACGTGCCATGCATGTTGCCCTTCTTAGTGAGTAGGCAAATCAACCAGTTGACTCCGTAACTCTAATATCCTTAGCGTAATATCCGCTCTTCTTAGCTCGATGCCCGAATCCATGACCTGAAGCCTTCTATCGATACGTCGATTGTTCCTCCGACTCGACGTCTAATCTTTTGACATGTTTTCCCCTAGCACAACATGATTTTTCCTGTTTTAATTGTCTCATCCTGATCGAAGCATCCTACGTCACTCAAAATGCAGATTAAAACATAAACACTTATAGATTGGTTTCATCATCAAAATCCGAGATTCAACAATCTCCCTCTTTTTGATGATGACAACCAATCGACGACGAAGTTAACCTTAACTCTCGGAGTTTAAACAAACTCCCCCTATCAATATGCCATATTGATAGAAACTCTTAGATTTAAAAATCTAAGCAACATGTCATGATCAAATCATGCATGACATCAATATACTTCTCCCCCTTTGTTATCAACAAAAAGGAGAAGTTCCAACTCTCATGTGTTTAGGCATAATAGTTTCAAATCATTGCATATTACACATAATTTCAAATTGATCATTATACAATTTTGCTATCATCATAGATATGCAAGGTATTAAGATAACATGTTCTACTTCATACAAGTTAGCAAATTTTACAATATTTTAGAACATGTAAGTTAGCAATTTTGAGATGTTCAAGAAAGCAACACTTGCTTCTTGAAATATAAAAGTTGCAAGCTAGCAAACTTTTGCTTCCTTTGCAATGTTTGAGCAAGTAATTTTGCTTCCATTGCAAAGTGCAATTTAGCATGTTTTGCATCTTGAGATAGGCAAGATAGCACTTTTGGTATGCAAATTTATAGTATGCAAGCTATCAAATTTTACACATAACAAAGTTAGCAAAATTTTACATCTTTTGAGATATGCAAGATGGACTATTTTGCCTCTTTTTGAAATGTGTAACTTGGCAAACATTGCTTCTCTTGATATTTGCAAGATAGCATTTCTTGCTTCCTTTTTGAGATTAGCAAGCTAGCAAGTTTGCCTCTTTTCATGATGTGCACGTTAGGAATTCTTTCTCCCCCTTTGTCATTGGCAAAAAGAGGGGAATAACAAAAACAATGGTGCAATTCATCAATTTTCAAATTATGATAAAAATAAAGTATCATTCTTATTGCAATACGTCATAATTGAGATAAACCTTGAATTTAGATTGAGTTAAAGTCAATGCAATTTTAATCATGATTCATATCATGTGCAATACATCATGTATATCATTATCATAAGTATTGCATACATCATTTCAAATTCATGAATATTTCATGTATTTATATCATCACATAAAGAATATCAAGAAGAATTAGTTGGGTGATGAGATAAATATTTCATGAATACAAGGATTTGTTCATAAAAATCATATCTTAAGAGATAAAATATCAAAGATCATGTAAATACCAAAAGGTATGATTCATTTTGATAAATAATTTCTTTAATAAAATGCAAGTCATGGTGAACGATCTTGATTTACATAAAGTTTCAAAACATAATTATCAAGATAATGGTTAGTTTCATATATCTCCTTTTTAGTAAATGGTTCAAGGAAACATAGGAGATATAAGATTTTGATTCATAAAGAAGATCTCAAGTAATTCCAATAAACCAAGATCATGATTTTAATAAAGCTTATTCAAATTCAAATCGTCAAAATCATCAAAATTACTTTCAAGAGATTCATCAAGATCAATAAGATAGAGAAAAATAATTTTCAAGAAAAAATATTTTCTTCTTTTTAGTTATTTCAATTCGTATGATTTTATTTCTTTTATGCCAAATAAAAACATGTATCATGTTTAAAATCGAAAGTGCAAGATTTATTACAACAAAGATTAATAAAACACTTTCATTATGGTAAAAATCGATAATCCGTAAATCATAAGATTCATTATGCATAATTTCAAAAATCTCATGCATAGAATAAAATCATCAATCATGATATCAAAACATCATTATGCATTATTAAGTCATTAAGCATGATTTCATATTTTCAATCAAAATCGAGAAATAATATGAAAATCAACATGATACACATTATTACTTCTTAATCACATATAGCATGATTTCATAAGGCATTTTTAATCAAAATCAATTTTCTTTTATTAAACATGTAATTTTTTATTATTATTTTCGAAATTACTATCATGATCATAATTTTTACATTTTCATTACATTATGTAAATTTTAAAAAAATAATTTTTCTAAACTAAATAATAAAAAAATACATCATGGAAAGCATCATGTAATTTCGAAATAAACTAAAGGCGTTTTGATTACCTCAACGTCGAAAGCCGTTAAGGCATTGTTTACCACCTTGCCTTTCTTGATTTTCTCCTCATCTTCGGAGAAGCTCATTTCATCCCCATTTTTATTCTTTTTCTTGCGTTTAAAGCAAGTAGTTACATTCTTTTTGTTCTTAAATTTTTGTTTCATTAACTTTTTAAATTTCTTAGTGAGTTCAAGTTCACCATCACTTGAGCTTATGCTCGAATGATCTTTAATTGTTCTATGTCCCAAATCCTTCTTGTTCTTTGAAAGGTGGTTCTCAAGTTCTTCATGTGCAATGCATGTCATTTCATATGTGATCAATGAACCAATTAGTTCTTCAATCGAAAAATGATTCAAGTTCTTTGATTCTTGTATTGCCGTTATTTTCGAATCTCAATTTTTAGAAAGTGATTGTAAAATCTTGTTAACGAGTTCAAAATCCGAAAAACTTCTACCAAGTATTTTTAAATCATTGACGGCATCCATAAAACGAGTGTACATGTCTCCAATGGTTTTACTTAGTTTCATATGAAATAGTTCAAAATCGTGCATTAAAAGACTGATTTTAGAATCTTTAACTCTATTCGTGCCTTCGTATGTGATTTCGAAAATATGCCAAATATCGAAGGTCGTTTCGCACAAAGAAACCCGATTAAATTCATTTCTATCTAAGGCGCAAAACAAGGCATTCATAGCCTTTGCATTTAGAGAAAAAGTCTTCTTCTCCAAATCATTCCAATGGTTCATTGGAAGAGAAGACCTTTGAAAACCAAATTCAACTATGTGTCATAAATCAAGATTCAATGAAAGTAAGAAAACTCTCATTCAAGTTTTCCAACAAGTATAGTCCGTCCCATTGAAAAAAGGAGGACGAATGAGAGAGAGACCCTCTTGAAAGCCAAAAAGAGCCATTTCTATCTGGGTGTTAAACCAAATTAGAAAACCGTGGCTCTGATACCAATTGTTAGGAAAGGGTTTGGTACTAAGAGGGGGGGTGAATTAGTGCAGCGGTAAAAGTTACGTCGGTTCAAAAAACCTTCGTATGATAAAAACCGTTTCCGACGAAAAATCGATTTCGGAAACTTAACTTGAAGGCATACGTAATGAATTGAAGGCAGTAAGTACTTAACAAGGTTTACAATAAGGTAATAGCAAGAATAAAATGCAAACCAGAGAACATGGTAGTTTATAGTGGTTCGGTCGTCGTGACCTACATCCACTCCTCCGATTCCTCTTTCGTCGAGGCCACGGGTATCCACTAAAGATCTTCCTTTATTAGGCGAAGATCAACCTCCTTCTTACACCCCTCTTCTCTTTTTATTGGGTTTAGGAGATAACCCTTACAAGCACACACACTCCTCTCCAAACAGAATTCTAACACTTAGACTTAGAGGAGGGAATTCATTTATGATTGCAATAGCATTTTCTCTCTTTTAATCTCTCTGTGCTTGTATGCTTTAACCAGGGATGAGAGGGGTATTTATAGGCTTCAAGTTGATTCAAACTTGGAGCCTAAAACTTTTCTATCCCGGGTTCCCCGAGCACGGGTGGTACTATCGCCTGTGCTAGGCGGTACCATCGCCCAGTGTCAGTTTGACACTGACACTGCCCTTGGCGGTACTACCACCCAGTTTGACGGTACCACCACTTGAGGGGTAGTGCTTGGCGGTACCACCGCCTGACACCCTGTCAGGGGCAGTACAACCACCCAAACTAGCGATACCACCGCCTGATATAATCTCGAATACTGTGCCACGATGGTGAGACTTCTTTAGGCACTGTTTGGGCCACTTATTGGGCCAACACAGTTCTTACATGGGCCTAGCTGGCCTCTAATTGGGTTGGCTCAAATCCAAGCCCAATTACATGCTAACTACGAAATCCTAAGACATTTGCTAAGCTAAACAAGTCCCTATGTCTATTCTTCCGGCGAACTTCCGACGATCTCTCGAAAATGTTTCGACGAACTCTCGGCAAGCTCTTGGACTTCACGATGATCTTCTTGGTGAGTTCCGACGAGCTTCTCTAGCAACCTCCGAGACTTCTCGGCTAGTTCCTCTAGAACTTTTGACAAACGTCCAGACTTCCGACAAACTCTCGAACTCCTAACGTGATCTCGATTTTGACTCCGAGACTTCATTTTGCTTCATGCCTTGCTATCATAGTTAATCCTGTACATGTAAAACATACTTCAATCTAGACAATTAATACTAAGCATTAATCACGTTGTCCGGTCATGTCATTGGTCCCTCGATGCTTTGTTCGATTCTTCGGCACATTGTCCTCTCTTGCGGCCTATTGCCCAATCGACCAGTTGACTCCGCAACTCCGATATCCTTGGTATAATATCCGCTCTTCTTGGCCCAATGCCCGAATCCACAGCCCGAAGCCTTCCGTCGATACGTCGATCGTTCCTTTGGCCCGACGTCTAATATTCTGACATGTTTTCCCCCAATACAACATGATTTTTCCTCCTCTAATTATCTCATCCTGATCGAAGCATCCTACGTCATTTAAAACACAAATTAAAATATAAATACTTATAGATTGATTTCATCATCAAAATTTGAGATTCAACGAATAGCTCTTAGATCATGCCCAGATATGCCCAAGTTCGCTCACCCATTAGACTCAGTGATTTATAATCACCATGCCACCTCGAGCAATTTTGATTCCATTGGTCAAATAGGTCTCTCTAACCTATGGTATCGATAATAAATGCCCACCAAACACTACTTCCTGACCTAATTTTACTATTCTCCTTAGTTTGAGAAGTAGAGGGTATGTGTTACGAGAAAAATAACATGGTTGATATGTTGATACCATGTACCCTAACATTTCAGCTCTATAAGGCCGACACCTTGGCTCCATGTGGCACAGAAGTCACCTGGTCGACACCTCGGCTCTATGTGACAGACACGTTAACTCCATGTGTCAAAAAGCTATGCAATCCCAAGGTCTCCCCTAAAATCATATGAACTATGTGATAAATGATGAGACAACTTCGAACATCTATTATAAAAGAAAACTCATATGTAGTCAATTTATCTACTTATTTAAGTATTAGAAGAGCATTGTTGAAAGTAGCTTCACGTAGTTTTACAGGATTTGGACGACCCGTAGAGTTCATCTTAAAATCAACCTGAGAAAAGAATCAGATTGGTTTGGAAACAGCTTATAACTCAAAACAATAAAAAATCGACCTAGCAATGTAACATTTGTTTCTTCATTTGTACTCACAAGATGCAGTGAGATTTCATTCATCTATATTAAATCGGACTATGCTAAAACAGACATTGAACCCATAAACGAAACTCGATGAAACGTCGTTAAATTTGGAAAAAGAAAACCCACGTAATACTGAAAAAAGAAACACTCATATTAAGCCCTGATTCCTATTTCAAGATCCTTTAAATTACCTTACAACTCCTGCTAAACTGGAATCCATGTTCCGTCAATAACTTGATGAGAAATGTGTCATAGAGTGTGTATATATATATATATATATATATATATAGCTTGTGATTTTACAGGCATAGTTTACCATTGTCATCAGGTGAATCTAGATACAGAAGGGAACAGGCAGTAACCCTTGATGAGAAAGGTGGACCCGGTACTACCCCTGTACAAAACTTGAAAGCTATTAGTCGAAGTTTCAGGACCTTTCAATGTACAATAAGGAAAAGGCATGGCAGTCAGCAATACACCTCACAGAAGGTGTGAGATGACTCCTTTATACCATGAACATCATTTAGATGTGGAATCAAAGGGTTAAGGTTATGAACTCTAAAGCCTTTCCTCATCTACTACATTAAGGTTAAGAAATGAGTCAGAAACTACATATGTTAACACTAAACCAGCCACTTAAGTTCAAAATGTTGAGCTAATACATGGAGATGATGCCTTTAATCTTGTGGACTGTTTAATCAAAGCTTTCACCTCTGATGGTGACAAATCAAGGCAACTGTGCGTGCAGGTCAAATCTAGATGGTGGACTTGCGTGCATTATCTTGCTTGCCTCACCTTATATGAGCTTGCATCCAATCTGCACTATTGTCTCCCGAAACCCAAAGTCCAGTGGAATGGAATTATTACTGATGGTAGGAAGAGTGAACGCCCATTACTGCTGCAGTTTCATCAGTACTCTGCTTGTTTATTGCATGCATGACTCAGCTTCATGACCCCACTGTTGGGGAAGATCCCAAGTAGAAGTAGAGTTACACGATGGTATCTGTTGTGCATCTCTTTGTTACCAGGGAAGCCCTCGGAGTATGTGGAAGACGAAAAAAGCTCGAGGAAGTCCAGCCCTTTTTCTTTGCTGGTTCTTCTGATTGCTACATGCATGGTGTTTGGTATAAGGAATTGGAACTTGCAGTTACAAAAGAAATCAAATTCTCTGATTCAAGTTACTCCAAATATGTAAACAACACATTAATTCCACAATCTCAGGTAACTCACACAAAGAGATTCGTTCCAATAGAGTACAATCATTCTTTCTTTTATTGGAATATGGTATTTGAAACCTTTTGTGTTTTCTGTTCTATCCCCATTATAATTTTGTTCATGTATCTCAATGTATGCCCAATGTTTATCTACCTGTTCAAGTGTGAGGAAGCTGGTCTTTGTTAAGTTTTTATTTTGATAAGCAATCAACAATTTACTTACCAAAATAAAATTATTGTTATTAAGCAAATGATTGTCTTCCAATTCTAATGCATTAGGCAATTACTTGATTGATGTTTTTGACTATGCCATTGAGTTTCTTAAAATGAACCACTCACTTTCTTTTTTCCATATTATCTTACATATATTTGTTAACAATTGGATTATTATAAAGATAAATATATTTACAAAATAAGATTGTCATGAATTAGAGTCATGTGGAATATATGCAAGTTATCATTTGGGAAATATATATATATATAATATATTGCTACATAACTCTATCACTAATAATAAAAGATAGATTTTACTAAATTAAATTAAGATATAAGTGGAACTCAGTCCTCATACCAAAGAAGCCATCGATACCCAATAAGTAAACCACGCTCATTCCAACAATGAAGAAGATTATAGTCCATATAGCTCAGACTCTTAACTTTGGTCGTGGCTTCAAGCCCCCACCATGGCATCGTACTCTGTCGACATTACCCATATCGATGTGATTGGCATAAATATGTGTAATGTATCATAGGAATTACCATTCAGATGCAATCATTAGTCATAGTCTTATCTATCATATACATACAACATGCTATGCTATTATTTTTATTAAGAATTATTGCATGTATTAGCCATTAGTTCATCTCTTAAGAATGTATAGATCTATGCATATATGCACATATAAATATAACATGTCACGACTTAGAAAAGAAAAAGATAAATAAAAATAAAGCGACACTATAGTATTAAATATATATTAAAAAATAAAGATATTATATCAATAATTTAATATATTCTTAGTTTTAATTGTAAGATCAAACAACCATATATAGGAGCTTGTTTCTCTTCTATGTTAGTTTATAAAGTCTAATTAAATATATCGTACCAGAAATATGAAAACTAGTCAGAATATATATATATATATATATATATATATATATATATATATATATATATATATATATATATATATATATATTTGGGCACTCTCACTTCCCACACATATTCTGTTCCCATGAATCATTGAACTAAATCAAAGTTAATTTCAGGTAAAGTTCATATCATCGAACTGAATCGAAGTGTACAACTCTGGAGGAGTACAATGAAAGCCATGAATGGGCACCTATGCTGTTTCTTTCTTGCTTAAATCTAAGGCCTGCTCTTGGGCAAAGATTGAAGAGATGCAGCAGGGGAGCAAAACAGACAACAAACAGGCACACTACATAATTCAAGCATCGAAGAACCCTCAATCCAAAGATTAAAGGCGACAAAGTCTGTGAAGAGTATAGAGTTTGAGCGAGCTCTCAAAGAGTGGAAAGAAAAGGAAGAACTAACGAGTTAGTGGTACCAACGGCCGTGCCTTGGCCTCTTGCTGAGAGTCGAAGCAGGGGAAACCTGCGGCACCATGAATGCGTCTTCGCTCCACAGCTCTCGCCCCGCTTTCACCCCTTCATGGGAGATAAGAGAAACCTCCTTGCCAGCGTTCGATGCACGGTAGCCGGCGCCGCCGGGAGGGGAACCCGGGGGAGTGAACTGCGGTGCGTGGCGCGCCCAGATAGGATACTTCTCCGACACTGTTCCCGGGCGGCCGCTGTCCACATCCGTCTCCACGAATCGCAGCAGCTCGTCCGCCTGCGCCATAAAAATCTGATTTGTATCTTCTTCGAGCGAAAAAGATGCAATTTTTGTGGTGGATTGACGCGGAACTGCTTGGAGACCAGGTGGCAAAAGGCAGTTGCATGGCGACAGACCTAGGAGAAACCTTCGTCGTCGACCAGCAGGTCGTCGACGCGCCAGCCCGGGCACATCTTGATGAGGTACTCCGAGATGTTGCTGGTGACCGTGGTCGTGCTGCTGCTGGTGAAAGTCATGGGGGAGGAAACATCTGCAACCAATGCCGTGTTTTGATTGTTCATGGTCATGATGGTTTTGGTCGCAGCTTTAGCCGCCGTAGCCTCCGGAACAGGGTAGGGAGAGGAGGAGACGGGAGCAGCGGAGAGCCGGACGCCGGTGAGGATGAACCTGTTGTGCTTCATGGTCAGATGATTAGCGCTGTGAACAGAAGAATCGCAATCCCTGCAAAGAATCGCCCGGTCCTCTTGACAGAACAAGAACCCTCGATTCTCCTACGATTCCCATAAACCAAAAAAAAAAAAATCAAAAGATTTCCTCTGCCAATCGCAACACCGGTCGGTAGGGAAGGGATCAAAATCGCGTCTTGGAACCAGGGCAAACCTGGCAGATATCGCAGACCGGGTGGGACTGGGCGGAGGGGGCGGAGAGCGAGAGGCGGCGGTGCTCACCGGCCAGCTTGTTCACCGGGTGCACACGCAGGTCGCAGGCTTCGCAGAGGGCGGCCTCGTCGGCGCAGCAGAAGGCCGAGGCCTCTTCCTTGCAGCACACGTCGCACAGTATCTTCATCGCGCTCCTCTCTTCTACGGTGGTCGAGGAGGAAATGGAAGGCCTCGTGAGAGAAGCTGACGGCGGAATAGTTGAAATCAGTGAGTGTCGCGGCGAGGAGGAGAATGGAGCTACAAATTAGAGTGGCGGGAGAAGAGGGAAGCAATGGGATGGCGTTGGAATTGATGCTCTTGAGAGATCCTCCAGCAACAATATTTTCTTTTGGTCTCGAAGTTTGCAGAGGCTGATGTTTCACAATCAAAAGTTTTGGCCATATCTTATTCTAAATTTGCATTAATATTGTTGAATTTGGTTGTTCTTTTAAAGTCTCATAAATTAAAAGATTACCTTTTTCAATCTCCACTCTTCCACCTTTACAAGTAGGTCTGCCAAAAATGTTGATCCATTCTTTCAAAGAAGATACAAATCTCCCAAGAATTATAACCTTAGACCAGATATAATCTATCTGCCAACAAGTTTTGTACTCAATTCAGTACTAATTTCAAACTGATAAATACAATTTTTTTCTGCTGAATTGGAGCCTTCAGTTGATGAAACAAAGAGAAAAGTCATGACAGTGACATACTTCCATGCTGCATGTTCTGCATGTCTCCTTATTCAGAAGCTGATATGGATGCAACAGTAAAGCTGGGGACTGTATCTTATGGCTTGAACAGGATCCAAGCACAGAGCAGATAGATACCCATCATCATTATTATGACAACATCTTGGGCTTTAAAAGAGGCATCTTGTGCTATAACTTCAGCAGTGAAGCATCCAAAATATATCATCTAAATACCATACATTTCATCATATGATTCCCTATATGCATCAACAAAATTCCAACGCCATCATCCTCTACCTTATCACTTGCATAATATTCTGCATGTTCTTCAGCTACATCAGAGTAAAGACAAAGCCAGAATACTTCCTGAGATTGGTGTTCCACACTCATCCTTCTTTTCAGAAACTAGACAGACTGAGTTATTTAATGAGCTGGTGATGGTTTCAGAGAAGAAGCAGCAGCATGGGAGTGCATCAGGCTGAGTCCCACAGAATGGTGGAAAACCACCTTATCTTCTTCCACTCTGCTCTCTTCAATTATGGATTAGTTTATTAAAATATCTGAGAGTGGGCAGTTCTTGCCCACCACCAGCCACCTTTCAGCTTCATTTGATCTGCCATCTCCTTCATGTCTGTGAAAATGAACAAGAATTCTTCATTAACGTACACTCCATAGGCTAGGAAATGCTCCATTAACACATCATTTGTACATCAAACTGGATGGACAAATTCATTACATGACTTTGTATCGAAAGTGTGAAGCATATGTTGGTGGTCAGTCGCATGTACTTTTAGGCATCTCAAGAGCCAAAGAGGAAACAAACTTGCAGCCAAAAGACTGTTCTATCATGGACACCCTGTTCTCATTATTTCTTGCTTAATATGTGATTTGATTTCCGATATCAAGCTTAGTAAGTCAATATGATATTTTTCCCGACTATTTAATGATGATTGTTTATGCCCTTAATTTTCATTAAAATTAATTACGATGATCATCATAGTTTTCTTCCTTGATTTCAATGATGCTTTCTGCTACTTTATTTTATGCACAAGAGAAGCAACATCATAGAAGAGAAGGAATGTTCATTCTACTCTCTTCTTACAAACTTGTGAAAGAAATGTTCTCATGCTTCATCATTTGCCCGATCCAAACTCTTCTTTCTCATGCTTGTATGGTGGATCTCATCATCACCCAATCTGGCCATCAATTTTTGTATCTTGCAGCTCACCTAAACCGAGTTGACAGCAGCTCTGAAGCAAATGGGCGAACTGGAAGTTGTTGTGGTGTCATTCACAACCAGAACTCCTTTTTCTAAGATAGATGGACATGAATCTATTTCAGTGATTACTTCAAGTTGGAGTGGTTGCTTGTTTCAGTGATTATTAGATATACTATCGAAAATAGCTATAGTATTGTCTCTGTTACAACAATTGTACTCTATGATGCAAAAAATTCTCATGGAGAAAGAATTATATTATCTACCATTCTTCAAATAGATTGCCAAATTGGCATATAATTACAGAGAAGACTTCAGCAATTCATGGTTTTAAGATACACTTGCCATTAATTGGAGTCATTATGATGGTGAAAGAAATAAAAACAAACAGGACAACAGCATGATTACTATAACTATGAATTGTAATACACTCACTCCATGTATAGAAAAATAAGAAAAGAAAATATTTCCCTCAAGAAAACTTCTGATTTGTATGTATGCAAACTATCCTCACTGTTTAATCAGGAACACAAACATGATCCTGCGCTATGGGTGTCACATCAGATCTCAGTAACACCGTCCTCTTCCTTTTCTGTTTTCCTCTTCTTCTTTTCTTTTATGTACATTTGAGTTCTTCATGCATGCCTACGTGAGAACAAGGCCAGCATCAGGGTTTGCCACAAAATAGGCCAAGGCTCCAACTAATGGAGCATTGATGTAGGTCGTCGGCTCGGATTTGCGGAAATCAGCACGATCATCCTCGTAAATGTCGTCGTCGCCTGGGCCACCGACCACTGCTCCGATTTGAGGATTAGGGTTAGGGTCGGGGGACTTGTAGTAATCTGATCCATCCTTGCATGCAATGAACTGAGGGTGGCTTGAGACTGATGGCAGCGAAGAAGCCCTGTGGTGAATCCTTTCCGGATATCGATCCCCATATCCAACCATGTACGACATCTTCATAGGATTATCCCCTAAAATGTAGTCGATCTGACAACAATAATATTCATCTTAATGTCTAAAATTGATTTAGTTATCGATCGATATCGACCATTAGATCAGCCACTGTACCTGCTTCTTGGCTTGAAGCTGAAGGGAGGCTGGGCCAACCTGAATGCTACCACAGTTCACAGTCTGTGATGACTTAGAGAGGTACTTGGCGTAGGTTAGAAGCAGTAGGGAAATGGAGGTGACATGCTGCATGTTGCTGCCTCCGGGCTTGTAGAGCAGCCCACCAGGGGTGAATTGGATGTGTGAGGAAGAGGACTCTGGTATGAGTGTGCACATAAAGCTGTCGGCAAACTCCTTATAGGACTCCAGAGACAGCACTTGTCCTTCTATGAACTCCTGCAGGCATCAGCCATGTGAATGAATGAGATCAAGAAGCTCCCCGGAGGTAGATGTGCGGTGAGCTTTACTGACATGACACACTAGTTAACCTTGGAGACCAAGACATTGAGGCCGGCATGCTTGTTGTCCCACCCAAACTCATTGATGTTGTCATCTGCTCCAAGAGTTTTACCATTGTTTTGGATGTAGCTGAGGAAGGAGTCATTCTGTGAGGCTCTTCTTAGCCATGCTGCTCCCCATAGTAACTCATCCTGACCAAATGAAGACCACAGTAGATGAAAGAAATTTAGGCTTAAGCATGAAGGCAAAGGTTCACTGTTATCTGAAAGGAAGGTTTGGTCTGTGTAAATTGAAATGATAGGACAGGAAACAGATATATTGCCACCATTATACTGCAACTTTTTATCCTCTACAGTCTGCTGTTTCAGCTGACAGATGTGCCACCGTATTCTTGACCCTGTCTGCATGTTCAACAGAGTCTTGAATAGTGCTCAGAGGATCATTTAGATGCAAAACATGGATCTTGTCTTCCCTGGATCTTGTGGAGGTGGCACAATAACTTCTACAGTAATCTAGGATGGAAAGGACTATCTGGCTCTCTTTTGCTTTTTTTTTTTTTTTGCATGTGTGACATACTGTACACATGACATGACACATCCCATCAAATCATAGACGGTGGAAATCTCAAGCATCACTATGTTGAAGGTATTCTGATTGTAATATGATTTAATATATATAATTCGACTCATCTAATGTCTATCAAAAATTAAAACTACAAAGTGCAATTGTCATGATACCTGTAAATACCTATGAAATAATCCCAAACACTGATAATACTCTACCACTGTGATAAGACAACAAAATTAAGACATTGTATTACTTGAAGCTCAAAGAATGCCTATGATTATGTGTGGAGGACTAAGATTTGGGATTTCTTATTTTGGCTATCATTAGAGACTGAGACCAAGGACATGCAGATGCCATAATCCTTGTTGATTGGAGAGGGCCATCTGAAGACAGGAAGCTGCACACCACACAATATTTGGCATTAATGAACATCGGTGGAGGATCCAATCGATCAATAAATCTTGTGGTACTGTGGTTGGTAGCTCATGATGATTATGTGGTCCTTGTGATTGAAATAGTGTTTTATGTTGCACACAGGATGCTCTGTTTCAGCACAGAGTGGGGAGCTTAAACCCTCATCCATCACATTGTCTACATTGATGGACCATAGAAATTAAAGAAAACTTAACCTGATCTGCTTCTTAGCAACACCACATGCTAACAAAATCAGAAATATAAATTGGACATGCAATTCCAATGACATTGGTAAATATAAGAGTTTTGTGTGGAAACAACCAGCAGATCTTCAAAGAGACAAACTATCTTATTCAGGCGGTCCTCAAGGAGGCACTTTGATCATGTAGATTGGACCAAGCTTGGATCCAACACCCCTTGAACAGCCCTTCACATGAATTTAATGGATCATACAAAAACACTCATCTAATGTTCTGTTTCTATTCCAACTTTTTCTCTTTTTTTCGTTTATTTTTATGAGAAAAGTTTTACTATTTTACACTGAAATCAACACACAGTATGCTTCTTCTTAGCAATTCTCTTGTCAATCCTAAAGCCATCATTTGCAGGTAGAAATCTAAGGAGATGAATGAAGAGAGAAGATTGACTTGCCTGATACCCATCGAAGTCACAGTAGAAGGGGCAAACTCCAGCTTTGAGCCCCGGATCATCACTGTAAGCTCCCTTGTAAGTGTCCGCAAACTCGAACGCCCTCACGGCGTTCTCCAACAGCTCCCTGGAGTAGTCTGGATCGTCGTCGCGGAACACCATCGACGCCGCCGCCAATGCGGCCGCCGTCTCAGCCGCCACCTCGGACCCCGGCCTCTCCGCGCTCACGCTGTACACCGTCCTCGCCGTGTCCATGTCCTCCGGCCGCTCCCAGCAGCTATGGTCGCTCACAGGATTCCCCACCTGAGTGCACAACATACTAGAGTTCACTGTTGTTGTGTGCTATACAGCCAACGCCATCGAAATCGTGGCAGCGAGTTGTGACCTGAACGAAGACAAGGCCAGGGTGGGAGACGGTCTTCAGCAGGTAATCCGTGGCCCATCGGATGGCCACCGCCGCGTTCTGGAGCTCCTCGGCCGGCATCAGTTCGCCGAACTCGACGACGCTCCATGACAGCATTGTGGTGGTGAAGGCCATAGGGAAGCCAAATTTGACGTTGTCGCCGGCGTCGTAGTAGCCTCCGGTGAGATCGACCCCGGCTTCGGAGCCATCGGACAACGCCGAGTCTCCGCGCCACTGGGCTCGCTGCTCCGGCGGGAGCTTCCCGGACCTCTGGCCTTCAAAGAACAGTATAGATTTGGCCAATGCATCACGGTAGTCATGACCACTCGCCTGTGTCCATGACAGGCCTAGTAGCAGAAGAAGAAGACACCATGGTTTCATGACTACCGCCAATGCAAGGGTAATGTGCCTGCTAGATTGCAACGTTGGCGCCTTGAGAAGATGCCTCCCAATAATTATATAGTGGGAGGGGTAAGTAGGACAAAGGAGGAGGATCACGGGGCCGAGAAAGGGAGGTCAGGGAGGGCGGTGGCCGCCGACAGGAATGGTGTTGTCAGCTTATCACATGCATGCTTCTACAGTGGGAGTGGGGCCGTTACCCATGTTGGAGTTGAGGTGAAGCCATAAGATTGGAAGCAAGTTTTGCTTTGGTCGACAGCAGATTGGCTCTTCAACTATGTCTTGCCGAAGGTTGACGGTTGGTTTCACAGGTTCACTGCTATGGCAAAGGAGGTTGCAGCAGCAGCAGCAGCAGCAGCAGCAGCAGCTGCTGCTTCTACATTTTCTACTATGATCCATGTTAGCATCGTCGAAGCAGATTTGTCCTAATCTCCGACATGATTACGGATAATATAAGTTGGGGAAGGAATTATGAAACCGATAATTGAAATGTAATGACAAAGCACATTTGAACATGTTAGAAGAGAGGATTTTCCTCGCTAATCAGTGTGATTTTTTCATACAGTTGAAAAAATCTTGTTAGAGCTAGCCCCAAGATATTTACCTAAAAATGTAATTTGACAATCCAACAAGACAATAAAGTAGAAAAGAAATAAAAGAGAGACAAGAACACCAGAACACCAAATTTACGTAGTTCAGTCAATTGACCTACATCCATGGACGAAGGAGGAGCAAATCACTACTATAAAAGAGAGACAATTATAAATGCCTTAGGAAGATGTTCCTAGGCCACAAAACACCGAAAAATACTAAACAAGAAAAATCCAAACTATAAGCCCAAATTATTTAACTGAGTGTGGACTTAAACCCAAAGCAAACACTTAGGTTTTTCTTGTAGTGCATCTGACTTCAAAGCTCAGGCTCTTATTTATAGTTTAAACAGGAGATACCAAACTTGTTTTTCTGATGTAGGACTATGTGGGACTTGCCAAACTAACAAATCTTATCTGCTATTATGTCTTCGTAAGATTGAGCTTTTGTCAAGGATGTCGATCTTGGACCAATGCAATGAAAATAGTTTATGGGCGAGAGGCTTCGTGAGTGAGTCTGCCAGTTGATCAATTGTATGCACGTGAGAAACACTAGTTGATATCAGACAATTTGATCTCACACGAAGTGGAAATTGATGGTGATGTGTTTTATGCATGAGTGGAACACTAGATTGACGCATAAGTAGATAGCTTCAATATTATCACAATATATTATAGGAATAATTGTAGAGTTGACGTTGAGTTACTTGAGCAGATTTGTGACCCAATTGAGTTCAGTAATAGCGGTGGCGATGGCTCGATATTCAGTTTCAGTTGTGGATTGTGCTATTGTCTTTTGCTTTTTAGAACTCCAACTGATTAGATTAGCTCTAAGGAAGACAATATATCATGACATGAATATTCTATCATTAAAGTTTCCTACCCAATCAGCATCAACAAAGGTATAGAGATGAAGTGGGGCGTGTTTATAAAGAAATAGGCTATGATTTAGGGTCCCTTTAAGATATCACAAAATTCGTTTGACCACAAACCAATGCGTAGTATATGGCCGATGCATGAATTGTGATGATTTATTGACTGCAAATAAGATGTCTAGATGGGTGAGAGTTGTAAGAAAATCTAGGGGCGACATCACATGCGCAGCGAAAGAATATAAAACAAAAACCTTAAATTTCTCAAAATAGTGTTCATCGTTATGCGAAAATTGGTGTGCAAAAAATCCACGAAACTTAAATCCACATGTAAGATAGATGTGTTTTACCTAGGGAGATTATATATCCTTGAATCCTTGTAGATCTGTAAGAGAGGATGAAAGAGATTAAGCGTCCTCCTCTCTAATGGTGATCAACACAATAGGGCTACGATGACACTTTTCAAATCTTCATGCCTGCTATTTGAAGAGGAGAGGGGAGAGGAGAATAGGAGGTGGCAACCAGGAAGCCCTTGCCTATGGGTCTTTAGTTCCATCTTATTTATAGAGGCCCCTAGTTAACTTAACTCTAATAGATCCTACCCTATTGGGTATTAGATCTTCATCCAATCACCCAAGCCTATTAGACTAGTGGGTCTCTACCTAGTAATCTCTTATTAGCTCTTATTAGATCTTATCCATGAGATCCAATAATTCAAGGGCTTATTGGATATCCAATAAGATAGGGGCTTCAATGGATATCTCATATCTGAACCTCTACTCGTCGTAACATCGACCATATGTGTGTGACCCTTTAGGCTCAATATCGTACTAGCCATGAGTTATATATGTCAAAACTTCTTTTGGCTCAATGAATTATTATCTCCATAATAATTCACTCGACTCATCGACTACGGATGTACTAGGTCATTATGCCGTAGTCCTCAAATGATACAAGGGAATCCAATCCTTTGGACCTATCTATCCTCAGTTATCGTGTATCTATGGTCCATCATCTAGCTAATATCCCAGAAACCGTATACCAAGTATGGTGCTGTCAGACCCATACGATTTCTTCTTGAGTCTCGCTCTAATAGGATTCTCTCGGAGAATTCTTTCTCTCAATCCGAACGACCTTGGCCAAGGATTTATCTGAGCAAGAATACATAGGATATTCCTCTAATAATACCAAGAGTGGATGATCTTCTATCAACACTCAATAGCCCTCGTAAGGTTGGTTGCCACTCCCAATAACTGGTTATACTAGATCTGGAGCTTCCAAACCTATAAGTCTGGTATCAAAGAGTGGAGTACTCATATAGGACATCCTTGGTGTCTCAAGTCTAAGGACCAGATACACTAATAGGACTACAGAATCACTGTATAATAGTAAGGTATCATCAATCATCTAGGATTCCATAAGCGGATCAATCAGTGAACTCATTCTCCAATGAGCACATGCATTGTATTCTTAGTATCCCCACATGAGCAGTTATAAGATTGGTTGCCTCCATCATATGGACAGGTATACAGCACACTAGTCTGTTCGGTTATCTCAATATCCTCTCGAGTAACCTATGATTAGGATTTTTTAGAGTCTATGTTTAAAGATTAATCAGTTTCATTATTGTGATTTCATCACGAACTGATTCCCATTACATAAATCCATGAACATCATAATATATTTATGTAATAAGTAATATAAAGTGAGAAATTACTATAATAATAATAATAATAATAATAATAAAGACTGTGTGCCATATCACACGTGTCATCACTCACGTGATTAGCTTGTAAGGCACCCATGACTAGCAATCTCTCACTTGACCTAAAGCCAATCACCTATGTGTCTGATCCTCATCAGACTTCTTTGATGCTAAAAAATAATATAAGACAATGACTTTGTCAATATATTTGTGATGTTAATTTGGATATAACTCTTTTCTTTACTATATCTTCTATGGCCACGATCTTTCTAATAAGCTGGAACCTCCTCAAAACACTTTTGATGAGACTCAGGTTCCCTCATTTGAGCAACCATCTCATAGTTGTCATAATATAAGGGAATCAATTCCTCGTTGCCCGGCATGACTCCCAAATATGTGATGCACTTCTTCATCTAAACTCCCTCCTTTGTTGCCTTTGTCACAGAAATGCATTCCACCTCTATGATCGAGTCAGTAGTGGTGTCTTGCTTGGAACTCTTCCAGCACATTACTTCTCTATTCAGGGTGAACACATACCCCGAATTAGACTTACTATCATTGACATCGAACTGAAAGCTTGACTCCGTGTAGCCCTCAGTCCTAAGGCTACTTCCTCCATATTCCAATAAAAGATTCTTAGTCCTTCTCAAGTACTTAAGGATATACTTTATTGCTTTCTAATGCTCCAAGCCTGGATCTGCTTGATATCTGCTCGTGACACACAAAGCATGCGCTATATCAAATCTAGTACATAGTATAGCATACATGATAGACCTATTGCTGAGGCATAAGATATTATATCAATGTCTGTCATTTCTTTAGGAGTCTTTGGGGACATATTCCTAGAAAGTGATATTCCATGTCTCATCGGTATAAGACATCTCTTGAAATTTTTAATGTTAAACATTTTGACAATGGTGCTTATGTACATAGATTGGGATAAGCCAAGCATCCTATTATATCTATCTCTATAGATTCAAATCCCTAATATGTATGATGCTTCCCCTAAGTCCTTCATGGAGAAATGTCTAGATAGCCAAGCATTTACTGTGGAGAGCATTCCTACATCATTCCCAATGATCAGAATGTCATCTACATATAGCACCAAAAAGGTGATAGCGCTCTCACTTACATTCTTATACATATAAGGCTTATCTTCGTTCTTAATAAAGTCATAAGATCTGATCGCCTCATTAAATCTTATGTTCCAACTTCAAGAAGCTTGTTTTAGTTCATAAATCGACCTAAGCAACTTGCACATTGTAGACTATCCTTTGACATGAATCCCCCAAACTGTATCATATACACCTCATCCTCGAGGTTGCCATTGAGGAACGCAGTTTTTACGTCCATCTGTTAGATCTCATAATCATAGTGTGTTGTAATAACCAATAGAATTCAAATGGATTTTAGTATAGCTATAGGTGAGAAGGTTTCATTATAGTCAACACATTGTCTTTGACAATACCCATTAACCACTAGCCTTGCTTTATAGGTCTTTACCTTTTTATTTACTTCGATCTTCTTCTTGAAGATCCACTTGCAACCAATAGGTATAATACCTTCGGGTGCATCAACTAAGTTCCAAACCTTATTGGAATACATGGAATCCACCTCAAAATTCAAGGCTTCTTGCCACTTCTCAAAGTCTATACTCGTAATAGCCTCCTTGTAGGTTTGAGAATCAATATTCTCAACATTCTCTCTCCTAATATGTCCCACATATCTCTCAGGAGGATGCGATACTCTTTCGGATATATGTAAAGTCAGAACTTGTGTGCTAGGTACCTAAACAAACTATGGTTGTGGAATGGTGCTTGAGCTAGATTCTCCAACCTCGCTCAACTCTATCATGCTCCCATTGTCTCTACCAAAAATGTATCCCTTCTCAAGGAATACTACTCTTTTGGCTATAAAGATTTTTTAGTCCTCGGGGTGATAGAAAATAATACTCGTTAGTTTCCTTGCACATATATGCATCGTTCCGTCCTAGATTCTAATTTGTTTGGGTTGTGTCTTTAACGTGGGTAGGGCAGTCCCAAATCTTAACAAACTTAAGGTCGGACTTTTTCCCTTTTCATATCTTATAGGAGTAGACACCACAAACTTAGTTAGAATTTTGTTCAGAAGGTAAACTGCGGTCTCTATGGTGTATCCCTAAAATGAGACGGGAAACTCATCATGGATCACACTATGTCTAATGGTGTGTGATTCCTCCTTTTAGATATAGCATTGAGCTAGGGTGTATAAAGAGGTGTCCACTAAGAAACAATCCCATGGTCCTTGAGAAATTGGGTGAACTCTGTACTTAAATACTCACCTCCTCGATCTAATCGAAGAGTCTTGATACTCTTTCTAGTCTGATTCTCTACTTCATTCTTATTCTCCATGAATTTCTCGAATGCCTCGGACTTATACTTCATCAAGTACATATGTCAATACCTTGAGAAATCATTAGTAAAAATAATAAAGTAGGAGTAACCACTTATAGCATGAGTTGACATGGGACCGCATACATCACTATGTATGAGTTCCAACAACTCAGTGGCTTTCTCTCCAGTTCTACTAAATGGAGAGTTAGTCATCTTTCCACAAAGGCAAGGCTCACAAGTTGTATATGACTCATAATCGAATGGATCTAACTATCCATCCTTCAGTAATTTTTGAATCCTTCCCTCATGGATATGACCTAGCCTACAATGCCATAGGTATGCATTGTTCATCTCATCTTTTTTCCTCTTAAACTCACTTACATTTATGATATGTAGAGTATAGCATAAATAAACCATTATGTAGTGTTCCTGTAGTGATGATCTTATCATCTAATAATATTGAACAACCATTATTCTCAAAAATAGCATTCATCCAATATAATAATAGCTCCATCAAGCAGATGTAAAGTGACCTCGCCAATAGCCATAGTAGTAACTTTTGCTCTATTGCCTATCTTGAGGTCCATCTTTCCTCTTACCAATCTCCTAGGTCCTATCAGAACCTACAACAAATTACAGATGTGATAAGCATTACCAGTATCTAATACCCATACGTTATCATAAGATTCTAATAAATAGAGACTGATCATGAATGTACTTGAAGCTTCTTCAAGCTTCTATTTTGCCATCTTTGCAAGATACTCTTTGTAGTTCCTCTTCTAGTGCCCATCTTTGCCGTAGTGGAAGCACGGGCATTTATCCTTTATTGGGTCTTTCTTAACAACCTTTGCTTTACCTGATCTGCCCTTGTCCTTCTTAAGGGATTTTTCTACTTTTCTTTTTTATTTGTCTCACCAACATAGAGAACTAGCTTCTCTTTCTTGATGGTGCTCTCTGTCTCCCTCAACATGTTGAGGAGCTCAGGAAGAGTCACCTTAAGCTTGTTTATATTAAAATTTATTATGAATTTAAAAAAATTTTGGTGGGAACTGAAGTACAAGGTCTACACAAGTCATCATTTAGGGCCATCCATAGATCTGTGAGTTTTTCTATCCACTCAATCATCTTTAGGACATGGTTCTGAACTAATGTCTCTTTAGTCATCTTGGCATGGAAGAGACTCTTGGATATTTTATATCATTAAGTTCTTTCCTGTTCCTTAAATAATTTACTGAGATGTAGGAGAATAAATCTAGCATCCATCTTTTCATAATGTCTCTATAACTCAAGAGTCATAGAGCCTAATATTGAGCAAGAGTGGAATTGTCTATGTACTTCACGTAGCGACCGATCTCGTCCTTACTTACCCCTTCCTTGGGCGTAGGCATCACTGTATCAAGGATATATGCGATTTTCTTCGACATGAGAATGATTCTCAAGTTGTGGAGCCAATCGATGTAATTTGGACCAATGAGACGATTGACATCAAGTTTGCCATGTAGGGGATCTGAATGTGACATATTTTTGAAAATAAAGATGTAGCAAAAATAAATAACATACAAATTTTGTAAAAAAATAAATAATTAAGATAAGGACTCGAGATTGAGAGAGAAAGAGTTCTCAAAGAGAATCTGATTAGAGCGAAACTCGAGTAGAAATCATATGGGTCTAATAGCACCATGCCTAGTATACGGTCTCTAGGATATTAGATGGATGAGGGACTATAGGTACATGGTGATTGATGATAGATAGGTCTAATGGATTAAATTTCCCAGTATCGTCTGGGGACTACGACGTAGTGGCCTAGTACATCCATAGTCAATGAGTCGAGTGAATTATTATGAAGATAATAATTTATTGAGCCAGAAGAAGTTCTGACAAGTATGATTCACGACCAGCTCGATATTGGGCCTAGAGGGTCACACACATATGGTAGGCATTGCGGTGAATAGATGTTCAAATATGAGATATCTGCCGAAGCTCCTATCTTATTGGATATCCAATAAGCCCCTAAATTTTTGGATCCTATGGATGAGATCAAATAAGAGCCAATGAGAGATTATTTGATAGAGGTCCACTAATCTAAGAAACTTGAGTAGTTAGATGGAGATCCAATACCCAATAGGACATGATCCATTAGGGTTAAGTAGACAGGGAACCTCTATAAATAGGAGGGATTTAATGGTTCATAGGCTAGAGCTTTTTGGTTGCCTCTCCTATTCTTCTCCCTCTCTCCACCTCAGATAGCAGGCCTGGAGTTTTAAGGAGCATCGTCGTAGCCCTATTATGTAGATCATCGCTAGAGAGGAGGACGCTTGATCTCCTTCATCCTCTCCTAGAGATCTATAGGGATTCAGGGATATACGATCTCCCTAGGTAACACAATCTTTCATTTACGTAGTTTTAAGTTTCATGGATTTTTGTGCACCAATCTCCACATGACGACGAACATATTTTTGGAAAATTGAGGATTTTGTTTTCTGTTCTTCCGCTGCATATATGATGTCGCCCTCCTAAGATTTCCCAACATCTCCAAGGTTGTGTCAAGCGATGGTATCGTAGTCTGGGCAATGGTACCGCCCAAACACAGTCTTCAAGACTCTGTCATGCGATTGTACCACCTAGTGACAAGGTGGTATCGTAGTCTGGGCAATGGTACCGCCCAAACACAGTCTTCAAGACTCTGTCATGCGATTGTACCACCTAGTGACAAGGTGTCAAGCGATGGTATCGTAGTCTGGGCAATGGTACCGCCCAAACACAGTCTTCAAGACTCTGTCATGCGATTGTACCACCTAGTGACAAGGTGTCAAGCGATGGTATCGTAGTCTGGGCAATGGTACCGCCCAAACACAGTCTTCAAGACTCTGTCATGCGATTGTACCACCTAGTGACAAGGTGTCAAGCGATGGTATCGTAGTCTGGGCAATGGTACCGCCCAAACACAGTCTTCAAGACTCTGTCATGCGATTGTACCACCTAGTGACAAGGTGTCAAGCGATGGTATCGTAGTCTGGGCAATGGTACCGCCCAAACACAGTCTTCAAGACTCTGTCATGCGATTGTACCACCTAGTGACAAGGTGTCAAGCGATGGTATCGTAGTCTGGGCAATGGTACCGCCCAAACACAGTCGCACGCGATGGTATCACCTAGTGTTAGTGTTATAGGCAATGTTAAGCCAACACTGGCGTTGGTACCGCCAGTACTAGAAGACCTGGGATGAGACTAGTTTTGGCGCTCCAAGTTTGAATCCATTTGGAGCCTATAAATTTCCCTCTCATCCTTGGTTAATATACACAAGCACAGAGAACTTAAAAGTAGGAAAATACTGTAGCAATCACTTGAGGAATCCCCTTCTCTAGTTCTAAAATTTAGAATTTTGTTTTGGGAGGAGTGAGTGCTTGTAAAATGTTGTCTTCTAAACTTGTGAAAAGGAGAATAGGGATGTAAAAGGGTAGTTGATCTTCGCTCGTTAAAAGAATATTGATAATGAAAGTCGGTGGCCTTGAGTGAAAAGGAATCGGGAGTCGATGTAGGTCATGACGACCAAACCACTATAAAAATCTGATTTACATTTTTATTTTGTTCTTTACTTTCATTGCTAAACTGATTACATTTTTATTTTGTTCTTTACTTTCATTGCAAACTCTTTACTTTTATACTCTCGTACGACTTTCAAATTTAACATCTTTTCGAAATGATTTTATCGAATGAGATTTTCAACTCGACATGATTTTTATCGCTGTACGAATTCCACCCTCCCCCTCTTAGTACCAACTTGATCCTAATAGAATTTGTATCAAAATAAAGGACAAAATGATCAACCCCTATTCTTACGGTAGAGAAGGATCCTGAAGCTATATACATCAGCCTTTTGGGAGATCTAGCAAGGGTCAGTGACCTCCAGATAGATGTTATACCCATGCGATAAGCAAGATCGTGGTTGGACACACGAGCATCATACAACATGATGAGGAAGATATTGGAGGACTTGATGCTGCCATTGTTGGGCTGGCAGCCCATATATTTAGCCCATAGTGGGCTTGGGCAGCCCACAGCCCACACCCCCTCTTAACCTAACCCTAATTAAGATTAGGGGGTGTGGTGGCTGCGTTTTAGAGGCAGAAAAAGGCTTAAATAAGGTAGCAACGTGGGAGATCAGTATAGCCACGGGATTCCAAAGAGAAGAAGGAGAACAAGGCAGAAAAGGAAGAGAAAGAAAGGGAAGAAAACAAAGACAACACAGAGAGACTGTTCTCAATCATCTAGCAGTGTTCTCATCTCAGGTTAGATCGAATCTACAGTAGACTCTTGCTATGATTACTTGGGGAGGTTTTAGATATTGTGAGCAGTGACGTGATCCTTGTATCCCAGTTATTCTCTTGTGGTTGTTGCTAGGGTTTTGGGCAAGAGATTGAGATTTGTATATTCATTATTCTCATAGTGGATTATCTCTAGTTTGCCCCGTGGTTTTTACCCTTCACATTGAAGGGGTTTTCCACGTATATCTTGGTGTTCTGTTTGATTGTGTTTCCATTTAATTCCGCTGCGTATTAAGGTCTTCTAGTACTTGTTCATATACAAAGGTTATTTCTGCGATATATTCCCATCAACTGGTATCAGAGCGGGGTTGTAGTGATTTAATTTGTATTTGAACATGGAGGCCAGTAATGTTTCTCGCATGATTAGTTTCAATGGAAATAATTGGATGATATGGAAACCAAGAATGGAAGATCTCTTGTATTGCAAAGATTTGTATGGACCTTTGCAGGGGGATAGTGCAAAACCCACAACTATGACAGATGATGAGTGGAAGAGGTTAGATCGAAAAACAGTTGGGTTTATTCGACAGTGGCTTGATGATAGTGTCTTTCACCATGTTTCTACTAAAATTTCTGCATATTCTCTTTGGAAAAAGTTGGAAAGTCTCTATGAAAGAAAAATAGCTGGCAACAAAGCTTTTTTGATCAGAAAACTTGTGAACCTAAAATATAGAGAGGGTGCTTCTATTGCTGAGCATTTGAATAAAATGTAGAGTATTACTAACTAGTTATCCTCTATGAAAATATCTCTTGATGATGAGTTGCAGGCATTGTTACTTCTCAGTTCATTACCAGAAAGTTGGGAGACATTGGTGGTTTCCCTCAGTAATTCTGCGTCAGATGGTGTTGTCACCATGAGTCAAGTAACAAGCAGTTTGTTGAATGAGGAGTTGAGAAGGAAGAGTTCAGCAACATCTCAGAATGATTTACAGGCACTTATCTCAGAGAACAGAGGAAGGTCAAAGTCTAGAAGCAGTTCACGCATAGGTAGAGCAAGTCAAGATCAAGAAAAGATATTGTTTGCTATAACTGTGGTGAGAAAGGACATTACAAGAACCAATGTAAGCAACCTAAGAAGAGCAAGAAAAAGGGAAAAGAAGTGGAGTCTACAGAGTCAAAGAATAATACTACAACTACAGTGCAGGGTGGTGATTATTTGATTTTGTCTCCTTCTGATGATATTTTTTCTTGTGTGTGTCAGGATCTTGAGTGGGTGATTGACACAGGTGCTTCTTATCACGCTACACCACGGAGGGAGTTTTTTGCTACATACAGGTCTGGAAATTTTGATGTTGTCAAGATGGGCAACTATGGCACAGCAGACATCATCGGCATGGGTGATATCCATTTAAAGACCAACCTTGGCTGCAAGTTGGTACTTAAGGATGTGAGGCATGTGGTTGACTTGAGGCTGAATTTAATTTCAGTTGGAAGACTGGATGATGAAGACTATGAAAGCAGATTTCACATAGGGCAATGAAAGCTCAGTAAGGGTTCTCTTATTATAGCTAGTGGAAAGAAATGTCATACTTTGTACAGGTTGTAGGCTAAAGCTTATGGTGAGCAGTTAAATGCTACAGAGAAAGACTTCAGTATGGAGTTGTGGCATAGGAGACTGGGACACATGAGCGAGAAGGGGCTGCAAGCTCTTTCCAAGAGAGAGGTATTACCAGATCTCAAAGGTATACATCTAAACCCTTGTATTGATTGTTTGGCTGGTAAACAACATAGAGTTTCATTTGCTAGTGCTGCTTTGTCTAGAAAAATGCATGCCTTAGACCGTGTTTATACAGATGTATGTGGTCCTTTGAGAACAAAAACTCCTGGTGGATCTGTTGATGTTCTTGGTATAAGTGGTGCACTTTATTTTGTCACTTTTATAGATGATTTTGTTAGGATCAAGAGCACTAAGAGGGGGGGGTGAATTAGTGCAGCGGATTAAAACGTCGGTTTTGATAAATCTTTCGTACGGTAAAAATTGAACTTGAAAGCGTATTCGTATAGTAGAGCAGCTAAGGTAATGAGTAAATAAAGCAAGTAAGAAAGTTTGCAGTAATGTGAATAGCAACAATGAAATGCAAACCAGAGATTACGCCGTTTTTAAAGTGGTTCGGTCAAATGACCTACATCCACTTGCGAGGCCCCTCTTCGACGAGGCTCCCACCTTCCACTAGCAAATCTCTTGAAATGGAAGGGTAAATACCCCTCTTACAACTCTTTACAAGCAGTTCACACTCTTACAGATTTTCAAGAAAGAGGAGGTGAACACTAGCAAATTGAAAACCAAGAATTGTTAAGACTTTTCTAAGACCTTTCTCTCAATTACTTGCTGCTCAAAAAGTTGTTCTCTCTGCTGAGAATTGAGGGGTATTTATAGGCCTCAAGAGGATTCAAATTTGGGCTCCAAAAATTTGAATTCTCTTATGTTCCCGAAGCTAGCGGTGCCACCGCCTGTCAGTGGCGGTGCCACCGCCTGTCAGTTTTGACACTGACAGTGTACTGGGCGGTGCCACCGCCCAGTCCAGCGGTGCCACCGCCTGGCTCTCGGGTGCTGGGCGGTGCCACCGCTCAGACAGGCGGTGCCACCGCCTAGCTCTCGGGTGCTGGGCGGTGCCACCGCCCAGACCGGCGGTTCCACCGCCCGACCTTGCTAGTCACTGGTTGGGCTTTAAAATTGGCCCAAACCAGTCCGAACTCGGGCCGAATTAGCCCCTACTTGGGTCATAGGATTAATACCTAATCCTAGCCCTAATTAACGTACTAACTACAAATTTAAAGACATTTTCTAAGCTATTACAAAGTCCATAAGTCAAGACTTCTTCCGGCGAGCTTTCGGCGAACTTCCGGCGGTCTTCCGATAAACTCTCGGAAACCATTCTGCGGACTCCCGGCAAGCTCCTAGACTTCACGATTTGATCTTGGCGAGTTCCGACGAGCTTCTTCGGCAAGCTCCGATCTTTCTCGGTGAGCTCCGTGAACTTCCGACGAACCTTTTGGCGAGCTTCCGAAAAACCCTTCGGCAAGCTCCCTACTCATTCTCGACTAGTTCCGACAGCATTCCCGATGAACCTTCGAACTTTCGTCGAACTCTCGAACTCCCAACGAATCCTTCGCGCTTGACTCCGGCACTTTGTTTCGCTTTATGTCTTCATCGTTATCGTAGTTAATCCTGCACACACAAGCCAAAACTCTACTCCGATCTAGACAATTATTACAACGTGAATTGACATTCTATTGCCCGGCACGTTATTGGTTGGCGCTTCGTCCGATTCTTCAGCGCATCGTCCACTCTTGCGGCTTATTGCCCAATCGGCGGTTGACCTCCGCAACCCCGATATCCTTGGTGCAATTCCGCTCTCCTTGGCCCGATGCCCGACGTCCGAAGCGTTCTACCGTCCAATATCCTAACGTGATCTCCTCTAGCGCAACGTCAATTCCTTCTGCGTCAACTGTCTAATCCTGATCGAGTAGACCTGCATCACTCAAAATGCAGTTAAAACATCTAAGCACAATCAATTAGTTTCATCATCAAAATCCGAGATTCAACAATCTCCCCCTTTTTGATGATGACAACTAATTGATGACTACCGGAGTTAACCTTAACTCCTCGGAGTTTAAACAAACTCCCCCTATCAATATGCCATTGATAGAACACTTGGATTATCCCAAATCCAAGTAACATTCATCACATGTTATGAAAAACATTTAAACCATCATGCAAATATATAAAATATTTAATTCAATGCATGAAGTCATCAATATACTTCTCCCCCTATGTCATCAACAAAAAGGAGAAGTAGCTCTAGCTATTTTAAAAGATATTCAAGTTTTTGTAACGTGAAGCTAGATTTTCATCACAACATATAAGCACAAAAGCATAGTAAGATTCTTAAGTTCAATCATGGCAATTCAACACTTGCTTCTTGTGCAAGATTGCACTTTGCTTTTCTTTGCATGTTCTAACTAGCAAAAGCTTTCTCTCCTTTGTTTTTGTCGAAAGTAGGGAAGAGTACAAGCTAGCCAGCATTTGCCTTGAGCTAGCAATCTTTCTCCCCCTATGTCATTGCCGAAAAGGAGAGGAACCAATGATAAATTATAAATTTGCATCAATCAATATTTCAATCATCGCATGATACATACAAGACAAAAATGCAAAGAAATCATGTCATGAAAGACATCAATTGTTAAAAATAGTCTCAAAAATTCAATTTGCGATACATGTGATACATTGCGATACAAAAAAAATTTAATGCGATGCTTTTAAGGATATCAACCTATTTTTGATACAAAGCATGGCAAGAGCAATTATATTGTAAGTTTTCTAAGTTTTACAATTTTTGCTTCTTTTGAGATAGCAATTCTTTGCTTATTGAGATAGGCAAGATAGTGATGTTCAAGAAGACAACTTTTGCTTCTTGAAATAAGCAAGTTTGCAATCTTTGCTACTTAAGATAGGCAAGCTAGCAATCAAGTTTTTGCATCTTCTTGACTTGTGCAAATTAGCTATCTCCCCCTTTGTCATTGTCAAAAGGAAGGGAAGACCCTTTACATCAATTATGACAAAGGTAAGTATCAATCTTATTTGTGCATCATTATATTTTCAAATTAGAATATGCACATTTTTAAAAACCTTATATTTCATTCATGCACGATATTGAATAAATCGATTTACATTATGAGGATATCATACATGATACTAAAATTTTTAACTATTTATAAACATTTTGATCATGATACCAAACATTCATCATTTAGAGCATTCATGACACAAAACATTAAATCAACATTTCTAATACATCATTTTAGCAACAACTCATAGTATTTTAAATCATGATTTACATCATATGCAATACATCACATCATAATTAGAAAGCACAAGTATTGCATGCATCATTGTAAATCATAAATGTTTCATATCATGATGGTATCAACTTGTCAAATTATATCCTACCATGCATGATCAAAACTTTTCATTTGTATGCATCAAAATATATCAAGAGTATTTCATGCATATTATCAAATCATCATTTATAATTACATCAATATTCCAATCATTATTTCAGTTTACACATCATGAGATCAATAAATTTGCATTACAGACAATCTCATGTTTTATCATTCATATTATCTCAATCATCACTATAACTCATCATGCACAAAATATAAAATCATCTAACATGATTCAAACATTTATTTTCAAAATATTTATCACTATTTTCATGTATGATAATAAAGTATTCATGATACCGAACATTAAATCAATATTTTAAGTATTAATCTCTTCATGATTGTTGGTACCAAACAGTTATCATTTAAAGCATTCATGATACATAGCATATTTATTTTTATGAGATTCACAAGATTGGTAAAATAAATTCATTAATCTCAATAGGATAGAAAATTCATTTCCATTTTATACAATTGATTTCATGTGAGGGTATTCAAGTCTTTTGTGAAAACATGTATCATCATTTAAAATCGAAAGTGTAAGATTTATTACAATAAAGATCAATAAGGCACTTTCATTTTGATAAAAATCAATAATATGTAAATCACAAGATTCATCATCATATTTTCAAAATGCACAATTTCAAAACTATACCTTTCATTTTTCATGCATGATACAAATAAATCAATCATCATTATGAGCATATTATACATGATATTCAAGCATTCATGATACATTATTTTGGCAACATGATCATAGCTTTTCAAATGATGGTATCTAAATGTTAAAGTTTATTACATCCTATCATGCATGATAATTAACTTCTCATTTGTATTTCATGCATAATTTCATTTCATCATATTAGGAATATCAAGAAGAATTAATTGGATGATGAGATGAATATTTTCATGAACACAAGCAATTGCATAAAAATCATATTATGAAGGATTAGAATATGTGTATACCAAAAGGCATGATTTCTTTTTGAAAAACCTCCTCATAAATAATCAAAAGAAAATCTTAGGAGATTGATTAAAGAAAGATCTTGATTCATTATAAAATTTCATATATCAAATATCGAGAAATCAAAATAATGATTCATAAAGAATATCACAAGTAATATTCAATAGAAAATTCATCATTCATATTCAATTCATTCAATTTGTCAAATCAACATTTCTTGGGTATGCATGATATCAAAACATGGTTTCAAATCTTCAACATATAACATGTCTAAATTTAAAAATCGAAGGGAGAAGGGAAAGAATTCAAAGGTATAAAGATTTCAACCATCTCATAAACAAATGAAGGATCAATTCATGAATCCAAAATTCTATGAATCATTTCGACAAATCTCCTTTTAAATAATCAAAATGATCGTCAAAGGAAATCTCATGTTATTCCAAGAAATCAAGATCATGATTTTGATAAAACTCATTTCAAATTTAAATCATCAAAATCATTTTTAAGGTTCACAAAATTCATAACATAAATAGATTCATGATTTCATTGATAATATATTTTCCCCCTTTTTTAAATGTTTCATTTTAAGTGATTGATTTCATGTTAGCATGCTTTTTCATTTATGTCAAATAAAAACATGCATCAACGTTTAGGATCGAAAAATGAATTTCGTCATAAAACCATCAAGACCAATAAATCACAAAAATCATCATGTATAACTTTAAAATTTTATACATAAAATCGTTATATCATGGTATCACAACTTTAATATTTTCATTACAACATTAAGCAAGGTTTCATTGAACATAATTTTGAATGATTCTTATAGATACCTAAAACTTCTTTAGTTTTAATTTATATGATTGATTTTATAATAGCATGCTCAAATTTTTGTTCTTGTGTCAAAACCATACATCATGTTTGAAAAAACAAAGATAATGTACATAAAAAAAATATCAAGCCTTTCATACAAAAGCCATGCATCTTCATTGAAAAGCAATATGAAAATCATCAAAATACACATTCTTGCTTCTCAAGCACATATATAAGATTAATCTCACTAGGTTTACAATCATTAGATTTATATCTAACTTTTTATTCCATTAACATAAAACATGCAATTTTCAAGAAAAATAATTATTCAAAAAAAAGAAAATGCATCATGGAAAACATCAAGTAATTTCAAAATAAATTAAGGGAGTTGAGTTACTTACCTTGTAGTCGAAGCCCGTCAAAGCCCAATTCGCCGTTTCACCTTTGAAAGTTCTTGATTCATCCTTGGTTGCCTTCCTCTTCTTTGGCCTCTTCCTCCGTTCAAGTTCATTGTTTATTTTAGATTTTTGTTTAATGAACTTATTAAGATTTAGTGTTCGAAGTTCAAGTTCATCATTGTCCTCATCACTTGAGTCATCGCTCAAGTGGTATTCATTTGTCCGGAGTTCCAAATTCTTCCTATTCTTTGGAAGGTGGTTCAAGTGCTCATCAGGTTCAAAATGTTCCAAGAGTGTCATTTCATAGGTCATTAATGACCCGATTAATTCTTCTAATGGAAAATCATTTAAATTTTTTGTCTCTTGTATTGCGGTTATTTTAGGATCCCACCTTTTTGGAAGGGATCTTAAGATCTTACTTATGAGGTCAAAATTCGAAAAAGATTTACCAAGAACTCTTAGATTATTGACGACATCCGTGAAACGGGTGTACATGTCGCCTATAGTCTCGCTTGGTTGCATTCGAAAAAGCTCAAAATCATGCAATAAAATATTAACTTTCGAGTCTTTGACTCTACTAGTTCCCTCGTGTGTGATTTCAAGTGTTCGCCAAATATCAAAAGCCGTTTCGCACATAGAAATCCGATTGAACTCATTTTTGTCCAAAGCGCAAAATAAGGCATTCATAGCCTTTGCGTTTAAAGAAAAATGCTTCTTCTCCAAATCCGACCATTCGTTCATCGGTTTAGAGGGAAGTTGAAAACCGTTTTCAACAATATTCCATAAATCCAAGTTCATAGAAATCAAGAAAACTCTCATTCGAGTTTTCCAATAAGTGTAGTCCAATCCGTTAAACAACGGTGGATGAAAAACCGAAAAGCCCTCTTGAAAGCCATGAAGAGCCATTTCTCTCGGGTGTAAATCCGAAATGAGAAATACCGGGCTCTGATACCAATTGTTAGGATCAAGAGCACTAAGAGGGGGGGGTGAATTAGTGCAGCGGATTAAAACGTCGGTTTTGATAAATCTTTCGTACGGTAAAAATTGAACTTGAAAGCGTATTCGTATAGTAGAGCAGCTAAGGTAATGAGTAAATAAAGCAAGTAAGAAAGTTTGCAGTAATGTGAATAGCAACAATGAAATGCAAACCAGAGATTACGCCGTTTTTAAAGTGGTTCGGTCAAATGACCTACATCCACTTGCGAGGCCCCTCTTCGACGAGGCTCCCACCTTCCACTAGCAAATCTCTTGAAATGGAAGGGTAAATACCCCTCTTACAACTCTTTACAAGCAGTTCACACTCTTACAGATTTTCAAGAAAGAGGAGGTGAACACTAGCAAATTGAAAACCAAGAATTGTTAAGACTTTTCTAAGACCTTTCTCTCAATTACTTGCTGCTCAAAAAGTTGTTCTCTCTGCTGAGAATTGAGGGGTATTTATAGGCCTCAAGAGGATTCAAATTTGGGCTCCAAAAATTTGAATTCTCTTATGTTCCCGAAGCTAGCGGTGCCACCGCCTGTCAGTGGCGGTGCCACCGCCTGTCAGTTTTGACACTGACAGTGTACTGGGCGGTGCCACCGCCCAGTCCAGCGGTGCCACCGCCTGGCTCTCGGGTGCTGGGCGGTGCCACCGCTCAGACAGGCGGTGCCACCGCCTAGCTCTCGGGTGCTGGGTACTGGGCGGTGCCACCGCCTGTCAGTTTTGACACTGACAGTGTACTGGGCGGTGCCACCGCTCAGACAGGCGGTGCCACCGCCTGTCAGTTTTGACACTGACAGTGTACTGGGCGGTGCCACCGCCTGTCAGTTTTGACACTGACAGTGTACTGGGCGGTGCCACCGCCCAGTCCAGCGGTGCCACCGCCTGTCAGTTTTGACACTGACAGTGTACTGGGCGGTGCCACCGCCTGTCAGTTTTGACACTGACAGTGTACTGGGCGGTGCCACCGCCTGTCAGTTTTGACACTGACAGTGTACTGGGCGGTGCCACCGCCTGTCAGTTTTGACACTGACAGTGTACTGGGCGGTGCCACCGCCTGTCAGTTTTGACACTGACAGTGTACTGGGCGGTGCCACCGCCTGTCAGTTTTGACACTGACAGTGTACTGGGCGGTGCCACCGCCTGTCAGTTTTGACACTGACAGTGTACTGGGCGGTGCCACCGCCCAGTCCAGCGATGAACCTTCGAACTTTCGTCGAACTCTCGAACTCCCAACGAATCCTTCGCGCTTGACTCCGGCACTTTGTTCGCTTTATGTCTTCATCGTTATCGTAGTTATCCTGCACACACAAGCCAAAACTCTACTCCGATCTAGACAATTATTACAACGTGAATTGACATTCTATTGCCCGGCACGTTATTTGGTTGGCGCTTCGTCCGATGTCTTCAGCGCATCGTCCACTCTTGCGGCTTATTGCCCAATCGGCGGTTGACCTCCGCAACCCCGATATCCTTGGTGCAATTCCGCTCTCCTTGGCCCGATGCCCGACGTCCGAAGCGTTTCTCGCCCCCAGACCGGCGGTTCCACCCGCCCGACCTTGCTAGTCACTGGTTGGGCTTTAAAATTGGCCCAAACCAGTCCGAACTCGGGCCGAATTAGCCCCTACTTGGGTCATAGGATTAATACCTAACCTAATCCTAGCCCTAATTAACGTACTAACTACAAATTTAAAGACATTTTCTAAGCTATTACAAAGTCCATAAGTCAAGACTTCTTCCGGCGAGCTTTCGGCGAACTTCCGGCGGTCTTCCGATAAACTCTCGGAAACCATTCTGCGGACTCCCGGCAAGCTCCTAGACTTCACGATTTGATCTTGGCGAGTTCCGACGAGCTTCTTCGGCAAGCTCCGATCTTTCTCGGTGAGCTCCGTGAACTTCCGACGAACCTTTGGCGAGCTTCCGAAAAACCCTTCGGCAAGCTCCCTACTCATTCTCGACTAGTTCCGACAGCATTCCCGATGAACCTTCGAACTTTCGTCGAACTCTCGAACTCCCAACGACTCCTTCGCGCTTGACTCCGGCCACTTGTTTCGCTTTATGTCTTCATCGTTATCGTAGTTAATCCTGCACACACAAGCCAAAACTCTACTCCGATCTAGACAATTATTACAACGTGAATTGACATTCTATTGCCCGGCACGTTATTGGTTGGCGCTTCGTCCGATTCTTCAGCGCATCGTCCACTCTTGCGGCTTATTGCCCAATCGGCGGTTGACCTCCGCAACCCCGATATCCTTGGTGCAATTCCGCTCTCCTTGGCCCGATGCCCGACGTCCGAAGCGTTCTACCGTCCAATATCCTAACGTGATCTCCTCTAGCGCAACGTCAATTCCTTCTGCGTCAACTGTCTAATCCTGATCGAGTAGACCTGCATCACTCAAAATGCAGTTAAAACATCTAAGCACAATCAATTAGTTTCATCATCAAAATCCGAGATTCAACAGATTTTTCTAGGAAAGTTTGGGCCTATGCTTTGAAGACCAAAGATCAGGTGATTAATGTCTTCAAAGAGTTTCATGCTAGGGTTGAAAGGGAGACAGAAAGACAATTGAAATGCATAAGATCACATAATGGTGGTGAGTATATAGGATTGTTTAATAATTATTGCAGGTCACATGGGATCCAACATGAGATGACAGTTCCTGGTACACCTCAGCATAATGCAATTGCAGAGAGGATGAACCGCACAATCATGGAAAAGATCAGATGTATGCTTTCACAGGCCAAGCTACCCAAAAGGTTTTGGGATGAGGCTTTGAGGACTGCAGTTGATGTGATCAACTTATCACCATGTACAACCCTAGATGGTGATGTTGCAGAGCATGTATGGTCAGGGAAAGATGTTTCCTACAGGCATGTGAGAGTATTTGGTTGTCGTGCATTTGCACATGTTCCAGACAATGAGAGGTCCAAGCTGGATGGTAAGACTAAAGAATGTATTTTTCTTGGCTACTCACATGATCATTTTGGTTACAGGCTTTGGGATCCAAAAAAGTAGAAGGTGTTCAGAAGCAGAGATGTAGTTTTCTTTGAGGATCAAACCTTTGAAGATTTGAAGAAGAAGACACCGGCCAAGACTTCTGCAGAAGGATTAGCAGATTGTGACCCAGTTACTCCTCCAGTATATCAAGGTGATGGGGGAGATGTGCAAGAAGATAGTGTAGAGCCTAACGTTGATCTACCTGCAGGACATGTTGAGCAAGAAGAAGTTGGAGAGCAAGTTCCAACAGAACCTCAGTTGAGAAGATCTTCTAGACAACGTCAACCTTCCAGAAGATACTCTACAGATGAGTATGTGATGCTTACTGATGCAGGTGAACCAGAGTGTTACCAGGAAGCAGTTGAAGGTGAGCAGAAAGAGAAGTGGTTAGTTGCTATGCAGGAAGAGATGGATGCTCTTCAGAAGAACCACACTTATGATTTGGTACTGCTACCAAATGGAATGAAAGCCTTGAAGAACAAGTGGGTTTTCAGGTTGAAGACTCAAGAATATTGTTCTCAACCAAAGTACAAAGCTAGATTGGTTGTGAAAGGCTTTGGTCAAAAGAAAGGTATTGACTTTGAAGAGATATTTTCTCATGTTGTTAAAATGTCTTCTATTCGTGTTGCTCTTGGTATTGCTGCTAGCCAGGACTTAAGGTTGAGCAGTTAGATGTGAAGACAGCTTTCCTTCATGGGGATTTGGAGGAGGAAATTTATATGGAGCAACCAGAAGGCTTCAAAGTCAAAGGTAAAGAGAACTTTGTCTGTAAGTTGAAGAAGAGCTTGTATGAGCTGAAGCAAGCTCCAAGACAGTGGTACAGAAAGTTTGATTCATTTATGATAGAAAATGGATACAAAAGAACGGCTTCAGATCATTGTGTGTATATCAAATGGTTTGGTGAGGATTTTATTATTCTCTTACTTTATGTTGATGACATGCTTATTCTTAGAAAAGATATGTCTAACATTAACAGGTTGAAGAAGGAACTGAGTGAGTCTTTTGCAATGAAGGACATAGGGCTAGCAAAGCAAATACTGGGTATGCAGATTTCTCGTGATAGGAAAAATAAGAAGATTTGGTTGTCATAGGAGAAGTATATTGAAAAGGTATTGGAAAGATTCAGTATGAGCAATGCAAAACCAGTTGGTTCTTCTCTTGCAGGTCACTTCAAGTTGTGCTCAGAACAGAGTCCGTCAAGTGATGAGGAGAAGGAGAAAATGCAAAAGATTCCTTATGCTTCAACAGTCGGAAGTTTAATGTACGCGATGGTATGTACGAGGCCAGACATCGCATATGCAGTGGGTGTTACTAGTAGATTTCTTGCAAATCCAGGTAAAGAGCACTGGGCAGCAGTGAAGTGGATTTTTAGATATCTCAAAGGGAGCTCTAAGGTTTGTTTAAGCTTTGGAGGTGGACCACCTGTGTTGATAGGTTACACAGATGCAGATATGGCAAGAGATATAGATACGAGGAAGTCTACTTCAGGTTATGTACTTACTTTTGCAGGGGGAGCTGTGTCATGGCAATCCAGGTTGCAAAGGTGTATTGCTCTCTCTACCACAGAAGCAGAATATATTGCTGCTACAGAGGTATGCAAAGAAATGTTATGGATGAAAGAATTCTTACAAGAATTGGGGCTGAAACAGGAAAATTATGTGGTGCATTGTGACAGCCAGAGTGCCATCCATTTATGTAAGAACCCAATGTTTCATTCCAAGTCAAAGCATATAGATGTCAGATACCACTGGATTCGAAATGTATTTGAAGAGAAGCAGTTGCAGCTTCAGAAAGTTCATACAGATGACAACGGAGCAGACATGTTGACGAAGACCTTACCAAAAGAAAGACAGAAGATATGCCGACAGCTGGTCGGCATGGCTTCACATTGAGGAGTCATGGGACAGCCTCCCTTATGGGCTGAAGGGGGAGGTTGTTGGGCTGGCAGCCCACATATTCAGCCCATAGTGGGCTTGGGCAGCCCACAGCCCACACCCCCTCTTAACCTAACCCTAATTAAGATTAGGGGGTGTGGTGGCTACGTTTCAGAGGCAGAAAAAGGCTTAAATAAGGCAGCAACGTGGGAGATCAGTATAGCCACGGGATTCTAAAGAGAAGAAGGAGAACAAGGCAGAAAAGGAAAAGAAAGAAAGGGAAGAAGACAAGGACAACACAGAGAGACTGTTCTCAATCATCTAGCAGTGTTCTCATCTCAGGTTAGATCGAATCTGTAGTAGACTCTTGCTGTGATTACTTGGGGAGGTTTTAGATATTGTGAGCAGTGACGTGATCCTTGTATCCCAGTTATTCTCTTGTGGTTGTTGCTAGGGTTTTGGGCAAGAGATTGAGATTTGTATATTCATTATTCTCATAGTGGATTATCTCTAGTTTGCCCCGTGGTTTTTACCCTTCACATTGAAGGGGTTTTCCACGTATATCTTGGTGTTCTGTTTGATTGTGTTTCCATTTAATTCCGCTACGTATTAAGGTCTTCTAGTACTTTTTCATATATAAAGGTTATTTCTGCGATATATTTCCATCAGCCATGAGGCGAAAGGGCCGTGGAGTGGGTGTAATCGATGTCATGCATTGCTGCCAACACCAGGCCCATTCTTGTTTCCCAGTTGAGAGGTATTCAATCGGATCTTCTATTTCCTGTGCATTTGATATGGATGTGAATTGTATATGGAATTCATCATGCCTTGGATTCCAACAAAAGAAGGTAAAGCATTCATAGGAAGAAGAGAAATGATGAGCATACCGTGCGAGAGAGCAAAGAGGCTGCCCATTGGCATGTAATCGTAGACCTAGAGCTTCTTATTCTTACTAAAACAATAGACCATGAGGGGCACCAAGTTGAAATGTTCTCGATCTTTTCCATGAACTCCCTCTCCTTTGAGTTCACATCCTTGAGCCACTTCACTGCCACTGTTACCCCCTCTGAAGCACATCTTATATGTCATCCCAATTGTGCGCATTCCCAGCACCTCTATCGATGCCCGTTAAAAGTCCTCCGGTCGAATGCCTCCACTCTTCCCCTAAGAACACAAGTTTCTTTTCCCCACATAGAGGCAGCGATGGTTGCCACGACCATCGTTGGAGTCACCGACCTATCGTTGATGTTTGCTCCACCTTCACCTAGACCCTAGTACCTTTACTCTATATTATGATCCTATCTCCATCTGCTTCTCACCCACGGCTAATGACTACGTCTTCTTCCTCTAGTGACAAAATGACTAGTTCATGGAGAAGACCAATAGGACCCTACACATAAAGGATCTATGTGCTCATTGCGATTGAAGGACTATGATGGTTGAAGGATATAAATATAAAAAGAAATATGTAAGTAGCTCTCTTTTTGTGTTACAATGTAAACCGAAAGAGAAAAGAAGCAACCGCATTCAACTTTGTGCAAGGAGAAGCAAGCAAGCATATAGTCCTTTCAGCAAACTCTTTCTGACTTCTTCTCTCAAAAGCTTCAGAACGTTTTAATACCTCAAAGTAGTCCCATTAATTAAATACTAAGGCTGATGAGATATGTGAATCACAGCTTCCCTTTTTGTGGTGTGAATAGTCGAAGGGTCCATATCAACAATATGAAATTTGGTGAAATTTTCCATGGACTGCTGAGAATAAGCTTTGCCGAGCAAAATGGTATGACGCCAATTAAAATATTAATAATCTATATCAAGCCGTATGCCTTAGCAATTTAATGAATGCTGGTGGAATTCAATGACCATTTAAAACCATTCATAAACAAATTTATAAATTGGTGATCATAATTTTTAAAAATGTAATTTTTTTTTTCCTGAACAAAAGCTGGGAGCAGAGATAGAGTGAGCAATTGTTCTTGAATCCTTTTTATCTTTGATGATCACCCAACTTTGAAAGGGATTTACTGATTTGGGCATTAATCAAATACATGACCTGACTTTCATGATGTAGATCATGAATGATTAAAATACCTTTGGACAAGCATGACTTAACGTTTATGATATTGGGCAAATTTCTGAAAAAAAAAATTATTATTATTATTATTATTATTTTGAACAAGCATTTTGAATTTTATAAATCTGAAACAATACCTTTTTTTTCTAATAATTAAAATACTTTCAGCCACCTATCCTATTCATGTTCCATGTCTTTTCCTCCTTTTTCCTATAGATCAGTCTATAAGCTAAACCAATCTAGTTACAGTATTGCATGCTGCATTGCAGTATTTTCAACAGTACCAAAAAATATTATATTACGTTATAATATTTTTAATATTGTCGAAAACAAAAAAAATACTATGTTATATTATTTTTGTACTATATTATAGTGTTTTCCATTATTATTGAGAACACTATAATATAGTGAAAAAAATATAAATATAATTTTTATAAAATTTATACAAAAACATAATATTTTTGGTATTATTAAAAAATACTGTAACATAAAGTAACAACACTAGAAATGGATCATATCATCTTATATGGACCGGTAGATAGAAAAATAGAGGAAAAAAAATGATATTCCAAATATTTAGGTAAAAAAAGAATATTATTTGTGAATTTTAAAAATAGAGGCGAACTCTTCGTGCTATGGACGGAGTCACCAAACCGTCGCTCTGGAGCCGTGCTGACTGTAGTGAATCTTGGCATATCGCGTCAGGCAGTTGCCCATTCTGCATCGATCTCTTCGGATGTGCCAAATCAAATCTCAGCCGTTCGTATCTTCTTCTCTCCCAAGGCAATCTGAACCCCTCACCCCACTCTTGTTATTATAAAATCTATAATCATGTTATTAGTAATATGAAAAAAAATTTATATTAGGATTAAAATTAAATAAAATTAGATCTAATAATATATTACGATGCATATCTTTTATAGTTGTTCAGAAGAATAAACTTTATCTGATCTATAGGCATATCGGATTTGAGATATAGAAAACTCAATTGTGATAATGTATATATTTTTAACCCTTGTAAATTTATAGGCGAGCAGAGGGTCTAAGATAAATTATTATGAGAGTTCCTCTCATCAAGGATATCTCCTAAAGAATCTTACTATAATATGATTTTTTTTTTATTAGTCAATAATCATAATTAGAATTCAATCATATCTATAATATATCTTATCTAATTAAATAGGATCACATAATCTAATATTTTTCTACTTAGCCCATTAATTGGTAAGATAAAAAAAACCTAAAAATTAAAAATAAATAAATAAAATTTATTTGAAAATAGTTTGACCCAATTGGATTTTGAGATTTTTAGGAAAAAAACTATATACATGTGGGCGAATTTTAAAAATAGGCTAATAAGTCCAATAATTATAATAATACTACATTAAGTCTGACTAACAATATGAGTCATAACGATTGTATATTATCAATGTCATACTTCCTTCTATGTACCACAACATTATTAGCATTTCCTGATGCAATCCAAAATGATCCCTATAATTTGTCTTGTTAGGATAATCCTATTATCACATTCAATCATAATATGTACATACATAATTATAAACATGATAGCAAAAACAAATAACTTTAAGTACATAAGTATAAGTATCAATTATAGTATCCACTCAAACATGCATCACCATATCCTTTATGGGTTACTCATTAATCCAACCATAAAAATATGTCTTTTAGAATATTTTATGCTGTAAGTCCTAAGTGAATGGATCAGCAATCAATACAAGTGGAACTCAAGTAATTAATTGGTATTGGATGTTTCTAGACTCCTTTGCTCTAGTCATCAAGTACTTTATACCATAATGCATAGAGATACAATAGTACTTGTCATTCTTAGAGAAGAAAATTACTACAATATTACAAAATATATTCAACGACTTGGCAATTGAGTTTGACTACACCAAGTCTTGAGATAAAATTTCACAATAAAAAATTTGATCAATAGTCTCAAAGCACAAAATCAACTTCTATTATTAATAATAATAAATTACCTCTCTAATTGATATAGATATTAACCATAAGGTGGACTTCCTATTATCGAGGTAATTTATACAATTAACATCTAAAAAATACTATTATTTCAAGCTGATATAATTTTATATATATGAGCATATAATCATTTGTCCTTTCCGGATATCTTATTATTATCTTTGTAGTCCTTTAGTGTTTTTACTTCTAGGTAACTCCAATATATATCCAGTATTTTAATTGTAAAACTACTCGAGCATAGACTTCCAAATGTGCATATACAAAGAACACTTTCTTTATATGATTCTTTTCAAGTTATTTTAAAGTATTTACTATTGACTAAAATTTTACTTTTATGATTTACTGCATAAAGTTGTATATTAACTCTTTTCAAGACTCGGTTGATATATCCTTTCTAAGACAGTCTTCATAATCATTGAAGTCTATCCTTGAATTATTCAATGTTAAAAATATAAGATGTCTCATTCATATTAACCATCTTAAAACTCTTAGTGACAAATTTCTTGATTTAGTATAATAAACCAAGATCACTATTGATGAGGCAAAATATTATCCATATATAAGACCAATATAATAAATTTGCTCTCACTTATATAAATATCGATCAATAGTATTTTCTTTAAATCTGAAAAGAAATAATGATATCAAGAACCTTTATACATCATTATTTTGAAGCTTGTTTAAGGTCATAAATGGATTCCTGAATTTACATACCAAATTTTATATTTCTTTCATTTTCTTTGTAAATCGTTTAGAGTAACCCATATAAAACTATATCTTAAAAAAAATATTTACATATCATTATAATATAACTCAAATTCATAATGAATCACTAATGTCATGACGATTCTTTACGAGTTCATTAAAAACTAAATATCTCGTTATGGTCGATACATTCTTTATAAGTAAAACTTTTAGCCACAAGTCTGACCATTATATCATTCGACATTGTCCTTTGAGTCATATTTATATAATAGACTCTTTTACAATTATTGGATAATTCAACAAATTTATCAAATACCATTCTGGTTATTAATTTTAACTCTTCTTTTATTGCATCATATTACTTTTCAAAATCATTATTTTTCATGGCATGTGAAAATAATAAGGGATCCATTCTTATTCTTATATCATAATATAATTCTTATAGATATGTTACACAATAACCATAAATGATAGGATTCATTTCCCTTTGAGATATTCTTAAGGTTGTTAATTATGGTTATTCTACAAGACCGTTAACAGCCATATCAATATAATGTGAGAGTTTAGTAATGTTATTTTGTTCTTCACTTTTATCAAATCATTTAATGATTTGAGTAACAACAATCTCTCAAATAATAAAGGAGTATTAACTTATATCTCCTCTATATCAAAATTGAATTTCGAGATTTTCACTCCCACTGATTTGCTATTTTATAGGAATCTTATGTTACCAGATTTAATTATCCTCGTACTATGATTAGAGCAATAAGATATGTATCCCTTTAAACTTTTCTGAATAAATAATAAAATATTTAAAAATAGTTATTAAATCTAATTTTCTTTTATGTGAGTTAAAGATTCTTATCTCTATAATACAATCTCAATATGTAAATGTTATAAGTTAGGCTTCATATCATTTCATAACTTAAAAGAAATTATGTAATTTACTTACTAGAAACACTATTCAAGAAATACGTAATTGTCATTGAAGCTTCTTCTCACATTGATTTGGGTACAAAATAATAATTAATTATGCTCTTAACCATATCTATAAAGGTACAATTATATCTTTCAGTAATCATATTCTACTGTAACACATCTAGTAAATCATATTAAACACATATATCTTATTTTTCTAAGAATCTAGCAAAAGAATTAGAATTATAATTAGATTCATCATAAAATTCATTACCCTTGTTAGATATGATGATCTTAACTTTTCTATTTAATTATCTATCGACTTCATTTATATACACTTCAAGAGTGTGAATGATCACAAGCTTTACATGAATTAGATATATATAATAATATCTCAACAGGTTATCTATACAGTGATAAAATGTCTCTCTTTAATGAGACGAAAGCATAGAGTGACCCATAGATATAACCATAATCTCAAGGAGTTTATAAAATCATATTTTATTTTAATATTTAATTATAAGATCATTGTAAGCTTAAGTTTCATATTAATTCTGTATAGACTATTATACAGAATTCAAAGGTTAATTTTATAGAATCACAATAAGTTTACAATCACCAAAAGGGAAATAATATTTTAATAATTCTACGTAAAGAACTTAAATTTTTAGAATTATAAGAACATAGCATGGATCCTCAAGATCTATCGAATGAATCATCTTTAGATGTAGGCGATAAATACAAACTAATATCGCTTTCACTTTAAGAAGATTTCCTATAACAATAAATATCTCATTCTTTTTTAGTTTTATCCCCTTTCATTTATTTTTTAAAATGAATATCTATTAGTAATAACATGTGTTGAAGCATCAAATTAATCCATCAAGTATTAGAAAAATAATTTTTATAATGCTTGATTTAAACCATATAAAGGTTATATTTATACCTTTTCATTTCAAATCAAATCATATATATATATATATATATATATATATATATATATATATATATATATATATATATATATATATATATATATATATATATATATATATATATATATATATATATATATATATATATATATATATATAACATAACTTTTTTTACTACAAAAGTAACACTTTATTATGAAAATATTCTTTTATAAGTTTATATAGTAATTATAAACTCAGGTGACCTACGCTTCATTCTTATTTTAGTGTTACCCGTTCCTTGAATAGTACTTAAAATATTATGAGTTTTGAGCTTTCAATTTTATCATTTATATTAAGGATATAATCTTGAATTTCTCAAATACTATCATTTTAAGGTGCCAACTAATGACTTATTAAAAAATTTAAATTGATCCTTAGATATTCTCATGCACTAGTTGTAAACTGAAGTCTAAGTATCATAAAATTGAGTCTTTCATACCTTTCCTGATTAGTCACCTCAATTATGTATTCTATAGAATTTTCAGTAATTAAGTTTGTGTTCTGTTCAGTTAATTTGATCAAGGTCTCACTTACTCAATTCAATTTGCATATGCTCAAGTTATTTATTTCAAAAATTATAGTGACATTTACAAAAACACAATAAAGGAAGTACCATTATAATAATATAATATTAATGCTTTGTGTTTCTAAAATATGATGCACTATTGATATCATCTATATTTCACCTAAAGGTGAAATATGGACATATCTAACGTTCACTCAAGATCATTTATGGAGGACTAATACTATCCTTGTGGAATAGTATTGTTACCTTTGGGTATACAACCCTAAATTACAAGGATATCCAAAATAGTATCATCCTACCCCCATCATATAACTATTTGAAATAGATTCTCCTTTAGGATTATCTAAATCTCCTAATTATATATGTCATCGTGAATATTATTTTATTTAATATCATTTAGGATCAATTTCATAATGTATTTTATAGATTATTGGTCTAGGTCACTTTGGTGGCTATAGGACCAATAAAAAAAGATAAAAGATAGTCTAAAATATTCCATGACAAGAACTTTATTGTAATTCATATCCTATAAGCCTATCATTCCAAGCTACTTTAGTAGCTACCGATCAAATAAAACTTAAGAAGATAAATTATAAATAATATTTACCTTTTTTTATCTTGATTCATGCTACCATTGTGAATATTATTTTATTTAATGTCATTTAGGACTAATTTTATATTTTATAAATTATTGGTCGAGGTCACTTTGGTAGTTGCAAGACCATAAAAAATATAAAATATAATCTATAATGTCCTATAAATGATAAGACCTTTATTATAATTTCACATCCCAAAAGTCTATCATCTCAAGCTACTTTAGCAACTATCGATCAGATAAAACTTATGAAGATAAATTATAAATAATATTCATAAGTTTATTTATCTTAATTCATGTTAAAGTAGTTCAATAATAGAAGAATAATCATGATAATTATTGAACATTAATCAACAAAATAAATTTTATTTTTATCTCAATTTTATAATAAAATAATATGACTATTGAGTTATATTTTGACTTATTTTTTATAAAAAAATATAATCACAAAAGTGTTTTTATAAATATAAAATTATTATTAGTTTTATAAGTTAATCAATTACTTTTGCTTTAGTTGTTATTTTAATTAATGTGTGGTATTGTCATCTTAATCATTTGTTATTCTTTATTCGATAAAAGTTAATTTTTTATTATTTTAAAACTTTAAAGTTAAGTGAAATTATAATTTATTGTGACACTTATTCTAGTTTAATAACATTTCACCCTCTTTATATTTTTTTTATTTACTTCTCATTTAATTCACTCTATAATGTTCGAGAAATAATGTTCTCGTTATCCCAAATGATGTTTTTTTTCTTCTCCATCAAGTGACACTAAAGAGGATTAACTTTGGTCATGTAAATATTATTAACTCTATATTAATTCTCATACTTTCATATAATATAAATCATGATAATATATTTCAAAAAAATAATATTTTTAAATTATATTAAAACTTTAATTTTTTATATTATTACAGTCTCTCCACCTGAGCATATTAAACTTATAATTATCACTCAAGTTTAAAAATCTTTACACTGCAAAAGGTAATGAGAAATATGGTATACTATTTTATAATATCATATAAAACTTTTATATATTTCAACTCACATAAAATTTTAATAAGTATGCGTGAATGTTTCGAATTAAGCGAAACTCGGATCTATTTGTAAATATAAAATATCTTTAGTGATTAATGGGTTTCACTAATGATCTAGTAATGATTTCATAAAAAACTTTAGTCTAATTGTTAAATCAATGATAATTTTAACTATGTATAAGCCAACTAAATATTAACAATATTTTCTTACGTAAATTATCCTCTTTCCATCTCCCTACACAAGGTTGCTTAGATGTTATGCGATCATTTTAATTGCATTCACTTGGCTTTCGAAAAATATGGTGATAAAACCCTTTCTCCTTAATGCTTTGGTGATTTCTTTAGAAGAGTTCATTTTCAACTATAATCCTATCAATGTTAGTTTTATGCATGCAATAATGGCTATGGTCATTCTTGTGCTTTCGTTCGACTTGATAGAGTAAATAAAAGGCTAAAGTTAAATACTTACCTCATTATTTTTTAATACCATTTTCCCTTTTTTGAACTTTTTTGGTTGCAATATCTTAGAGTTGATTAGATCATTCGTGATCATATATCTTCGTTGAACCTCAATAATGATCCCATGTTTAGCTCCCATAACGTCCTCCTTAGCCTTTGGCATAAACTCATGTTGGGGATGGAGGAGCAAGGAAAAAACAGAATACTACGATGCAAGTAAAAGAATCCTTTCGATTCAAGAAAACACGATGTAGTATTAAAAATAGGAGGATTCACAAGAACACTTACAAGGTATTTTTTCAAGTGCACACACTCTCTATATCCTTGCTTCATGAACAATGATCCTATTTATAGAACCTAGTGACAACCACCCTATAACTACTAGATTGAGGTAGTTATTGAAACCACCCTATAACTACTAGATCATGATTTAGGTGATTATTGAAATATCCTGTAACCACTAAATCATGATAACTATCTAGATAGATAGCTATGAATCAAATCTCAACACTCCCCCTTGATTCATAGTTGCATACACCGATTTGTGACATAAAATAAACATGCTTTTGAACTGGAAGCGATTTGGTGAGGATATCCGTAACTTGTTCATCCGTTCCACAATACTTCATTGTTATGGCTCCACTTGCTATAAGATCTCGGATGAAATGATAGCGTATCTCTATATGCTTCGTTCTTCCATGAAACGTTGGATTCTTCGTCATTGCAATTGTGGCTTTATTGTCATAATATATTTTCGTTACTTCTTTTTATTCTTGATAAAGATCTTCAAGAAGTCTTCTAAGCCATATTGTTGACAAGCTGCTGATGTTGCAGCTACATATTCTGCTTCCGATGTCGACAACTTGTTGCTTGCTTTTTAGAACTTCAAGATATAGCTCCCGATCCGAGGCTAAAAACATTGCCTGAAGTACTTTTTCGATCATCTAAAGCTCTTGCCCAATCACTATCAGTGAAACCAGATAATTTACAATTAAAATTATGAGAATACCAAATACCATAATCTGTAGTTCCAGCAATATAACGCAGAATTCTTTTAACAGCTCCGAGATGATGTTTGCTTGGGCTATGCATAAACCTGGATACTACACCAACAGAGAATGCAATATCTGGTCGAGTATGAGTTAGATAAATCAAACCTCCAACCAAACTTCTGTAGTATCTTGCGTTTGTTAGACTTGTACCATCCTCAAGTTTCAATTTCTCATTTACATTCATGGGTGTTGCTGCAGCTTTGCAATTAATCATGTTAGACTTTTTGAGTAGATCCATTGCATACTTTCTTTGTGAAATAAAAATTCCATCTGATCCTTGCTTCACTTCCAACCCAAGAAAATAATGCAGTAAACCTAGATCTGACATTTCAAACTTATTCATCATGCATTTTTTAAATTCTGTCACAAAAGAGTTAGATGAACTCATATATATAATATCATCAACATAGAGGCAAACCATTAGAATATTATGTTCACCTTCCTTCTTTAAATAAAGAGTAGGTTCATTATTGCTCCTCTTAAATCCATTTTGATGAAAATAAGAATCAATTTTACTATACCATGCCCTTGGAGCTTGTTTAAGCCCATAAAGAGCTTTTCTTAACTTGTACACCTTTTCTTCATGTCCTTTAACCAAAAAACCTTCAGGTTGAGCAACAAAAACCTCTTCGTGTAAATCTCCATTTAAAAACACAGATTTCATATCAAATTGATAAACTGGCCAACTTAAGTGAGCAACTAAAGCCAAGAAAGTTCTCACGGTTTCGAATCTAGCAACAGGAGAAAAAGTTTCATCAAAATCAATACCTTGTTGTTGTGAATATCCTTTTGCTACAAGCCGAGCCTTATGCTTTTGGATACTTCCATCTGCATTAAATTTTGTTTTGAACACCCATTTTAACCCAATCGCTTTCTTTTCTTTTGGTAGATCCATTAGCTCCCAAGTTTCATTCTTCTCAATTGACTTGATTTCCTCTTTCATTACTTTTCTCCATTCCTCTTTTTTAACTGCTTCCTCAAAAGTTGTTGGATCTGAAATAAAGAAAGCAAATGTTGAGTTATAAATTTCTGTTAGTGATCTGAAATTTCTTGAAGGGGTTTCATCTGAGGAATCAGAATTTGAACTGCTATTGGGTGAGGTTGACGATGAACTGTAGGAGCAAGATCTGTCATTTGATTTTGCAGAGTGTCTAGTTCTGCTGGAATCTGCATTTGTATTCCACCTTTATTGGTCTCCCAATTCCAACTTGCACTTTCATCAAACATAACATTTCTGTTAATAATAACTTTGCCACTAATAGGGTTATATAATCGATATGCTTTCGATTGTAAAGAATAACCAATTAAAATGCATTTTTCAGATTTTTCATCAAGCTTGTGATGATTTTGTGAATTTACCAAAGCATAAGCAATACAACCAAAAATTCTTAGATGTCTAACACTTGGTTTCATACCAGACCAAGCCTCAAAAGAAGTTTGATTCATAACAGCTTTTGTTGGTGAAATATTCAACAAATAAACTACTGTTGCAACTACTTCTGCCCAAAACTGATTTGGTAAATGTTTTCCTTTAAGCAAACTTCTTGCCATTTCAATGACAGTCCGATTCTTACGCTCAGCTACACCATTTTGCTGTGGTGTATATGGTGCTGTCAATTCTCTGTGAATACCATTTTCTTCACAAAAAGAATTAAACTCATTAGATAAAAATTCACCACCTCTATCTGTCCGAAGTGTCTTTATATATCTACCACTTTGCTTTTCTACAAGTGCCTTGAATTTTCAAAAATTATCAAATGTTTCAGATTTCAATTTCAAAAAATATACCCAACTCATGCGACTATAATCATCCGTAAACAATAGAAAATATTGACTTCCACCAAATGATTTTGTATCCATAGGTCCACATAAGTCAGCATGAATTAATTCAAGATAATTAGATGCTCTCCATGCTTTTCCAATAGGAAATGTTTTTTTACTTTGTTTGCCATAAATGCATCCTTCACATACATCAAGTGTATTAATCTTGGGCAATCCGAAAACCATTCCTTTTTGACTTAACAACCTTAAACCCTTAATGTTAAGGTGTCCATATCTTAAATGTCATAAACTAGACTCATTCTTTTGAGTTGTGATAAGTGCATGTCTTTCAATATTTGACACATCAAGTGGAAACATCTTGTTTTGTGTCATGCAAACATTTACTATAATCAAACCAGATTTTTTATCTCTAATAGTGCATGAACCATCATCAAATATTACTGAATATCCATCATCTATCAATTGTCCAACACTCAACAAGTTATGTGATAAAGTAGGAACATAGAAAACATTATCAAGGTATTTTACCTTCCCTTGATTTGTCTTCACCTCAATTGTTCCTTTCCCTTCCACTTGGATTTGCTTGCTATCTCCAAGTCTAACTTTCAACTTGTGAGTTTCATCAATATTTCTAAATATTGATTTTATGCCTGACATATAATTAGAACATCCACTATCCAGAAACCAAATATCATTTGAGATATCATGAACTTGTGAATGGGTTATAAATAACTTACTATTTTCTTCATTTTGCTCCACATAACTTGCTTGCTTTTCTCTTTTCCAGTAGTCTGTCTTCATGTGACCAAACTTTTTACAGTAGTGACATTGAATTCCACTCTTGTAATTTTTTTGATCATAATTTGATTGCCTTTGTTTAGTGTCCTTTTCCTCTTCCTCTTCCATTTCCTCTACCACGAAATCCTCCTCTGCCACATCCTCTTCTTGTTGATTTTTGGTCTTCTTTTGAAGTAGAAGGCTCCCCCTTAACCTGAAATGCTTTTTCTTCACTTTTTTCAAGTGACCTGTTTAACCTTACTTCATGTGCTTGCAACGAACCCATTAGTTCATCAAATGAATATGTAGATAAATCTTTTGATTCCTCAATTGCGGCAACAACACAACATGATCAAATTTCTGAGTTAAACTTCTCAAAACTTTTACAATAATTATATGATCAGGAAGATGTTCACCATAAGATTTCATTTGACTAATAATTTCAGTCACTCGAGAAAGAAAATCTTGTACCGATTCATTGCTTTTCATGAACAAAATTTCAAACTCACGACGGAGGGTTTGAAGTTTTACCATAATCACCCTTGATGAGCCTTGAAATTCATTTTGAAGTATCAACCAGGCTTGCTTTGAGGTTGTCGCTGCTGCAATTCTTGAGAAGATCGTCTCATGTACAGCTTGTTGAATAAAGAACAATACCTTTGAGTCCTTCTTTCTGTTCTCCCTCAGCCTGATTTCGTCATCTGGATCTGCATATCCATTCTCTATTAAGTCCCAAAGATCTTGAGACTTGAATAGAGTCTTCATCTTGATACTCCAAAATTCATAACATTTGCCCGAGAAGATGGGCATAAGGGGTTGAGACATAGAATTGCCATTAAAAGCCATAATGCCCAGTTCAGATTGAAACTAGGCTCTGATACTACAAATGTTGGGGATGGAGGAGCAAGGAAAAAACAGAATACTACGATGCAAGTAAAAGAATCCTTTCGATTCAAGAAAACACGATGTAGTATTAAAAACAGGAGGTGGTTATTGAAATATCCTGTAACCACTAAATCATGATAACTATCTAGATAGATAGCTATGAATTAAATCTCAACAACTCATACATCATGGCCGAAGCACCTTGAGAAGCAAATAGGGTCCAAAATCGAGGTCCTTGAGATTTGAGAGAGCATAGCACTGCTCTCCCAAGAACTCAACCTTCTATACCATCCACTATAGGTAGATTCATCTAAAGTGGTGTATAAGAGATAAATCCAAACGACCCCTTGATGTTAACAAAAATACAAAGTACTTTTATCTTCTTGTTCATCAAGTATATTCATACCATCTGCCTTCCCAATAGTACTTTCGTAGAGGGCATCAAGTCAATAGGTTCGACCTTCATTGATTGGTACCAAACCTATGGGTCTTGAACCATCTAACCCTTATCCCTGTCCAATCCCCAACCTGGCTCGCTCTCTCGTCCATCCCATCTTCCTCCCAGCTCTTGTTGAAGCGACCCTTCACTCCTAATGAAGTATTCTTAGTACTCAACTCTATAGGGTTATGAAAAAGTCATGAGCCTGGTGAAATTTTTTAAAAGCTACTGGCCTACTGGTGCTTCATTTGTGTTTCAATCCTTTAATGTATTCTACTCTACTGCTAGATCCCCTCCATTCCGAATGAGAACCTGCCTAATCTTTATCCCAAAAAAGTTAAACTCCTCAACCATCAATTATTCAGGCCCATCTCCTTTTGTAATGCTCTCTACAAGCTTCTTGCAATGGTGTTTGTAATTAGGATGAAGGATCTACTATGTGACGTCATTATCGAAAACCAGTCAGTCTTCATCCCTAGGTGTTTCATCCATGACAATATCACTATTTCGTATGAGCCATCTCACTTGTTCAACTCTAATGGAAAGTACTCTTTCATCCTTATTAAACTTGATCTCTCCAAGACATTTGATTCGATTTCTTAGGGGCCGATTATGGGAGGCATGGAATGCATGTACTTCCCATCCAGCTTCATAAATTAGATCATTGGCTGCATCATTCTCTTGCATTATCAACAGCTCCCCTTCTTAGTGATCTACCTCAGCAAAGGTGACAGTGTTACCCTCCTATTCATCCTAGTTCAACAAATCTTGACAAACATTCTTAATGATTGGGTAAGCAGAAAAAGATAACTCCTTTCAAAATCTGAGTCTTAAAGATCACTCATCTCATATTTGTCGATGTTATCCTCATCTTCATATAGGTCAATGTCAATGGCATGTCGAACTTAAATTGAACTGGGCTTAAATCCGGATTGAATTGGTACAATGACTCATTAATTTCGAATCAAATCAGAATTGGTTTGATACGGTTCGATTCAGATTCACAAGTTTGAAAAATTGGAATCGTGACTGTTTTGGTTTCGATTTGAATCATCTTTTTATATTATTTTATTATTCAAAAATAAATTAATAATTTTTTTATATTTTAAATTTTTTTAATTGAAATAATAATGAAAAATTAATGATTGTTTCTCGTTTCAAAATTGATCTTTGTTGATTTGATTTTGATTCTTGATTTTGAAAGATCAGAATAGTTGGCTGAGGAAATTGGTTTTGGAGAATTGAAAATCATATATTGACATTAAGATTTGTTAATAGTGTATACAATTAAAACTTGAGAAAAATATAATTATTGAATAATGCTTGTACGCTTTTAATTAATATTATCATCCTTTACGACTCCTAATATATCATTTGAAAAAATAATAAGAACCAATGAAAATGATCGTATTGTCACCTTTATCGTCTCCTTCCTTCCTCAAGTAAAATGAGATGATTTTGATCGTAAAATCTCATGATCTAACAAAACCCTATAGCATCTTCGTATTATCATGTTTCTTTTTTATCAATACACAATGATTATAGGTATCGATGACATAATAATAAAAAAATTAGAAAAGAAATGTATTTTGTGATTAATTAGTCGAATCGTAATAAGAATAACTTGTATCTTTTATACTAAATGCTCGTTGTTGTTAGACTATAGATAAAGATAGAGAGAGAAGGCATCGTCTTGTGCTTTGCTCAAATGAGAAATAAATAGAGGTATATGACAATTTGAAATTGACCCCAATTAGGGTAAGCCTTGGAAATTTAGTTTCTCGATTTACCCAACTAATTCTTTTAACACGTACTTAAAAAAAACTATATCAAAGATTCGTTCAAATTTCTACGTTGGCATGTACAGTTCTTTTATTACTCATTTGGCATTTCTCATCGACATCCCTAATAACATGGATTTTTTTAGAAAGATTAATTACATATAAAAATAGCATCTACATTTCATTAACAAACTTGAATAACAGGGGAAAAAAACCATAAAATATTTCTTTCCGACAAATTGTCTATGTGTTCTACCTGCTTTAATTATGTCGATGCTTGAGGTAGGATGGATTCGAATAAAATTCAAATTTTACTTCAAGATCGAGTATTTTGAAAACCTATATCTGTTACTTGAGTTTAAGATTTAAGTTTATCATCCATATTTGTTATCAATTTCACTTTCTATATATGATAACATATTTTTTTTTAAAATTCAGGATTGATGATTTAAAATAAATTTAAAAATACTATTTTATTTTTAAACATATTTACGCGTGAGTATTGGATTTCCACTCGAAATTAATTATTAATTCTTTTCGTTTTCTTTCTTTAGCATGTCTTGAATTAATCTACGCTCAAATCGACGTCGTGGATCGTGTGGCCTCTCCGCCCATCTCTTTCCTCCATTCATCATCTTCCACGTTAGCCTACAAATCAGGATGACGACGCGACACGAGCCGTGGCTCAACAAACATTATATCGTTTCCTGACGGTCTTCCAACAGAAGATCCTTTATCTACTTAAGTCGACGGGTCATCGCGTAACGTCTTTACCCATCTATTTGTTCATTCACCGTCCATCGGTTTCCTCCATTCGTCGTCTTCCACGTCTGTATCCGAATCACGATGACGACAACAAGCAGTGTTATCACTCAAGAATATTATCGTTTCCTGAGAGGATCGTTATTCCAACGTATTTTACAGATAGACCCCTCACGTTTTCATATTGTGTTTGCAGTCCTGTGCGAGACCCCTGTTTAACAGCTAACGCCCATCTCCCTCCTCTTCCGCTCGTCCTCTTCCTCCAACGGCCCAAAGCCGCGTCTTTGACCTCCTCTGCATTCCCCTTCGCGAATTAAACCCACGAACCCTAGCGCTCCGGTAAGAGAAGAGGAAGAAGAAGAGAGTGGGGAGAGGCGTCGGCGGCGGCGGCGGCGTCGTCGGGCGTCGGACGAGGACGGGGAATGGGGCAGTGCTATGGCAAGAACATCTCCGTCGTCAGGGACGGCGGGCGCCACCGACGGCGGACTCCGACGCACCCGGACAACGGCGTCGATGCCGGGGGTGTTCCCTCCGCTGCCGTCACCCCGCTCCGCGAAAGTAGCGGCCCCGCCACCCCTGGTCACCCGTCCTCCACCTCCTGTCCCAGCCCCTACCCCCAGGACTCAGCCAGCCCCCTTCCCACCGGGGCCTCCCCCTCGCCGTCCAGGTCCACCCCGCGGCGATTCTTTCGCCGTCCCTTCCCGCCTCTGTCGCCCGCCAAGCACATCAAGGCGGCGCTCGCCAAGCGCCTGGGCTCGGAGAAGCCCAAGGAGGGGAGCATCCCCGAAGCCGTTACGGGAGAGGCAGAGCAGCCTCCTCTGGATAAGAGCTTCGGGTATGGGAAGAACTTCGGATCCAAGTATGAGCTCGGGAAAGAGGTGGGGCGGGGGCATTTCGGGAATACGTGCTTGGCTACGGCGAAGAAGGGGGAGATCAAGGGTCAGACTGTTGCTGTCAAGATCATCGCCAAAGCTAAGGTACGGTGGCATGATGTCTTATAAAAGAACCATTTCCTCTTTTCTCTTTGTTTTTACGTCTTATCGAGGCACCACCACCTACGTAGTCCTTCATAGAAATTGGAGGGTGCACAGTGCAGAGTAATTGGATTCATTGATGTAGTTCCTATCCATCTTACCCAATATATTAGACTCCTTATTTTCGTCATGTTTGTATCCGAGTCTGAATGATGTTTGTGTTCTATTTATTGAGGTTTTTATGGATAATAACTGCTGGATTTTATTGAGTTAAAGATAATAACACGTCATTTTTGTCACAAATTTGCTATCAAGATTTTGGAGACCAAAGGGACTGCGGAATCAAAATCCACATGTCCCATCAAGCTTTTAGCAGTAAATTATGTCACACATCTTAAATTTTGATGGTCTTGGATTTGTTTAGAAGATCTTTTCCATTCGTATTAGTCACATAGCAGAATCTAAGAAGTGAGAACTTTATTTTTTCAGTTAGCCCTGGTGCAACATATAGCATGGTTTTGGTTTTAGCTTCTTTACCTTTTTATTTGTTTGACATAAAAGGTTTATTTTTTCTCAACTAGACCTTAGAGTTCCACTTAAATTGATTTATAATCATATGGCTTGTTGTCTCTTATGGCAGATGACAACAGCAATATCGATTGAAGATGTTCGTAGGGAGGTCAAAATTCTGAAAGCTTTGTCCGGGCACAAAAGTCTTGTTAAATTTTATGATGCATGTGAGGATGACGTTAATGTCTACATAGTCATGGAGTATGTCAGAATTCATTTCTTTTTCAGTTCTTTTGTAATTTGTTATGATATACTGGAATATATCTTCTTCCTGAATTGTGCATATAATGATATCTCTGACCAGATAAGAAAAAATGATCTGCCTTTGTTTTTTAAATGGCTGTACTATAAAAGGAAGTATTACCAGTGAACATTCTTCTTTAGATAATTAAAATTTCTAATTCCTTAGATCTTATTGAAAGATGCAGTATCTTAAAAAAATATGGCATAAAATTGATCTTTTACCAGATTTTTTTATCATAGTTTTTTGAATTTTCTACTATGTTTTGGTGATTGTCAAGCCTGTTAGTTTAGTTGTCTCATAATTTTAACTATCTCGCCCTGCTTTTCTTCTCAGATTATGTGAAGGTGGAGAATTATTAGGTAGAATCTTAGCCAGGTATTTAAAATTACTCCATTTTAGTTAATTTGTTTGCAAGAGGAACTTCATTTTTGTTTTAACTTATCATGGACTTGTGAGATCTTTAATTCCTGGATTTCCAAAGAGGTGGAAGGTACACGGAGGAAGATGCAAAAGCAATTGTTCAACAAATATTGGGTGTAGTAGCATTTTGTCATCTTCAAGGTGTTGTGCATCGTGATCTAAAGCCAGAGGTTTACCATGAATTTTATGTTTGAGGCTTCATAAATAAGTTTGAAATTAGCAGCACCTTTTTCTGTGCGTTTTCTTTTTCTATTAAACCTATATTTGTTGCTGGTGTTATCTTCTTTATGTTGTAACAGAATTTTCTCTTCACCAATAATGATGAAAATGCTCCGATGAAGTTGATTGATTTTGGTCTTTCTGATTTTACCAGACCAGGTACAACATGGCCATGTTTGTTGTATATATATTTTCTGATATTTCATGCATTAAGTTATATCAACTTTTACCTTATTTGCCTACTCCAGTTTCAGTATCTTCTCTAGCTACCTGATTATGGTATATCAGTTATTTTTTCCCTATTACTGTACTTGCATTTCATGTCTGAGGTTTAACAAAAGCTTCCTATGCATGATCATGCAGATGAAAGGCTAAATGACATTGTTGGAAGTGCATACTATGTTGCTCCTGAAGTATTGCATCGATCATACAGTAATGAAGCAGATATGTGGAGCATTGGTGTTATAACTTATATTCTGTTATGTGGAAGTAGACCTTTCTGGGCACGAACCGAATCAGGAATCTTTCGCTCTGTTTTGAGAGCTGATCCTAATTTTGATGACTCACCTTGGCCTGCTCTATCCCCAGAAGCTAAAGATTTTGTGAAAAGGCTTTTAAATAAGGACTACAGGAAAAGAATGACAGCTGCTCAGGCTTTGAGTAAGTTGCTTGTTTCATAAAATAATAATTGGTCATCAATCGTATTAAGTTGTTCCTTTTGGAATTCAGTATATATCTGACTAATACATGACATGTCTACTTTCCCTTTTTTTTTCAAACTCTTTGTTATTTTTCCATTTGAAAGCAAATATGTTCTTCCTTTTGTGGCAGCTCACCCTTGGTTGAGAAAGGACCAGAGTTCAATTCCTTTGGATATACTTGTATATAAATTAATCACATCATACTTTTGTGTTACACCACTGAAACGAGCTGCATTAAAGGTACATGTCATATAGTGCTCTACGATTGAATGCTGACATTTTTACTTGACTTGCCAGTTTAACTTGCTACCAAAACCTTCTGTTGCTTGAGGAGTTCTTCATCTTCATGCTTTTTATTTTCAAGATTTACAGTAAATTCTAAATAGGCTATCAATGTTCTGGTCACTACCATCATATACCACATTATTACTTATTTTTCATTGTTTTCATAAAAGTTAAATTTAGTTAATAATCCAAATTAGAACCTTAAAGATATTTGTCAGTGGCAAATTGTGGTAGCAACTTCATCTTTTTTCTTCTTATGTATTCTTAACTGAACCTGACTAACTTTTCATTAAACTTATGAAATGTTAAGATGCAAGCTGAATAAAATTAAAAAGGAATAACAGAATGGGTTCAAATATAAAAGAGAAGTCATAGTTGATGGGAGTAACAGGAGGAGGGAGGTTTGGCCTCAATAATGAACTCAACTTTCCTTGAGATATGATACATCTTAGTTTGAGTTACCTTAAAGTCAGGTGTTTTTGAAGGTGGGTGCAATATATGCAGCTAAGTGGGTGGCAAGCATAATGGATATATGGCTTGTGGTAAGTTGTGTGGTTGACATTTATTTTAACACAGTACACCAAAAGTAGAGAATAAAAAAAATAAAACCAAGTGATTAAGTCAGTGTATAATTGGGTCCCATAAACAATGGTGTTATTGACATGACACTATATGTTTACTTAAAAGTCTGTGTAGCAATAAACATGTTTTATTTTCTGAGAGATTAGAATTTAAAAACAATATGTGCAACCTGCCGCCATCTCCACCACCCAAATTATAAGATGATTGGTGGAAGTGAATCTCCAGCCATACTATGGTGCATCTGGATTTACTTAGTTCACTTGACAGAATATGTATGTGATCACCATACCAGCCACATGTGGTTGTCTATACTTTTCTTGGCTTCCTAGAGAGTATTATGTACCCAGATGATTCAAATGGGCAAGTATCTATATGGTGTGGCCATGAGGCTAGAACCACATTCATGCCAACTTTCTTTTTTCTTACTATCTAATTTATTTATTGATCTATAATGCATAGATTCATTTTGAACCAACAAAAAAGGAAAAACAACTGACAAGTTACAAGTATTTAGTTTCTTTCCAAGCATATATTCAGGATAATAAAGAAATTTTGTCTTGAGGATGGAAAACTCCTTGAAAACATAAAATATCACTTTCACATTCTTTTGCCTGGGATATATGGGAAATTAAATATTTTCGATAAATATCACTTGTTCTTTGTTCTTTTTTTGGCAGAAGAAAGTGCTAAACAAATCACATCAGTGCGATGATTCAGGAAACTTTCAAATACAAGAATCCATTCATGTATCCCTTTCCACAATTTATATGAATGCCACAAATTTTTTCACCGAACAGGTCCAAACCTTTTTTAATACAGCATAAGCAAGATGTGATTAAAACTCAATCCACTTATTCTATCTAGCTGAAAATGATATAAACTGTTTCAGGTAGAATGCTTGTTGTAACAACCCACCCCTTTTTTCTAATCAATTTCAACTTAATGTGATGTGAGAAATATAAAACCAGAAAACTGACATATAGGTTTTAGTATATACGTCAAGAAGTGGATCTCCACTTTCCTATATGCATTAGTTTTAGGGGTTCCTTTCTCATTTGTGATATTGAGGCACAGATATTTTCATGTATAACATATGATAGATCCTCTTAAGCAACTATTCCATTCTTTGATTCATGTGGAAAGCTTGTAAAAAGGAAGTTAGCCTTTAAAAGATAAGGTCATGTGAATGAAAAGGATTGAAAAGTAGCATGATGACGGAGAATTTATTAGAGAAAAGCACGGGAATGAGATGTAGGAACTGACATCTATATTTGAGACTTGGTAAGTGGGATGCTTGTTTACTGCTCGGTCGGCAAGATACTAAAGTTTGGTTCATCTCTTCTGTGCTTCGGTTTTAAGTCTATGCTGTGTTTTCCAGGTTTAACAAACTTATTAATGTGTTGTCATATATAAGCAATACATGGAATGCATCTTCGATATTACATCATCTATTTCTTGCCCCTGTTTATTAATTTTCATTGACTGAAGAAAAATAGTTTCTAACATATCACTTCTATATTCAGAGTGTCCTAGATGTATTCATGCCTAACTATATTTATTGGATAGATATTAGAAATTCTAAATTCTTTTCTGATGGAACCAAGAAATCTAGAAACTTGTTTTAATTCATTCTATTTTTTTTCTGTGCAGGCACTATCGAAAGCTCTATCTGAGGATGAGCTCTTGTACCTACAATTACAGTTTAATCTACTGGAACCAAATAAAGATGGGCTCATCTCCCTTGAAAACTTTCAGACGGTAGGTTTTCATTTTTGACTTCATTAAAGTGTTTCAGTTGGATGGTACAGTGTTAGAAGGGCTAGATTGTGATGTTTCATGTTATCCATCATGTTTCTTTTCCTTTCATATTGCCTATTTTTCATGTGGTGATACATATTTGTGTTCTTTTGTTAATATTACATGTACTCCACGCAGGCACTCATGAAAAATGCAACTGAAGCAATGAAGTTGTCTAGGATTCCAGACATTCTGAATGCGGTGAGGCATGTAGTCTAATGCTATTTAATAGTATAAGGTTAATTTCCTAGAAAGGATTTTACCATCTAGACATAATCGTCAGCTATATTCTCTTTATGATGTTATGATCATAAGAAGAAGTGCATCCAATCTTGCTTCTCCATATTATTGATACTTCAGAGAGCATTCATTAATAATTAAGTGACTTTCTAATGTCGACCAAAACATCATCTGCAAATAGCAAAATTTTGAAGACTGCCTTGCAGTGAACTTTATTCGATCTATTTTCTTTTTCTTGAGGCTTGAGTTAGACTTTTCGTTTTTTGATTGCTGTCCATTATGTGGGAGGCAAAGTTTATATGTTTCCTCTAGTCAATTTGCTATTCTGAAAATTTTGTTCATCATTATCATTTTCTTGGTCTTGCTTGTAAGATGTCTCTTAGATAATGCTTCTGCTGCTTGTGAAAATCTTCTTGTGGTGAAAAACAACACAATTGAATTTTGTATAACTCAAATCTCAGATGGAGGCACTATCACAGAGGAGGATGGATTTCAATGAGTTCTGTGCTGCTGCCACCAGCCCGTATCAGCTTGAGGCTTTGGAACGATGGGAACAGATAGCCAGTACAGCATTTACATACTTTGAACAGGAAGGAAATCAGGTCATCTCAATCGAAGAGCTAGCTCAGGTACTAAATACTATCCCAGGATATCACTCTATATTTCTAGTTAATTTGTGCCAGTACATGATCGGAACTGCTCCATGCAGGAATTAAACCTTCCAACAGCTTCTCATTCCCTTCTGCAAGATTGGATTAGAGAAGAAGATGGCAAGCTCAGTTTTCTTGGTTACACCAAATATTTGCATGGTGTAACCATCCGCGGCTCAAACACCATACCTAACTAAATTCTGTGACCACTGATGTGATTATCTGTTCATTCTTTACGCCACACAAAGTACTGCTGCAGTTTTTCCACCAGCCTCTTCTCTTTCCTTTAGCTTATTTGTTCTCATTGCAATTCTTTTGAACTTGGCTTTGTAGAGAATGCTTGTGAAGATTAATCTGTAAAGAGGCCTGCATCATTGATTCAAAGCTTTGCTTTCCATGGGAGCAAGAAAAGTGGATGTTGCTTTGTAAGTTGAAGTACTTGGAAATGTGAGCTATTTTCTAGGGCAAGATGTAAACAGTTTATATATATATATATATATATAAAAGGAAATAAAAGGAAGACATAATGTAAGAATGAAATGTACAAAGGAACTCAAATAAATTGTAATATTCTTTTGTTAATCAGATTACATTAATTTGTATCTGAGTATCTGATTTAGAAAAAAAAAAAGTTACTCTCATGAATACATCACAATTAAGACATGTATTAGGAATGTATCAATACTGGGATTTCAATAATGAATAGTGGTTCGGTTCTTAAAAGCTTTCTTAGTCACGGACAAATTTTAAAACATGATATTTGAGTAATGCTTATGTATATCCGTGTACACAGCATGTAGAGGGATGGTCGAAGACTTAATAGTCTCATTTTAGTTTCGGTCTATAGTGGACCATTTTACCCCTTTGTTGTGCAACCGTTCAGAGCTTGTAAAGTTTGTTTGTAATTTGCATTGGCTAAGAAGTGTTTACGAAGATGATTGCTTGTAGATCCCGAGTGAGACGTTTTCTCTAACCCGTTTTCTCTTTTGTAGGTCCTAAGGGATCATGAGAGGTTTCGGGGAGGCTGACCTTTGCGGACGGACACGCAAGGGTGCCGCACGACTTAGCTGGTTTTGCCTAAGTTGTGCGGCACCCTTACGTGTTCGTCCGTAAAGGTCAACCTCCCCGAAACCTCCCGTGGTCCCTTAAGACCTATAAAAGAGAAAACGGGTTAGAGAAAACGCCTCACTCAGGATCCACAAGCAATCATCTCCGTAAACACTTCTTAGCCAATGCAAATTACAAACAAACTTTACAAACTCTGAATGGTTGCACAACAAAGGGGTAAAATGGTCAACTACAGACCGAAACTAAAATGGGACTATTAAGTCTTCGGCCGTCCCTCTACATGCTATGCAAAGCATGAACATACCAAAAGACACGGACATACATAAGCATTACATCAAACATCCTGTTTTGAATTTTGTTCGTGACATTCTCCCCCACTTATTCCTTCGACGTCCTCATCGAAGTCTTTGCCGACACTATAACTCCTCGCCTTTGCTGAGTCTTCAATCTTCTATTTCAGTTGCAATGCACATCTTGGCTCCCAACTGCTCTCTACTGCTATTTTTGAGTAGTCGAACCTTTGATCCGCCATGCTACTTCAACTTGCCAATGACTCTGACTTTAGTGTGGGGTTGGCTGAGTTGTGTTGATCCCTATTGGTTCCTACGGATCCTCCAGATGAAGAAAAAGATCATCCCTACTATACGCCAGTCTCTCAAATGCCGCCAGTCTCGCAAACTTCTGAAGTTTTGGGACCTTCCTCCACAAAATTTGCTCATTGACTCTTCTTTCATTTAGTTGTTACTTTCAAGTAGATTCCATCACTTCCGCTTTCGATTGGCATTCTGTTGGGAAATGAAGAGGATAATCTACTCTCAGTAACACTGATCATCATAGGTGAGGATTTGACAACTATTGTCTTCTAATATTTTCGAAGGGTCTTTGAATCTGTGCAGAGCTCCTCTACTAGATAGATAAGAGAATTGGGGTACTCGGTTTCGCTCATTCTCTTAAGAGTTGAGAAGGCAATAGTTACTTGACTTCGCCTGCCTCCTCAAGGGTTGTACTCCATGCATCGAGCTGGTTACTGGACTTCACCTGCTCTTTGCTCACACTTCTGAAGCACTCGAAGTGTTTGCACTCCTTGCATTGAGTTAGCTACTGTGATTCACCTTCTCAATACCATCAAACTTCTGGAATGCAGGAAGTTTTCACCTCAACTTGAAGTAAGTCTCTAATAGTTTTGGTCGTCTCTAGGATTGTATCGTCTTCTCCATCAACCCTGCCGCCTACTCCACTGAGTAGCAAAGGTACAGCACCGCGTACTGCCTACTTTGTTCCTTGGTCATGCACTCTTGCATGACCCAAAGTCCTTCAATTTCGGCTATCTTGATGAGAAGCTCGTTGACACCGGTCTTACGAAGTTCCTTGGCCTCTGCCCTTCAGCCTTGTCTCGGTACTTGGAGTTTGCCTCTGCATGCTCCACCTCCTCGGTCCCTTTCACGACCAAGCGCTCTCCCTCCATGAGAGCAAGGGATCAATGACTTTCACGGAAGTCCCGCCTCTGCGGTACCATTTGCCATGCCCATGTACCTCCCTTTTCTTCATGATCAGTAGATATATCTCTATGACACTCATTCGAGTCCACCTCCATTATAATTGATGCTTGATTTTATGTAGCTAAGTCCCTCTGAACTCATCGTCGCTTCCTCGCCCTTTTCGACCCCTTGCTTCAACACCTCTGTGTTCTCTAAGCAGCTCTCTTTGGTCGATGGAAAGACAGACTGCAACTCTCATGCATGGCCTCTGCCATCACATTATAGGGTTTGCACCGATTCTGTTCTCCTTAGCTTTCTTGGTAGCAACGTTCGCTTACTCGACCTTGTCCTCTGACTTGCCGGGCTCCCTTAAGCGAATATGGGCTCTGGAGTAGTCCAACTCTCCAGCTGCTTTGATCATACCTCTGCATGATCAAGTCCCTCTCATGGGACTCATTGGTACTTGCATTCGACCTTTTCCTTTGGTTGAACATAGCCCCCATATGCTGATGACCAAGGCTTCCATCTGATGTAAAATTTGATGCACGCACGGAAGACCCGCCTCTGCGGTACCATGACCTTCACTCCTTGAATCCATAGCCTTTCTTGTCGTCGTGTTGTACACCGAAGTGAAGCTGCCAGTAGCTCCTTATCATACCTACGTATGATAAAGTCTCTCACAGGACTGCACCCGTGTGTATCGCATTGCCACGAACTGTTCCACCACGATCCGCTTCACCATGTCGCCTTCTGGTGAAATCTCCATTGCATTCTGATCCTTGTGGGATGAACTCGAATTATGGTCCCTCCATTTGTGGTCTTTACCAACACATTGCAGGGCCTCTTCCAACTTAGATTTTGTTCACTCCTTTGGCAATCGACCTTCGTCCACCCGCTCTCGGGTCACACGTAGACAAAGCATCGCTCTAGGATAGTCCATCGCCTAGTAGTTCCCGAAGTCCATCGACTTCGCTGGAATTGGTGCACTATTGTCTGGATCCTGGGCCTCTGCCCCTACCAGCACAATTTCCGCTGCACACCGCTCCCTTTATAGCAACTTGAATGGCAACACCGTGGCATATTCTTCAAAAGTACTCGCCTCTGCGTCCTCTTACCCCATGCCAAGACTTTCTGAACCCAACTTTGCCTTTGCAAGCTGAGTCGCCTCAATTCCTCCATCAAATGCTTCTTCAAGATAAGGTGCATGTGCCCAGAAGCTCCCTTCATCTTTGGCACCATGCAATACGAGTTTGCTCCATCAACACGAAGGACCCATGAAATGACATAATCCTACTCTTGCCTCTACAAGAGTTCATGTCCTTGACCTCTGCCCAAGGAAAGCTCTATGCCTCCGCTCCATGTTCCATCTACTATGTTGACTCCCTTCATGCGGCTTGGGTACTTTATCAAGTTACACACAAGTTGCTCCGCTTTTCATTTTTGCATTGAGTTGGTGGTGACCCTCGCGCCCACCATTCCACGGGTCAGCCCTTTGTTGAGTCTGATCTCCATATCAACTCCAAGTGTGCCTTCACTTGTGTTGCCTTAGATTTCTCCCTCACTTGATCTCGCAATGCATTCTTTAATACATTATCTCAAGTGAGATCATGCGATGACTCCACGTCGCTCGCTCAGTCTATTGAGCTTTGTGAAATTGTTTTTGAGGTACTTTTCCTCAATATGTGCAGTCCGTTGCACTTGGTTCTCCCTCTGAAGAGCCAGGACTTATCCCTCATAGATACTCTATCCCGTTGGAGCAACTTCTCTCTTCGCTTCCTTCTCTTTGGAAGTTTCGAAGACTACCATCCCCTTGGACTACTCCGCCTTGCTGAACAAACTGTGCATTGTTTTGCCTCTTGCAAATGCACTTGCTAAATTATGACACCGTGTCAATACAGGCCCCAATGTACCCCTCAAGGTCTAGCAACATGTTGAACCCGCTGCACACTTCAGCCTCCTACGGACGTATCCTTCAAATGTTAAAGAGAAAGTTTCAATGCTCCATGCCACCGAGTTTCAATCGCCATGGGATGGCCCCGAACACTCCATCGTTCGCATACAAGCCTTTGTATGAGTACTGAATTCTTTGAGTTAGCAATTCCCCTCACCTTTGTGAGCTTTGCATAACTCTTTCGTTGCTGAACAATCCATTTCACCTTATATGGTCCATCCTTTACCAAGCGCCTTACTTGCTTTGAGCACCATCAAGTATGATTGTCAACGTTGAGCCGTAGCTCAAACTCAGCCATTCCAACCTTTGTGTGTTATGCATTCTTCTCAGCTTGCTGGTCCTCGTGGTGCCTCTTGCGCGAAGGGGTTGGCCATTCCTCTGAATGTCAATCTCAGATGCTCACTCCTCTGAGCGACTTTTTTTCCCTACACCTCCATGCCCGTTTTCCCAAAATGGTCACACGTGTTGGCTGGCCTCAATACAGCCCTGCTAGGTCCCCCACGTTTGCATGCCAAGTGTTTCTATGAGTGCTTGTCCCGCTCTGATACCATCTGTCACGGACTTAGCTGGTTTTGCCTAAGTCGTGCGGCACCCTTGCGTGTCCGTCCGCAAAGGTCAGCCTCCCCGAAACCTCTCATGGTCCCTTAGGACTTATAAAAGAGAAAACGGGTTAGAGAAAACGCCTCACTCGGGATCCTCAAGCAATCATCTCCGTAAACACTCTTTAGCCAATGCAAATTACAAACAAACTTTACAAGCTCTTAACGGTTGCATAACAAAGGGGTAAAATGGTCCACTACAGATCGAAACTAAAATGATACTATTAAGCCTTCAACCGTCCCTCTACATGCTGTGTAAAGTATGAACATATCAAAAGACATGGACATACATAAGCATTACATCAAACATCCTGTTTTAAAATTTATCCGTGACATAGTAGATTTCATCCCCAAACCTCGGAGCCAGTCACTTCTTTATGCCATTAAGATGTAAATGTGTATATTTGCACTCCAAATTATATATTAATACAAATGAATAACTTTCATGCTATCACTAACAATCATGTAATTCATGATTCACCCAATACAAACAAGAGCAAATTTTCTTTCAAAATCTATCAAACATTGAGATCTTGCTAACATAACATAACCTTTGGATCTTTGATCTCGGTCAAATATTCTCTTCGGTAATTTTTTTTAATCATACAAAAATAATAAAAATTTAAATATTCAGTGTTAACTATACGAATCTTTTGTCGTATCCTTAATTGAGTTAAAAGTATTTAAATCTTTATTTATAATTTTGACATTATTTTTTTTAATTTTTTTGGTCTCTTTTCTTAAAAAAAAAGGTCTCCCACCTTACATATACACCAGAATTAATTAGTGAGGTAATTAAGTCATGCTTTTACAAGAAAAAAATAAATATTAATCTCTCCATATGTTATAATGCTTCATGTATATTCCTCTAGTTAACATACAATTAAAAGATTAGGTTAACAATAACCGTAATTAGCACCTGAAAATTACTGTGGTTAATTGTAAATTCCGCCCAACGTAGCCAAACAATTGCACGAAATGATTCTACAAAACCAAAAAGCAATGTGTGGCGTTATCTTTTGCACGTAAAAAGATATTTTAGATCATCAGTGACTCAAAACAGTGCATCAATAATTGCAGATGCAGTAAAACTCCGTATTTTCTTTCCTTTTTCTTCGTATATATCTTTGAACAAGAAAAGGCGTTCAAAGATCAAAGTCAACTGTTTTCAGTGGTATGCTTCAGGAGTCAGTCAACACCCTCGAAACATGGTCACACAGCGTGTAAGGTCATTTTCTTCTTAGCTTCCAGAGAACAAATGCTTCAGCAGTTGCAGTGATCCAGAAAACTGCAGCAGCTGCACATAACACATTATATGCAGCAGCATTACTGCTCGATTAGCTCTGGTTTAAGCTAGCTTTGATCCCATGTCAGATCAAAGAGGAGTTTAAAGATTTAGCCTGAGATTTTCCCCGCTTGCAAAGAATAAATAGAGATCTTGTGTTGATGTGAATGATGGATGCTCCCTTTGGCCGTGCAAGACTGTCAGGGAAGTCACCTGACCTGTTCTTGACTGATATCTTTTTTTATCGCCGTCACGAGCGATCACTGCTTTCTTTTTAAGTTGACACGGTGCGATAAGCTATGAACTGTAGCATCTAATCGACCCAAGTCGAGTGCATCATTCCTCTTAAACCAGGGTTTCATTGGCGTCGGAGTGAAGGTAATTTATTGGGCCAGTATGATATTAGTATATCGGATGATATTTAATATTTATAAAAATAATAATAAAATATTATCGATAGTATGTTGTTCTTGTTAGCCTCAGACCCATCCATCACGACGATAGGTAGATTGACTCATCAATTTCGTTTAATCTAAATTACTGATAATATTATTTGAACTAAAATTAATAATAATATATTTATCATCCTTATAAATCAATTTTAATATTGTTAACTTTTGATACGAAACTAATCGATATTACCTTCTATCAAGATAATTTCGTAAAGAATTTCATCGTAATTAAATTTTTTTTATTGATCGATAATTATAATTAAAATTCAATCATATTTATAATATATCTTAATAAATTTATATATATTATCAAGTCAAAGTCCCAAAGATTATTAGTGTTTTGTATCTTGTTCCCTATCCTCCTTAATCTATGGGTTATTTATGCAAAAGAATTCCAGCAAATGAAAGAGGGCAAAAGAAACCTTGCGTGTTTCTTTTCATACGAACTCTGAGCAATGTTCATTCTGCACTATTTTCATGCCATATAATCTAAACTATAAGATGCATTCATTATTTGCCATCCTATAATATGATGTAACAAAATCAATAATGGATGGTTAGAGCACTGAATGGTCTTCCCAACTAATCCACACAGAATCTTATCATCCAGTGGTTGGCAAAGGTGAATTCTCATATGCAGATATAAGAAACATCAACCATGCCTATCCAAATCAACAGCTTAAATTGTTTAATCAATCTCTAAAGTTGGAAGCAACTCCCACAGAACATGAAGTTATGTGCTAATAATGATGATTGCTTAAAGAACAAGTGAGGCATCCAATATAGGCTTATTAAGGTCATTAATTAAACACAAAACAAGGGTGATCTCTGTGAGGAGGAAAATTTACATGCACAGGTCTCAAATTACAAAATCTACATTTATTTTAATTTATTTTAATTTCCAACTATGAAAAAAATTATGAATCAGCAAAGATTATTATGAACTTTGACTGTATGTTCTGATAATCATATTTAGTCTTATAAGCTACAGAGTCACTCCTTCTTAAAGACATTTTTGAATTCCATCTTGAAAAGATAAAATTAATTTCAAAGTTCATTTACAAAATCAAATTAAAAAATATCTATAAGTTCCTGAATTTTATTTTTTATTTTTTAAAATTTGTTTAATATATATACATATTTTTATAAAATCCAAAAAATATTTATAGGCACTTAACCTCTATTAAAAAAAATTATGATCATTGGACAATTACAGCACAGACATGGAACTCTAACTAAAAGTAATATGCTTTACAATAGATTATTATGATGGTAAGAATATTAAGATTCTTTTATAGTTAACTTTAAGATTTTCAGCTTTTTTTTTTGTACTATAATAATAATAATAATAATAATAATAATAATAATAATAGATCTAACTACAAAAGTTGCTGGGAAATGGATGAAGGGGTTGGCCTTTGCCGTCTGATCTCTTCCGTTCTATTTATTGTTTTCTGGTCGCCGACGGAGAAGAGCGGACGAAATCAACGCCCTAAAAGTCCAATTCCAACGCCTTTGACCCGAATCGCTTATCGTCCTCGATCTATATTAGTCCCCACTCCCCCTTCGCTTCTTGATCGCTCGCGCTTTCTACCTCTGCCTTGGCGTGGAGTCGGGAGCAGAGATCGAGAGGGGAACCTCAGGGTGACACCGATGGCGAAGCTCTACGTGCACACGGTGCCGCCGCCGGATCTGAACAAGAACACGGAGTGGTTCATGTACCCCGGCGTCTGGACCACCTACATACTCATCCTCTTCTTTTCCTGGCTCCTTGTGCTCTCCGTTTTCGGATGCACCGCCGGCATGGCCTGGACCGTCGTCAACCTCTTCCACTTCGCGGTAGGTGGCCTCTCCTTCCCTTCCTCACCCCGTTTTGGAAGAGATTTGATCTTCCCCGTTTTTTCCCGTTTTGGAAGAGATATTCATACGTTCATTCACTCGCTCATTTATCATTCTTTCTTTATATGATTGTGGAAGATCTCGTTTCTAGTATTGGTTTAAAAATTAGGGTTTTTAATTCCTGGTCGTTTTAGTTGTGAGAAGTCGGGACTTCTATAGATCGGGCTCAGCATCTTGACTGGTGAAGTGGTGAAACTCTCTCTCTCTCTCCTCTCTCTCTCTCTCTCTCTCTCTCTCTCTCTCTCTCTCTCTCTTGTTTTGAGTTTCTTCATCATATATATGATTAAATCTGGCTCGAGATGATCAGTGCGATAGCAATAAGTTATGAAGGAAGCATGTGGACGACTCCAAATATTTCCGTTGAAGATTGTCACCGTTGGCACTCTTCCTTATTGAAACTTTGCTTTGATACATCAAGGGATATTTCACCACCAAACTTACTTGCTAACGAAATGACCATTAGTAACTTAGAATGATTCATTTTCTTCATCTTTGCAAAGATAGTATAATTCTGCTTATGTTCGAACTGATTCACTAATAGTTTACTTTTTGATGTCTTAGAATTTGACTTGATATCGTCATTATGATTCAACATGGTTGATTGCCATGCAAGCGTTTTTCGTTTGTATGGTTGTATCAAGCATGATCGTATAATCAAGGTTTGAATTGTCACATATAAAATTGTGGATTGAACAAATCGAATAATTCTTCAAGAAAGTTCAGCAGATGTGGCCTTTGTTGGAGATTCTAAACCTTATGAAGCCAATAAGTTTATGTTTCTTTCTTATAATTCTGGTGAGCATTCATCTCCCAGAAAGGTCAGCAGCTGTGGCCTTTGTTAGAGATTCTAAACTTTATGAAGCTAATAATTTCGTATGTTTCTTTCTTATAATTCTGGTGAACAGTGAATTCATCTGTAAGTCAGACTGACATCTATTGCACTATCAAATTATTTTCCATGAAGCAAGAGGATTGACAGATTAAGTTAGAAGTTTGTCATCGATGTTTAAACTGGTCAATGTTATTGTGTTTCCTGGTTTCCTTTAATTATAAATTTGCATATTTGTTGGTTATATAGTTATCACATATCTGGCATTTTGTTTGTCCCAATCTTATATCTCAATTGTTTCTAGGTTACCTATTACTTCTTCCATTGGAAAAAGGGTACTCCCTTTGCTGAAGACCAGGGTATCTACAATAACTTGACCTGGTGGGAACAGATGGATAATGGGAAACAACTAACACGTAACAGGAAGTTTTTGACTGTTGTTCCTGTTGTCCTGTGAGTACTGTCCTTTTGAATATCTCTTGCATAAAATTTTGATGTTTTGCTTGGACTGAAAAATCATGGAAGACAACCTTTATAAATGGATAATGGTGTGGTTTCGTAATGTGGTGTTACAAATGTTAAGACTTGGATAATTAGTCATTCTTCTTGTTGTAGCTTAGAGAGTCACACATGGAAATGCTCTTGACATCCCAAACACCATGAAGCTTATTCCTTGCAACTAGATATGCTTATGCCATACCATTTTTCAATTGATAAAAAAAGTCACCTTTTGATGGTGGTGATTGTCAGTGACGCCTCTATCAGCTTGACTCGGTCCTAGGCTATGTGTGTAAGAATCCAAAGACTGCTCTGAAGGTGACTCGAGTGCTTGCCCGAGAGTCGACCCGCAAGAAGTCCAACGTCGAGTGGGTGCTCGACCCAGTTCCTCGAATGCTTAAGTTAGGTCCGAGTTAGAAAGTGAAGTCATAGGTGAACAATAACTGACCTTAGTAATAGTAAATTAGTCAACCTTTATAGCTGGTTGGGCCCAAAGGAATATTTTGTAGTATAGACAGAATATTCCCTTATGGGCAAATTGCTATTGATGGGTCTAAGTGACTGTCAGGTCATCTGAGTCCTACTCTCCATACCAAGCTGACAGCCACGTCGTTATGCACTTAGCTGGTTTTGCCTAAGTCGTACGGCACTCTTGCGTGTCCGTCCATAAAGGTCAACCTCCTTGAAATCTCCTATGGTCCATTAATACCTACAAAAGAGTAAACACGTTAGAGAAAAATGTCTCATTCGGGATCCACAAGTAATCATTTCAGTAAACACTTCATAGCCAATGTAAATTATAACCAGACTTCACAAGTTTTGAATGGTCGCACAACAAAGGGTCCAAAATGATCTACTATAGATCGAAATCCCCACAAGTGTCCATACGACACAATCTTTGTTTACAAGCCTAGGACGAGCACCAAAACCAAAGAAAATGGGGTTGCTAATCCTACTACCAGCCCTTTACATGCTGTGCAAAGCATGAACAAAACCGAAAGACATGAACATACATGAGCATTATATCAAACATCCTATTTATAGTTTTGTTCGTGATATTCTCCCCCACTTATTCCTTCGATGTTATTGTCGAAGCCTTTGTAAACGCTACATCTCCTCACCTTTGTTGAGTCTTCAATCTTCTGCTCTAGTTACAATGCGTCTCTTGGTTCCTAGCTAGACTCCACCGCTGTTGTTGAGTAGTCGAACTTTGATCTGCCATGTTGCTTCAACTTGCCAATGACTCTGACTCTGGTGTGGGGTCGGCTGAGTTGTGCTGATCCCTGTTGTTTCCTGTGGATCTCTCAGATGAAAGAAAAGACCATCCTTAGTATGTGCTAGTCTCTCAAATGCCTTGTGCCGCTTAAACTAGGTGGATGCTTGTTGGAGCTTTAATGAGTATTGCCTCGTAGACTTTAAAGTTTTTTTGTTCTTCCTCCGTACAATTTGCTAATTGATTCTTCTTTCACTTAATTATCACTTCCAAGTAGGTTCGTATCAATTCCGCTTTCGATTGACATTCTGTTGGAAAATGAAACGGATAATCTACTCTCAGTAGCATTGATCATTATTGATGAGGATTTGATTAACTATTGTTTTTTATTTGGTTTCTTTCAAGACCTCTGCTGGATAGATAAGAGAATTGGGGTACTTGGTTTCGCCCATTCTCTTAAGAGTTGAGAAGGCAAATGTTACTTGACTTCGCTCGTCTCCTCGAGGGTTGTACTCTATGCATCGAGTTGGTTACTAGCCTTCGCTTGCTTAGCTCACACTTTTAAAGTACTCGAAGTGTTTGCACTCCTTGCGTTGAGTTAGCTACTGTGATTCACTTTCTCAATGCCATCGAACTTCTAGAATGTAAGAAATTTTCATCCCAACTTAGAGTAAGTCTCTAGTAGTTTTGGTCGCCTCTGGGATTGTATCGTCTTCTCCATCATTTTTGCCGCCTACTCTGAGTTGCAAAGGTATAACACCGCGTATCGTCTACTTCATTCCTTGTTTAAGCACTCTTGCATCGACCCGAAGTCCTTCATTTTCGATTATCTTGATGAGAAGTTCGTTAACACCGGTCTTACGAAGTTCCTTGGCCTCTGCCCTTCAGTCTTGTCTCGGTACTTGGAGTTTGCATTTACATTCTCTACCCCCTTGGCCCTTTTCATGACCAAGCACTCTCCCTCCATGAGAGCAAGGGATCGATGACTTCATGGAAGTCCCGCCTCTATGGTACCATGGTGTTGCCATAAACATGACCCTACTATCCGTTGCTCGTATCTGTGTCCCTTTCTTCACGATCAGTAAATATGCCTCTGTGGCATTCCTCTGAGTCCTCCATTCTAACCGATACTTGATTTTGGGTAGCTAAGTCTCTCTGGACTTGTCGTTACTTTCTCGCCCTTTTTGACCCCCTACTTCAACACCCCTGTGTTCTCCAAACAGTTCCCCTTGGTCGATGGAAAGACAGACTGCGACTCCTAGGCATGGCCTCCGCCATCATGTTGCAGGGTTCTCGTTGATTCTGTTCTTCCTAGCTTCCTTGGTAGTAACATTCTCTTACTTGGCCTGTCCTCTGACTTACCGAGCTCCCTTAAGCGAATATGAGCTCTGGAGCAGTCCAAATCTTCAGTCGCTTTGATCATATCTCTGCATGATCAAGACCCCCCTATGAGACTCGTTGGTTTTTGGAGCTAAGTCCCTCTGGACTCATCGTCGCTTCCTCGCCCTTTTTGATCCCCTGCTTCAACACCTCTGTGTTCTCCGAACAGTTCCCCTTGGTCGATAGAAAGACAGACTACAACTCCCATGTATGGCCTCTGCCATCATGTTGCAAGGTTTGCACCGATTCTGTTCTCCTTAACTTCCTTGGTAGCAACGTTCGCTTACTCGACCTTGTCCTTTGACTTATCAGGCTCCCTTAAGTGAATATGAGTTCTGGAGCAATCCAACTCTCCAACCGCTTCGATCATACATCTGCATGATCAAGTCTCCCTCTCATGGGACTCACTGGTACTTGCATTCAATATTCTCCCTCGGTAGAACACAACCCCCATATGCTGATGACCAAAGGTTTTATCCGATGCAAAATTCGATGCACGCATGGAAGACCCGCCTCTGTGATACCATGACATTCGCTCCATGAATCCATAGCCTTTCTTGTCGTTGTATTGTTCACCGAAGTGGAGCTCCCAGTAGCTCCTGATCATACCTCCGTATGATCTAGTCTCTCGTAGGACTAGTTTTGTGTGTATCGCATTGTCACGAACTGTTCTACCACGATCCGCTGCACCATGTCGCCTCTTGGTGACATCTCCATTGCATTCTGATCATTGTGGGATGAACTCGGATTGTGATCCCTCCATGTGTGGCCTTTGCCAACACATCACAGGGCTTCTTCCACCTTTGATTGTGTTCGCTCCTTTGGCAATCGACCTTTGTCCACTTGTTCTCGAGTCACACCCAAACGAAGCACCGCTCTAGGACAGTCCGTTGCCTAGTAACTCCCGAAGTCCACCGACTTCGCTGAAAATGGTGAACCATTGTCTGGATCCTGGGCCTTTGCCCCCACCAGCACAATCTTCGTTGCGCACTGCTTTCTTCATGACAACTTGAATGACAGCACTATAGCATATTCTTCAAGAGTACCCGCCTCTACGTCCTCTTGTCCCATGCCAAGGCCTTCTGAACCCAACTTCGCCTCTGCAAGTTGAGTCGCCTCGATTCCTCTGTCAAATGCTTCTCCGAGATAAGGTGTATATGCCTCGAAACTCCCTTCATCTTTGGTACCATGCAGAATGAGGGATCCATGGAATGACATGATCCCGCTCTTGCCTCTGCAAGAGTTTATGTCCTTGACCTCTGTCCAAGAAAAGCTTCGTGCCTCCGCTCCATGTTTCATTTTCTATACCAACTCCCTTCATGCAACTTGGGTCCTTCACCACGTTACACCCAAGTTGCTTCGTTCCTCGATTTGCATTGAGTTGATGGTGGCCCTCGCGCCCATCATTCTACGGGTTAGCCCTCCATTGAGTTCGATCTCTATATCGGTGCCTTCATTTTGTGTTGCCTCGAGTCACTCACCTACTTGATCTTGTAATGCATATATTAATGCATTACCTCATACGAGATCATGCGATAACTCCTCGTTGATAATACCTCACCACCCGTTTAGTCTGTTGAGCTTTGTGGAGTTGTTGTCTTGAGGTGCTCCTCCTCAACATGTGCGGTCCGTTACATATGATTCTCCCTTTGGAGAACCGAGACTTATCCCTCCAAGGTATCTGTCCTGTTGGAGCAACTTCTCTCTTTACATCCTTCCCTCTAGGATTTTCGGAGATCACCTTCCCCTTAGACTACTCCGTCTTGTTGAATAAACTATGCATTGTTCTGCCCCCACAAATGCACTTGTTAGATTGGGACTCCTCGCCAATACAGCCCCTACTGCACCCCTCAAGGCCTAGATGCTAAATTCGCTACATACTTCAGCCTCATACGGACATATCCTTCTCATGCCGAAGAGAAAGTTTCAATGCTCCATGGTGTCGAGTTTCGATTGCCTTGGGATGGCCACAAACATTCTATTGTTTGTATACAAGCCCTTGCATGAGTACCGAATATTCCCCTTACCTCTGTGAGCTTTGCATAACTCTTTTGGTCGTTGAACAATCTATACCACCGTGCATAGTCTCATCCTTTATCAAGCGCCTTGCTTGCCTTGAGCACCATCAAATATGGTTGCCAATGTCGAGCTAACTCAGCCATCCCAACCTTTGTACGCTATGCATTCTTCCTAGCTTGCTTGTCTTCGTGGTGCCTCTTGCGCGAAGGGTTGGCCATTCCTCTGAATGCCAATCTCAGATGCCCGCTCCTTTGAGCGACTCTTTTTCCCTACATCTCAATGTAGCCTCGTTAGGTTTTCGACGTTTGCATGCCAAGTGTTTCTATGAGTGACTGTCCCGCTTTGATATCATATGTCATGCACTTAGTTGGTTTTGCCTAAGTTGTGCAGCACTTTTGCATGTCCGTCCGCAAAGGTCAGTCTTTCTGAAACCTCCTATGGTCCCTTAGGACCTACTATAAAAGAGAAAATGGGTTAGAGAAAGCATCTCACTCGGGATCCATAAGCAATCATTTCAGTAAACATTTCATAGCCTATGCAAATTATAAATAAACTTTACAAGCTTTGAACGATCGTACAACAAAGGGTCTAAAATGATCCACTACAAATCGAAATCTCCACAAGTGCCCACATGACACAACCTTTGTTTGCAAGCCTAGGACGGCCACCAAAATCAAAGAAAATAGGGCTACTAAGCCTATTGCCAGCCCTTTACATGCTGTGCAAAGCATAAACAAAATCAAAATACACGGATATACATGAGCATTACATCAAACACCTTATTTGCAGTTTTGTCCGTGACCTATGTATCCAAAATATGTGCAGAATGATACCCATGATCTTTCTAGTAACACTTCGTATACTGCTTTAGAGCATTTGGTGTTGCTCTTGATTTGAGAATTTATGCTTTAATTAATTTGTTATACTTGTGCCACTGGTTATCATAATTTTTTTTTTTTCCCTTACCCACCTTGCTGAAGTCTGCTTCAATTTCTTGCATCGACATAAAATGGTTTTTCTACTTAGTGTATTTTGTTTTCTGGCAGGTACTTGATAGCCTCGCACACAACCGACTACCAACACCCTATGCTTTTCCTGAATACAATTTCAGTAGCTGTTTTGGTGATTGCCAAGTTCCCAAACATGCACAAGGTTCGCATTTTCGGAATCAATGGGTAAGCAGCACCTCACATGAAAGATTACTTGGTGGTGATCTTTTTTCATCGATCTCTAGATCGATAAGTAGACCTTATACACCTAGTAGATAAAAACCTAATCCTGCATCGATGCATGGTGCCAAAGTCATGGTTTGTGATTGTGTACAGAACTACTAAAGAATGTAGAAGTGGTTGTTGTGTTGCTTTTGCCTATCTGTATTCTATCTTTGAGCTCTTATCCATCTATTTTTATGAATATAAGCAAAGTGGTGTATCTTTTAGCTGTTAATCTACTATTCTGGTTTGTGCTGTTCACCATAGATTATGGGTTGCATATTTAGAACTAGCATAGCATAAGGTCAAAATAGAAAGAAAAAAAAGGTTAATCCATGAGTATGTTTCCTCTATTTGGATTCAGTGTCCGGAGATGGTATGTTTTTACTTGTGATGAAGCCCTATAGCTGTGTATGGCAACCTTGATAAGGTTGGCTCAATGTTGACCTACAGTTTTCCATTGCTAAATATCAGCCTAAGTAACAACAATCCATGGAACTGGTGTTAAATTGGGGCTTGGAGATCCCTAGCCAACATCAAGTTGCTTTGGGTTACTTTTTAATAGAAGATAAGATTTCCACATTTGCCTAAGGAAATCTCTCGTAACTAACATTACTAACTCATCTTGATAGAGAAATTTTCTTTCTGACTTGTATAAATAGAGTTCATGTTAATAAAATTTAACAAGTCTCTTTTGACCACATCTTAATTTATCATGATATTATAGTCATCTTTTCCTTAAGCAATATTACCTCTTCCTCATTATCCAACGATAGCAATTACTCTGATTTCCTCATAGATTGTCTCATCTATGGGGTCATTCTTCTCAACTCTGAGTCGGCTAGATTGTATCTTGTGATATTCTTCCCAACTTTGAAGTTGATCATCAGACGCATTCTATCGTATCTTGTCACTGTTGTCACCCTTCCGATTGCATCTTGATGAACACCTAATCTATCGATGGATTTGAGGGTGTGACCAAAGGTTGAGCCAAGGCAGAGGAGGAAGCTCAAGGGGGGTGGAAGAGGGGCTTGCTGTTACTATTGGGGTGGGTGTGGGGGTGGTGGGGGGTGTGTGTGATGGAAGATTGGCTCGCTATTATTAGCGAGGATAATGTCGAGGTGAATATTAAGCCCTAACATCTTGTCTCTCATTTTGTAGTTACAATACCTCAAATCACTCTCACATACTCCTTAACTAGTTGGCTTTGTCGAACGCAAACATTGATATATAGTCAAAATTAGTCTTACCCTTCTACATCAAACTTCAATGCCATCAACCTTTTGGTCAGTAGTTTTTTAAACTGCAGTCTATCTCGTTAATTGCATGCTCACTCTAATCCTACAACATCAGGTACTATTTAGAAAACTATTTTACAAAATCTCAAACCTTCAAAAACTCAAAATATTTGGCTATCTATATTATCCATGAGTATGCCCCTATACTTCACATAAAATAATATCTAAGTGTTGCATCTTCATAGGATATTCTCTTGAATATAATACTTTCCGATGCTATGATCTCCAAACTAAAAAAATTTTATATCACTTCATATTATTTTTGTGGAGTCTACTTTTTCCTTCCAAAATCATGGATCTCTAACCATGCGTGCCACTTTAACAACCATATATCATTGGAGTACACCTGAGACCCCGTCAAACAAGCCTCTCACCATATCATCTAGTCCTTCCCATCAGGATATATACTCTATTATAACTCCAATTCAATAGCTCCTCACTCCCTCCATAATTTCTCAACTTCTTTACAAGTTCACCCTATTGATAAAGCAATACCCTAAGAAACACAACCAATGTCTTTACGTTCTCATAGACCTAGTGACACCGAAGTGCCTTAGCCTAACTAGGTACATGTCAGTGACTCTCCACCAATACTTATACCTACCACACAACCTAACAATCGTATCGCATTTGGACATCGCTTGACAACACGCTTCAAAAATGATATTTTTAAACCATGTCAAGTCCTTGACTTTCATGCTATCACATACTCTCCACCTGAGCTTATTGAACTCACCAGCATCACTCAAGCGCAAAAATCTTCATACTAGCGCAAAGCCATGTGTGAAGAGTATGATGCCTTATTCCATAATTCCACATGGACCCTTGTACATTTTGATCACACAAAATATCATTGGGTATAAGTGGAATTTCTGAATTAATGGAATACAAATAGATTTGTTGCTAGATATAAAGCATGTCTAGTGGCCAAAAGGTTTTATCAATGATATGATGTTAACTTCACAGAGACATTTGGTCCTATTGTCAAACCGAAAGAATTCGACTTATCATAAGTTTAGCAATCACAAAAGGTTGGCACTTACAACTAGATACTAACAATGCTTTTTTAAAGGGGACTCTAACTGAAGACATCTTTATGCTGCAACCTCTTGACTTCATTCTATAGGGAAATCTAGAGGTGACATCCATGCGCAGTGGAAGAATAGAAAATAAAAATCTCATATTTCCGAAAAAGGTGTTCATTGTTATGCAAGGATTAGTGCACACAAATCCGTGAAACCGAAAACCACATGCGAGATAATTATGTTACCTAGAGAGATCGTGTATCCCTAAAATCCTGCAAATCTATGGGAGAGGATGAAGGAGGTCAAGTGTCCCTCTCTCTAGTGGTGATCCACACAATAGGGGCTGTGAAGATGCTCCTCGAATCGTTGCCCAAATCTTCATACCTACTATCTAAGAAGGAGAAGGAGAAAGAAGAATAGGAGGTGACAACCAAAAAGGCTAGCCTATGGACATTTAGTTCTCTCCTATTTATAGATGTCCCCTATTAACTTAACCATAATGGATCCTGTCCTATTGGGTATTAGATCTTCATCCAACTACCTAAGCCTCTTAGATTAGTAGATCTCCATCAAATAATCTCTCATTGACTCTTATTGAATCTCATCCATAGAATCCAATAATTCAGAGGTTTATTGGATATCCAATAAGATAAGGGCTCCGACGGATATCTCATATCCGAACCTCTACTCGTCGCAACACCTACCATATGTTGTGACTCTTTAGGCCCAATATCGAGCTAACAATGAGTCATACTTGTCAAAATTCATTCTGACTCAATGAATTATTATATTCATAATAATTCACTCGACTCATCGACTACGGACGTACTAGACTACTATGTCGTAGTCCCCAAACGACACAGGGGAATTCAATCCATTGGACCTATCTGTCATCAGTTACTGTATATCTATAATCTCTCATCCATCTAATACCTTAAAGACCGTATATTAGACATGGTGCTGTAAGACCCATATAGTTTTTACTCGAGTCTCATTTTAATTGGATTTTTCCGGTGAACTCTTTCTCTTTCAATCCGAATGACTCTGGCCAGAGATTTGTTTGAGCAAGAACACATGAGATATTCCTCTCATGACACCGAGAGCAAATGATCCTCTATCGACACTCAATTGCTTTCGTAAGGTTGGCAATCATTTTCGAGAATCAACAATGCCAAATTTGGAACTTCCAAACCTGTAAGTCTAGCGTCAAAGAATGAAGTGCTCATTACAAGACATCTTTGATGTATCAAGTCTAAGGACCAGGCATACAATTGAGACTACGGAATCGCTATCTGATGTTGAATATCATTAACCATCCATCATTCCATAAGCGAATCAATTAGTGAACTCATTCTCTAATGAGCATATGCATTGTACCTCTAGTGTCCCCATACGAGCGACTATGAGACCAGTCGCTTCCTTCATATGGAAGAGTATATAGCGGATCAGTCTATCTAGTTATCTCGATGTCCTTCTCGGGTAACTTATAATTGTGATGATTTAGGGTCTATGTTTAAAGGTGAATCGGTCTCTTTATCGTGATCTCATCATGATCTGATTCCCATTACACAAATCCAAGGACATCACAATATATAATAGCAATAAGCAATATAAAATAAGAAAATATAATAGTAATAATAAGTAAAAAGATTACATGTCATGTTACATGTGCCATTACTTACGTGATTGATTTGTAGGGCACCTATGACTAGTACAACCATCCTTAATATCCAAGATATATTGGTAAACTACAAAAAGCTATTTATGGACTTCGTCAAGTTCTAAGAGTCTAATACACCGAACTTGGCTCATTTTTGTTATCAATTTGCTTCATCAACTCTATGTCTGACATTTCATTATCTCTACGACAACAAAATAGAAGTACAATATATCTATTGGTGTATGTAGATGACATTATTGTTATAGCCAATAATTATATAGAGATCAAGGAATTCCTTAAGCAATTGGCAAATCAATTTTCCATCAAAGATTTAGGAACCTTGAGCTACTTTTTGGGAGTGAAAACAATACACTTATTTTTAGGACTATTTTAATATCAAAGAAAGTATATTCAATATCTATTATCAAAGACAAACATGCAGAACACCAAAGAGATTACTACTTCACTTTCTATTACTGAATCACTTAAATTATATGATGGCAGCACTACTACGGATCTTGCACAAATCGTCAAATACTTGGCTCCTTATAGCACTTATCTCTTACATGTTTAGATATCTCGTTTATAGTCAATAAATTATCATAATTCATGCATCGGTCATCCACTATGTATTGGTTTGCAATAAAACGAGCCATACAATATTTCAAAGGAACTCTCAATCATAAACTCTCACTTTAATCGGATTTTCCCAGTGAACTCTTTCTCTTTCAATCCGAATGACTCTGGCCCGAGATTTGTTTGAGCAAGAACATATGAGATATTTCTCTCATGACACCGAGAGCAAATGATCCTCTATCGACACTCAATTGCTTTCGTAAGGTTGGCAATCATTTTCGAGAACCAACAATGCCAAATTTGGAACTTCCAAACCTGTAAATCTAGCGTCAAAGAATGAAGTGCTCATTACAAAACATCTTTGATGTATCAAGTCTAAGGACCAAGCACACAATTGAGACTACGGAATCGCTATCTGATGTTGGATATCATTAACCATCCATCATTCCATAAGCGAATCAATTAGTGAACTCATTCTCTAATGAGCATATGCATTGTACCTCTAGTGTCCCCACACGAGCGACTATGAGACCAGCCGCTTCCTTCATATGGACGAGAATATAGTGGACCGGTCTATCTAGTTATCTCGATGTCCTTCTCGGGTAACTTATGATTGTGATGATTTAGGGTCTATGTTTAAAGGTGAATCGATCTCTTTATCGTGATCTCATCACGATCCGATTCCCATTACACAAATCCAAGGACATCACAATATATAATAGCAATAGGCAATATAAAATAAGAAAATATTATAATAATAATAAGTAAAAAAGACTACATGTCATGTTACATGTGTCATTACTCACGTGATTGATTTGTAGGGCACCTATGACTAGTACAACGATCCTTAATATCCAAGATATATTTGTAAATTACAAAAAGCTATTTATGGACTTCGTCAAACTCTAAGAGTCTGATACACCGAACTTGGCTCATTTTTGTCATCAATTTGCTTCATCAACTCTATGTCTGACATTTCATTATCTCTACGACAACAAAATAGAAGTACAATATATCTATTGGTGTATGTAGATGGCATTATTGTTATAGCCAATAATTTTATAGAGATCAAGGAATTCCTTAAGCAATTGGCAAATCAATTTTCCACCAAAGATTTAGGAACCTTGAGCTACTTTTTGGGAGTGAAAACAATACACTTATTTTAGGACTATTTTAATATCAAAGAAAGTATATTCAATATCTATTATCAAAGACAAACATGCAGAACACGAAAGAGGTTACTACTTCACTTTCTATTACTGAATCACTTAAATTATATGATGGCAGCACTACTACAGATCTTGCACAAATCGTCAAATACTTGGCTCCTTATAGCACTTAATCTCTTACATGTTTAGATATCTCATTTATAGTCAATAAATTATCATAATTCATGCATCGGTCATCCACTATGTATTGGTTTGCAATAAAACGAGCCCTACAATATTTCAAAGGAACTCTCAATCATAAACTCTCACTTTAATCGGATTTTCCCAGTGAACTCTTTCTCTTTCAATCCGAATGACTCTGGCCCGAGATTTGTTTGAGCAAGAACATATGAGATATTTCTCTCATGACACCGAGAGCAAATGATCCTCTATCGACACTCAATTGCTTTCGTAAGGTTGGCAATCATTTTCGAGAACCAACAATGCCAAATTTGGAACTTCCAAACCTGTAAGTCTAGCGTTAAAGAATGAAGTGCTCATTACAAGACATCTTTGATGTATCAAGTCTAAGGACCAAGCACACAATTGAGACTACGGAATCGCTATCTGATGTTGGATATCATTAACCATCCATCATTCCATAAGCGAATCAATTAGTGAACTCATTCTCTAATGAGCATATGCATTGTACCTCTAGTGTCCCCACACGAGCGACTATAAGACCAGCCGCTTCCTTCATATGGACGAGAATATATTGGACCGGTCTATCTAGTTATCTCGATGTCCTTCTCGGGTAACTTATGATTGTGATGATTTAGGGTCTATGTTTAAAGGTGAATCGGTCTCTTTATCGTGATCTCATCACGATCCGATTCCCATTACACAAATCCAAGGACATCACAATATATAATAGCAATAAGCAATATAAAATAAGAAAATATAATAATAATAAGAAGTAAAAAGATTACATGTCATGTTATATGTGTCATTACTCACGTGATTGATTTGTAGGGCACCTATGACTAGTACAAGGATCCTTAATATCCAAGATATATTTGTAAACTACAAAAAGCTATTTATGGACTTCGTCAAGCTTTAAGAGTCTGATACACCGAACTTGGCTCATTTTTGTCATCAATTTGCTTCATCAATTCTATGTCTGACATTTCATTATATCTACGACAACAAAATAGAAGTACAATATATCTATTTGTGTATGTAGATGACATTATTGTTATAGCCAATAATTTTATAGAGATCAAGGAATTCCTTAAGCAATTGGCAAATCAATTTTCCATCAAAGATTTAAACATACACTTATTTTTAGGACTATTTTAATATCAAGAAAGTAGATTCAATATCTATTATCAAAGACAAACATGCAGAACACCAAAGAGATTACTACTTCACTTTCTATTACTGAATCACTTAAATTATATGATGCAGCACTACTACAGATCCTACACAAGCGTCAAATACTTGGCTCCTTATAGCACTTATCTCTTACACGTTTAGATATCTCATTTATAGTCAATAAATTATCCTAATTCATGCATCGGTCATACCACTATATATTGGGTTGCAATAAAACGAGCCCTACAATATTTCAAAGAACTCTCAATCATAAACTCTCTCTATAAATACTTATCACTCATCTTCAGGCCTTTGTTGATGCTGATTAGGCAAGGAACAGCAATAATAGAACATCTACGTTATGGTATATTATCTTTCTTGGAACAAATCCAATCAATTAGAATTTAAGAAGTAGAAGATAATCGTAAAGTACAGACGGAAGCTGCATACCGAGAGCGATTTAGGACCTGAGCTACTTTTTTGGGAGTGAAAAACAATACACTTATTTTTAGGACTATTTTAATATCAAAGAAAGTATATTCAATATCTATTATCAAAGACAAACATGCAGAACACCAAAGAGATTACTACTTCACTTTCTATTACTGAATCACTTAAATTATATGATGGCAGCCCTACTACGGATCTTGCACAAATCGTCAAATACTTGGCTCCTTATAGCACTTATCTCTTACATGTTTAGATATCTCGTTTATGTTTATAGTCAATAAATTATATAATTCATGCATCGGTCATCCACTATGTATTGGTTTGCAATAAAACGAGCCATACAATATTTCAAAGGAACTCTCAATCATAACTCTCACTTTAATCGGATTTTCCCAGTGAACTCTTTCTCTTCAATCCGAATGACTCTGGCCCGAGATTTGTTTGAGCAAGAACATATGAGATATTTCTCTCATGACACCGAGAGCAATGATCCTCTATCGACACTCAATTGCTTTCGTAAGGTTGGCAATCATTTTCGAGAACAACAATGCCAAATTTGGAACTTCCAAACCTGTAAATCTAGCGTTGAAGTGGCTCATTACAAAACATCTTTGATGTATCAAGTCTAAGGACCAAGCACACAATTGAGACTACGGAATCGCTATCTGATGTTGGATATCATTAACCATCCATCATTCCATAAGCGAATCAATTAGTGAACTCATTCTCTAATGAGCATATGCATTGTACCTCTAGTGTCCCCACACGAGCGACTATGAGACCAGCCGATTCCTTCATATGGACGAGAATATAGTGGACCGGTCTATCTAGTTATCTCGATGTCCTTCTCGGGTAACTTATGATTGTGATGATTTAGGGGTCTATGTTTAAGGTGAATCGATCTCTTTATCGTGATCTCATCACGATCCGATTCCCATTACACAAATCCAAGGACATCACAATATATAATAGCAATAGGCAATATAAAATAAGAAAATATTATAATAATAATAAGTAAAAAGACTACATGTCATGTTACATGTGTCATTACTCACGTGATTGATTTGTAGGGCACCTATGACTAGTACAACGATCCTTAATATCCAAGATATATTTGTAAATTACAAAAAGCTATTTATGGACTTCGTCAAACTCTAAGAGTCTGATACACCGAACTTGGCTCATTTTTGTCATCAATTTGCTTCATCAACTCTATGTCTGACATTTCATTATCTCTACGACAACAAAATAGAAGTACAATATATCTATTGGTGTATGTAGATGGCATTATTGTTATAGCCAATAATTTTATAGAGATCAAGGAATTCCTTAAGCAATTGGCAAATCAATTTTCCACCAAAGATTTAGGAACCTTGAGCTACTTTTTGGGAGTGAAAACAATACACTTATTTTTAGGACTATTTTAATATCAAAGAAAGTATATTCAATATCTATTATCAAAGACAAACATGCAGAACACGAAAGAGGTTACTACTTCACTTTCTATTACTGAATCACTTAAATTATATGATGGCAGCACTACTACAGATCTTGCACAAATCGTCAAATACTTGGCTCCTTATAGCACTTAATCTCTTACATGTTTAGATATCTCATTTATAGTCAATAAATTATCATAATTCATGCATCGGTCATCCACTATGTATTGGTTTGCAATAAAACGAGCCCTACAATATTTCAAAGGAACTCTCAATCATAAACTCTCACTTTAATCGGATTTTCCCAGTGAACTCTTTCTCTTTCAATCCGAATGACTCTGGCCCGAGATTTGTTTGAGCAAGAACATATGAGATATTTCTCTCATGACACCGAGAGCAAATGATCCTCTATCGACACTCAATTGCTTTCGTAAGGTTGGCAATCATTTTCGAGAACCAACAATGCCAAATTTGGAACTTCCAAACCTGTAAGTCTAGCGTTAAAGAATGAAGTGCTCATTACAAGACATCTTTGATGTATCAAGTCTAAGGACCAAGCACACAATTGAGACTACGGAATCGCTATCTGATGTTGGATATCATTAACCATCCATCATTCCATAAGCGAATCAATTAGTGAACTCATTCTCTAATGAGCATATGCATTGTACCTCTAGTGTCCCCACACGAGCGACTATAAGACCAGCCGCTTCCTTCATATGGACGAGAATATATTGGACCGGTCTATCTAGTTATCTCGATGTCCTTCTCGGGTAACTTATGATTGTGATGATTTAGGGTCTATGTTTAAAGGTGAATCGGTCTCTTTATCGTGATCTCATCACGATCCGATTCCCATTACACAAATCCAAGGACATCACAATATATAATAGCAATAAGCAATATAAAATAAGAAAATATAATAATAATAAGAAGTAAAAAGATTACATGTCATGTTATATGTGTCATTACTCACGTGATTGATTTGTAGGGCACCTATGACTAGTACAAGGATCCTTAATATCCAAGATATATTTGTAAACTACAAAAAGCTATTTATGGACTTCGTCAAGCTTTAAGAGTCTGATACACCGAACTTGGCTCATTTTTGTCATCAATTTGCTTCATCAATTCTATGTCTGACATTTCATTATATCTACGACAACAAAATAGAAGTACAATATATCTATTTGTGTATGTAGATGACATTATTGTTATAGCCAATAATTTTATAGAGATCAAGGAATTCCTTAAGCAATTGGCAAATCAATTTTCCATCAAAGATTTAAGAACCTTGAGCTACTTTTTTGGAGTGAAAACAATACACTTATTTTTAGGACTATTTTAATATCAAAGAAAGTATATTCAATATCTATTATCAAAGACAAACATGCAGAACACCAAAGAGATTACTACTTCACTTTCTATTACTGAATCACTTAAATTATATGATGGCAGCACTACTACAGATCCTACACAAATCGTCAAATACTTGGCTCCTTATAGCACTTATCTCTTACACGTTTAGATATCTCATTTATAGTCAATAAATTATCATAATTCATGCATCGGTCATCCACTATATATTGGTTTGCAATAAAACGAGCCCTACAATATTTCAAAGGAACTCTCAATCATAAACTCTCTCTATAAATACTTATCACTTCATCTTCATGCCTTTGTTGATGCTGATTAGGCAAGGAACATCAATAATAGAACATCTACGTTATGGTATATTATCTTTCTTGGAACAAATCCAATCAATTAGAATTTAAAGAAGTAGAAGATAATCGTAAAGTCTACGACTGAAGCTGAATACCGAGCTATCGTCATCGTTGCTATAGAACTCAATTGGGTCACAAATCTACTAAAAGAACTTGACATCAACTCCACCCTCACTCTTACAATATATTGTGATAATAACGGAGCCACCTACCTATGCGTCAATCCAGTATTTTACTCACATATGAAATACATTGTCATCGACTTTCACTTCGTTCGAGATTAAGTTTTCAGACATTAATTATGTGTTTCTCACGTACATATGACTAATCAACTAACAGACTCTCTCACAAAGCCTTTCATCCGTAAAATATTTTCATTTCATTAATCCAAGATTGAGATCCTTAACAAGAGCTCAATCTTATAGAGGCATAATAAAAGATAAAATTTCTATAATTGAAGGAAATCTCTCCTAACTAACTTATCAAAGAAAATCTTTTCCAATCACATCTTAATATATCGCTTTCATCCTACTGTACCATCCAATGTGCAACTCTTCTAGATATCTCAAAATCTCAAAAGGTACTGAGTTTAAATCTCATGAGAAAATCCAAATCCAACTACAGGAGAATCAAGAACAGAGAGCTCTCTCCCTTTTTTTTGGCTTAAGAATACTCATTTTAAGAATAAGTGATTGTCCTTCTCTAACCTTTATTGCTCAATCGAAGAGTAGACAGCTAATGTGTTTTACTTATTGAAAGAATAAGATCTATGATCGGTCCATGACCCCTTGATGTCAAATCCTACAAGGTATATATATATATTCAAAGAACCTAAACTACATTTAATGTTCAGTTGTAAAGTATGAAAAATATATTAATAAAAATAGTAAAAGGGTATTAGTAAGTACAAGGGGGAATATGTTAGTTTTTAAGTTCTATAGAGGAATACATACTAAACTTAAATTTAAAGAATCAAATAAAAAATCACTATCTTTATAGGGAACTCATATGCAAATATGCCTTTTTAATAGGATTAAACATTTTTCCTGAAGAAAAAGGATGAGAGAGTTGATTGGAGATTGGATCCTTGAAATCCTTAAAATCCTAATAAGTGGTTTATGTCATGCAATTAATGTTAACATACCCCTCAAGAGTGTTGTTAGAACAATTGTTTTCTTTCATCTTCTTCAACAAGTCAGATGATCTGAGATGGATTATTAGGTCACCAATTAAATACAAAACAATAAAAATGATTAATTTGATCCCATGGCCTCTATTTCAAAGCCAACACCGCAGTAGACACAAGAGGAAGCAGACTCGGAACAGTCCACAGACACAGAATCAAACAGTTAGCTGCTCGCCACTCTCTCGCTGAACTCAGGACGAGGAACTCCGACGAGCCCATGGCGGCGGCGGCGGCGGAGGTCACGGGTCGACCCGGTGGCGCTGTCAGGGAGGATCCAGTCGCCGCCGCAGCCGCACGGGAGGCCCCATACAAAGGACTCCTCCAGCCAGTTGAGGAAGGAGGCGTGCCGCTCCTCCGTCCAAGCCCAGCCGCAGGAGCCTCTCGTCACCATCCTCATCACCTCCTCCGCATCCATCGATGCCACGAGGCCAACAGCTTCGAGCTTTACGTGCAGGGAGGAGAGCTACGAGCTCCGACTTCGTTTATAGAGATGGCGGGCAGGTAAAAATATCTTGGGAGTGTCTCTTGGTCGGCCGCGTGGTTAGTGGGATAGATATGTTCCGCAAGATGAGATGGGTGGAGGATGTCTGTAGTACATGGAAATTAGAGATATCTGCATGAAAGTGAAGATATCTTGGAAATCTTTAGCTAAATCACAAGATCAGCTAATGTCATTTTTATCACAATAAACGACAAAAGAAGGGATGAAATGAAGATATTTTTTGTTTCTTGGAGATCTACAGTGAATCACAAGAACAGCTGACGCCATTTTTATCACAATAAATAAATAACAAAAGATTAAATGAAGATATATTTTGTCTATGGGGCCCATTAATCTTCCAAATGTTTTGATTTTTATAGTATGTGTAGTTGGGATCCTTTTAGTGGAATGTATAAAAACATGATTGATTCATGTTAATCAAATATTTTTGAAAAAAAATTGTTAGTATAGAAAGGTCATAAGACAGTAACCTTTTTAGCTGTATATCTAAAATATTCCTTCAGATTTATCATATATGTATATATAATATATCTATCCCTTTAAATTTAATTTTTGGTGAAAATTAAAAAAAATAAATTATATATTAATATTTTTTATAAAAAAAGGGATTTTGATAGTGACTATTAATCTAAGTTTATTCAACGGATGTTAATGTGAGCAATATAATTGCGGGATTTAAATGTTTGAAGGATGTACATGAAAGATCTAAATATTTAGAGAGATATGTAAATGTCATATTAGATTATGAAGAATCAAATGTATATATATAGATATGTAAAAAGCCCCATATATAATTTATGTGGTAGTTGGAGTTACAGTTGAGCAGTTGTAGTCATTCCTGCGGTGATCACAGATTTATATGATCAGGTGATGAGGAGGAGGAGGAGGAGGATTTGGTATTTTCCGAATCCATTTTTGCTCGTTTCTCTCTTAATTATTAGTCGCCCCAATAAAAAAATTACCCACCAAAGCCACCAAAATCATAACAATTACAACAACAACTATAATTTCTTAGATTTTGATCCCTTGCCCACCAACAACTATAATTCCTTCCAATGTCAACAATGAGAGAGAGAGAGAGAGAGGAGAGAGAGAGAGAGAGAGAAAGAGAGAGAATAAATTTTAAGAATTACAATAATCTATTAATATTTGTTGAAACTTTAGGGTCATTGTGTTGGTGTAATATGCTAATATTTGGTCGCAACCAAATTATTTTAGTGATTAACATATTATACACAGAGTTAAATGATTGAAGTTTTAGTACACAATATGGGCAATAACAAAAGAAAGAGGTGTATAATATAAAAACAAAAACAAAATTGACATATTTAATCCTCCACCAAATGCAGGAATTTCTAACTATTTATTCCAAAACTAAATCGAGGTTTAGAGATATAATAATAGTGATTAGCATATTATTTATACAATAAAACGAACAAAGGGTTTGAGTTTTATTATGATTGTTGTATAAAGAAATAATGAAACTAAAAAGATGCTAAAAGCAAAGAGAGAGAGAGAGAGAGAGAGAGAGAGAGAGAGAGGAGAAGAGGGCAAACCACAAAACAAAAGAAGCAAAGAAAGTTTTAATATTACGTCGTTGATCGAGTGCGGATTGTGCGTCAACTGATGGATTAAACAACAATAGAATATAATTGGAAGGGGCAAACCGTAAAAGAGCAGAAAACAAAATTACGATTACGTCCTCCGCCTCCTCACACTGCTTCGTGAGTTCTTAACCTCCACCAGCTCACATCCTTGCAAGCCGAGCGACCCCCGCGGTCAGCCACCCACACCGTGCGGCCTTAAAGGCTCCACCTTTGAGCGCCGGAGAGAGAGAGAGAAAGAGAGAGAGCGTGACCGGTATGGCTGACGTAGAGACGGACAGGGGCGGCGCCGGGAAGCAGCCGCGGGGCGGCAGAGCGTACGGTCATGGGCCGGCGGAGGCGGCCGAGAGGGCCTGGAAGCCGTGGCTGGTGCCGGTCCTCTTGGTGACGTTCGTGGCGGTGTTCGTGGTGGAGATGTACGTCAACAACTGCCCCGATCACCCCCAACCCTTTGGCCGCTGCGTCGCCCGCTTCCTCCACCGCTTCTCCTTCCAGCCCATTCGCCAGAACCCTCTCCTCGGGCCCTCCTCCTCCACGTAAACCTCACCTACCTGTTGCTGCCTCCTTGGTATTTTGATTAAAGTTTGGATTTTTATTCGCTTGCGGGCGGCATTTTTGCCGTCTGAACGGACGAAATGTTCGATTCCTCTCTCTCTCTCTCTCTCTCTCTCTCTCTCTCTCTCTCTCTCTCTCTCTCCTCTCTCTCTCTCCTCTCTCTCTCTCTCTCTCTCCTCTCTCTCTCTCCTCTCTCTCTCTCCTCTCTCTCTCTCTCCTCTCTCTCTCTCTCTCCTCTCTCTCTCTCCTCTCTCTCTCTCTCTCCTCTCTCTCTCTCTCTCTCTCTCCTCTCTCTCTCTCTCCTCTCTCTCTCTCTCTCCTCTCTCTCTCTCTCTCTCTCTCTCTCTCCTCTCTCTCTCTCTCTCCTCTCTCTCTCTCCTCTCTCTCTCTCTCCTCTCTCTCTCTCTCTCTCCTCTCTCTCTCTCTCTCTCCTCTCTCTCTCTCTCTCCTCTCTCTCTCTCTCCTCTCTCTCTCTCCTCTCTCTCTCTCCTCTCTCTCTCTCTCCTCTCTCTCTCTCCTCTCTCTCTCTCCTCTCTCTCTCTCTCTCTCTCCTCTCTCTCTCTCTCTCTCTCTCTCTCTCTCTCTCTCCTCTCTCTCTCTCTCCTCTCTCTCTCTCTTTCCCTCCTGTGATCGGGTTTTAAATGTTAGTCTTCAAAATTTCTCGTACTCATATGCTAATACTTGGACATGGTGATGTTATTCTTGGTGATCCTCCTAGTAAATCCTTCTCTTGCTCTCCCCGTCCAGTGTCCTCTATCCTTTTCCTTCGCTTTTGGAACTTTAAATTGCTCGGTGGACTTCGAATTTTCGTACCACCTTTTTCCTTCCAAATTGTTAGTTCTAAGTATGGAAAGTTGATTGCTTTCTACTGCACCTTTATGTTTGCTTGTTGACTTTTAGTTTCTTTTCCTTGTCTATAAACATGATTTGGATTTTTATGCTTGGCTAGCTTATAGCACTTTTGAAGTTCTTTACTTGAATGTGTGTAGGTGTACTACCACTTTTTCCTTTTAAGTTGTTTCGTTCAGGTATGAAAAGTTGATTGCTTTCTACACTTGATGCTCTGGTTCTTAATATGTTTAGTTTCTTTTCCATATTGTGGATTTTTATGCTTGGCTTACTTGTCTAGTACTTTTGAAGTTCTTTGCTTATGAAAGGTGTGTAGCTGCTGTATCTAGTTCTTCTGGTGCGAACTTGTTCTTTCCCTCTTATATACTCGTCCTTTTCAGCTTGGAAAAAATGGGGGCTCTTCAATGGAACAATGTCGTCTATCAGAATCAAGGCTGGAGGCTTGTTACGTGTATTTGGTTACACGCAGGTCTCATCCATTTGCTTGCAAATTTGTTCAGCTTGCTCTTCATCGGAGTTCGTCTGGAGCAGCAATTTGGATTCGGTGAGTGTTGCTATTTAATTCATTGGATCAGCGCATGCATGTTTGTGGATTGATTACTTAGTAGCCTCCTCTTGTTTTGGTCACTGTAAGCAAGAAAATGCAGCTACCACCGTTTGCTTCTCAGAAAATGGGATTCGGGTTCTTTTCAGTTGGCTATCTTACATGTCAAATACACAAGTAATAATATTCAGTGCTAACTCAAAATTTGACGTTGGAAATGGAAGATAAACATCTAATTCTCTGTATTTTGTGAATGTTCGTTTAGTTGTTCTTAGCATGACAAATTTTTTATGCCATGCAGTGCGCATGGGGGTAATATATCTGCTGTCAGGCTTCGGTGGCTCTGTTCTCTCAGCTCTTCTCTTAATGAATAGCATCTCTGTCGGTGCTTCTGGGGCTTTGTTTGGACTTCTTGGAGCAATGTTTTCAGAACTCATTATAAATTGGACAATCTATTCCAATAGGGTGATTATCGGGCTTGTATCCTTCAACATTTCAGATTAGTTTAGCACCACAGACGGACTAAAGTTATCTCTTCTGTAGGTTGCAGCCCTATTAACGCTTTTGGTTATCATTATTATCAACTTGGGTATCGGCCTATTTCCTCATGTTGATAACATTGTGCATATTGGAGGGTTCGTATCAGGTTTCCTCCTGGGTTTTGTCTTATTAATCCGGCCCCGGGTTGGATGGATGGAACGCGATGATCTGCCCCCTTCAGCTCAGGTTACGTCCAAGTACAAAGCATACCAGTGCGTCTTATGGGTGATTGCGTTGCTTTTGCTGATAGCTGGGTAAGAATCCTTCACAAGTTTCTTCCAAGGATCCCATTTTATGCATAAAATTGCATCATCTAGCATTGCATTTGCAATCGGCAACGTCCTTGTGTTAATGTTAGCTGCTTCACAGTTTTCAAAGATAGTAGCAGTTGACAAATTTTGCTATATTTTTTAGAAGTTCATTTCACTATGCACTAACTGTCACTCTTCTTTGACAATTACCAATTGACGACCAACTGTTTGTCAAAATAAATACGGTGACCATGTTGGAAGCTTGAATTTGGCACTGCTGCTATTCCTACCATAGTCTTAGTTTCTCCGGTACTGTGTCAATTCTCACCGCATGTTTGTTCTGCAGATTTGCAATTAGCTTGGTCATGCTCTTCAGGGGAGTTAATGGAAACGACCATTGCCACTGGTGCCGCTACTTGAATTGTGTGCCAACGTCAAGGTGGAGCTGTGAGGATTGAACAACAATGAGCTTTTGCAGGAAACAAGGATGAGTTTTGGGAAGGCTCTGAAAATAACAGATGTTTTGTTTGCTTGTACTTTAGATACAGCTGTGAATAGCTAAATGTCAGTTGCCATATTGTTTGCTCATCGATAATGCAGAGAATATTACTTGGTTTTTATTGGTGATCATAGTCTCACTTCTTGGAACTCTTCTTTTGACCCTCATACACAATCCCTAACTTTTATGTTAGATCACCAGCAATCAGCAAGGAACTTTACAGATCTCATAAATATTGAGCTGACATTCTTTTTAATTAACATAGAGCTCGATCATAGAAAATGATTATTCTTATATTGCATCATCACCCACAAGAGAGTTGAGATTTCCACTCTGAGCCTAGTAAAATTTATGACAAAGGGTATGTACTATTTTGCATCAATGAATTACAAGCTCACATGAATCTTGGCCTGTTGCACTTTTTTGATGTATACATGTGAGAGATGTTGACAAGCTAAACTATAGAGCTCCCATGACAGATGGGCAAACACAAGCCATTGGCTTTGGAGCCTATTTAGTGACGAGCACTTCCAGCATTGCTTTACGGTGAAATCCTCCTGTATGGGATTTTACACGTTTGAGAAGTTGAAGCAGTAAAAGTCCAAAAAGGTTAAGAAATATTATTGCTGGAATCGCTGCAGTTTACCCAACAATATCTTCTGCCATAGCCATCATTTTCTAAAAGTTCTTGAGCAATGTGATCGATCCATTCTCGGGCCAGTCGAATTTTGAGTCAACATTGGTGCCACCGGTGGTGAGATTGCCGGCATTGGAAGTCAATTTGAGATTGTTCCCGTCATATTTGGTATCGGTAAAGCCTTGGACGGAACAGCAAGGCACCGGGCTTGTGTCGATCGCCATGGGAATCACTTGGAAGCTACTTCTGGAGGACAAAGACTTCGGAAACAACAGCAACAGCGGCGAGAGAACGACGAAGCCGATGAAGAAGAATCTAAAATTGCTTCTGTAGCTTCTTCTTTGGAAGATCATTTAGTATGGTGGGAGTACGTGTTCCCTTTACAATGGTGGGCTTGGCTCAACGTCACATGGAAGCTCGACCTCTCTCCTTCCTCATGCAAACTGTAAGGTGGTCCGTCTACTTAGCTGATGGACAAAGTGACGGCAATATCTTACCGAGATGACGTTTGAGTTATGCTAACAAGGCAAATAATTTGCCGCATGAGTGTTAGTTAGATCATGTGATCCTTATATGCCTCCTCTCCTTCTTAAGTTTCTTCTGTTTTTCTTTGTCATTCCCATGTTAGATATTTACAATTCAATGGTAGCAACTCAACTTTGCATTGAGAAGCTTATAATGCGTATAATTGTTTGTGAGTTCAAAATCTTGTGAAATCAATCAAAATTTGGAGCTGCACTCTCTCTCTCTCAACGTATGCAAGCAATTGAAACTAGAGATGGTGATAGAGTTTAGCTTGAAATGTTGGATGAAGTTTTTATGCCAGGGATTAGGGTTTATAAAATTAATATATTTTAATTTTTTGTTTCGAACCCTCCTAGAATTGGCATTTATAAAAACATTGACTTTGCATCAATGCCAGGAGGATTTGGAACCAAAAAGTAGACTACACAGATTAAAATATGAATCCATCCAATAACCATGAAAATTAAGAATTGGAATGCCAATAAGCAGCAGGAGGATTCAAGCCAAAGATTGAAGTTTAGTTTTCGTTTCTTTTTAACCATGCAGCTCAAATTGGTGTTTTTTATATATTTGGATATTTAACCATGAAAGTAATATCTATATTGATAAAAAGCATTAATTTATCCTTTCTCTAATGTTCATAGCCGCATGTATTATGCCATATTTTTTCGTGAACGATGTAAAGATAATGATAACTCGTCAATAGGTTGATATCCATGGAAATTGAATGGGTACAAAGATTTAAGATTTTAAACCACTGGTGGAGATGAAATTTGCAGAAATTCAACATCAAAATTCTTATCAACGCTAACGTTCGGAGGATTTCAAAATCCAAAATTAATTCAACGGTATTTATGTTGAACATAAAAATTTCACAAGTGCAGTGTCAATTTTTTTATATAATATCAGGTAAAGATGGGAAATAAAAGAAAATAAAATAATTAATTAGAATAAAAATAAAAATCATTTATACTAACTTTGACTTTGTGGGTACCAATAGGAGAAACAACTTTGGTCTCGTCAAAGCGGGTGCCAATAGCAATACGAGACGCGGAAACCCACGATGCATATGTTAGGCATGCACCAAGGGTGGCAGGCGTCGTTTCATCGAGCACCTGTTGGCAGGCATTGGAACGAGCAAAGGGATCAAAGACGGGCATCTAAACAGCAGAAACAATCTCACGAGTCTTCACCAACCAAGATCGCTCTTGATTTGCTTCCCATGGTTCCAATGCCATCTTGCCCATCTGTTTGGGAATTGCATCTCTATAGTAATATCCGCATGCTCCCTTCTCTTAATAATCCAATAAGGCTTCTATTTCAAAACGAGGGGCGGCGCATGATTTAGAGTCGATCGGAAAACCCTAATCCTCGATTCAAGAATCATCTACACATGCACAATTCAATTAAAAGAGTTACCGATAAAATAAAGATGGACACATATAACATTCAATCGGCAGTCCTATATGATCTCCATTAATTTAACAGGTCAAATCTCTTGAACAAAGATGCTACGATTAACCAAGCGAGAATCCATGCCGGAATTAGGCGCGTTCGCCACGGATGCGGCGGGCGAGCTGGATGTCCTTGGGCATGATGGTGACCCGCTTAGCGTGGATGGCGCAGAGGTTGGTGTCCTCGAAGAGCCCCACCAGGTACGCCTCCGCCGCCTCCTGCAGCGCCAGCACCGCGTGACTCTGGAACCGCAGGTCCGTCTTGAAGTCCTGCGCGATCTCCCTCACCAGCCGCTGGAACGGCAACTTCCTGATCAGCAGCTCCGTGCTCTTCTGGTACTTCCTAATCTCACGCAGCGCCACCGTCCCGGGCCGATACCTGTGGGGCTTCTTCACGCCGCCCGTCGTCGGCGCCGACTTCCTCGCAGCCTTCGTCCAGGAAAAACCAGTTAACGAAAGACGCCTTCAAGACAAACGAAATCGAGAGGCGGATCGGTCCGCGATATGAGGATGCGTACCTTGGTCGCGAGCTGCTTCCGGGGAGCCTTGCCACCGGTGGACTTACGAGCGGTCTGCTTCGTACGAGCCATCGAGCGCCGGAACGGAGGAGATGACGAGACCTAGGGTTTGACGATCCCAAACCACAGATCAAGCAGAATAATACGTCGAGTAGGACACTAATAGGATTAGGATGTATATTTATGGAGAGAGAAGGTCCGTTCGCTTTGCCCTTCCGCGAGGCGGATGGGGATCCGACGGCCAGTGATGGGTTCCAGGAAACACAGGCTCCGCGTGATTCGGTGTGATTGGCTATCGTGCTTCAGACCGAGATCGATGAGCTGTCACATTTGGATAGATCGAACGGCCCAAAACAGCGATCTTTGCTGGGATGGGTATCCTACCCGTGGGATGAGTGGGGTTGGGAAATCTCGATCCCATTCTGACTGGGATTGCTAACGTCGTTGACACAAAATCCAATTTAGCTTAAATCTGATCGAGTTTGATCAAATCGTTGTATAATCTGATTTGCCAATATAAGATGAATACCTTATACGTTACGAAATATGTTACCATGGCTTTTATATAGAAGTACCATGGTTAACGTGATATCATCAGACGTTACAAGTCCATACACGACAATTCACGTAATTTAATGTGAATAGTTTGATTGCGTAACTCTTTTGACTAGAAACAAGTATGAATAGTTGACTGGAAACAATATATTCAGATTGATCGATTGTGACTCTTTTGACCGTCAATGATATTAATTCCGACCACATAAATCGTTATCACAGTAGTTGACAGACTTTGAAAAGGATTCCATCAAGTGCTATGGCCGTCGACAACTTCGTAACCTTTTTGCCGAAGCAAACACTCGTCGAGGCTTTGCCTCTAATTAACTTCTAGCTTGAGACCAACGGAGTTGCTCCACGTATACAAATTGTCCGATCTCAGCAACGTATTCCTGTCATCTTCTGCCTTGGGACAATTAAGCTGTGGCCGCGTAAAATGATTCAAAACTGTCGGCAACTAAACCTTTGCATCCATATCATATATCAATATTGAATATATATATATATATATATATATATATATATATATATATATATGCTTAACTAACTTAGTTTGTAAAGATTTTAATAAATTATCAAAAGATATTTATTTTGAATCTTATTTTTACCTTTTTATTTTTTATTAAAAAATGGCAAGTAAACAAAAAATGACAATAATGAAAAGAAATCCTATACATGGAGGGTGAACTCAATTCGTGCTTAAAGTTAATTAGTGAGTTATTGATTAAATAAATAAATTAATGATTGAAATAATATTTTATTAAATAAATATAAATAATATTGTGAGTAAATTCTTTATAAAAAAAACACACTCTCATTTTAAGCTTTTTCCAGGAAGTAACGTTCGTCCCTGGAAATTCCTTAATAACGTTCTTTCTTTTTCTAATATCTGAAATACACTTGACATAATTGAGAACACTTTTATTTCTATGGTTATTACTAAAAACATTATAACATAATGTAATGATACTGTAATTGTATCAATTCGCTCTATAGATCAATCTATAAAAAAAACAGACAATTATGATAATATATTGTCTATTATGAAAAACTCATAAAGGTAATTTTATTTCATCCAAATATTATTATACTAACTTTTTTTTTGTATTGAGTAGAAAAATAATAGAATAAATGGAATATATTGAAGGGATGAAAGATTAACAAACATAATAGAATTCTTTTGGTCTTATGTTATTACGATATACAATTTAATTTAAATACGGAAACAATTTAATTAGTGAACCGATTTGATAAAAGGATTTAATATATCTTTTTTACCAGGCGAGATAGGTGTAATCGATCAAGGAAGTCGACTCGGATCGAAAGGAAATCTCATCAAGTCCGAGAAAATCCGAATTGTCTTGAACCGATCATTCGTCCGTTCTATCGTTTTGATTTTGGTGCTAGCATGCTGCACGATCTGATCGTATTTCTAACGCCTGACACGTTCCATCATCCACGTTTCGTATTCTCGTTGGTGCGGTTGGTCAGCCAGATAAAGCTGCGACGGTATTCGTTTGGGTTGGAGCGTGGCATACATCCAAATGCGTGCTGCACCGGCCCCACAGTCCCCTCCCACATGATTAGCCGGTCCGCTGGTGGGTCCCCGACAGATTCCCAAGCGCGAGATGCCTCCCATTCCTCCGCCGGTATATTCACATACTATGGAAGCATAACACAAGCAAAGCAACTTGAATAGAAAGCAAAGCAGGACACGTACCGCCCCCCCTTTCTCAAGAGGAGGTCGGAGCGCATCACCATCACCAAAATCAAAGTAGATTTGGAATCTAACACAGCGACTACGACGAGAGAGAAGAAGAAAAAGCTGACAGCACCAAAACGCGAAACACTCCGACGACGACCACCACCACGACTTGCCTTGACATGTTTGAATGGAGCGGCAGCAACAGACCGCCCATTCACACGTGCAAGCAGCGCATGAACTCCCACTCCTCGTCCTCCTCCTCGCCGCACCCGGCGCACCCGTCCGAGTCGCTGCTCATCCCGTCCATGCCCTCCCCGTCGCTGGCGGAGACGCCGGCGGCGGTGGCGGCACAGACGAGGTACGGCATGGAGTGGAAGGCGAGGGCGAGGGCGCCGGGCACGGCATCACCGGCCGCGCACTCCGCCGCCCGGTGCTTGAGCGCCTCGAACATCACCTCGGGCTCATGCTGCATCGCTCGCAGGACGTCCGCGCACGACGGGCCGGGCACCGCCAGCGTCACCGCAAAGCAGTGCGACCCGTCGGCCTGCGAGACCCGCACAACGCTCGGCCCCCCGAACAGGTTGTGCAGCCCTCCGAGCGCCTCCTGGTAAGCCCCTCCAAGAAACATTCCCAGGTAGTATCCGCCTCCCAAGCCATCTCCTCCCCCGAGCTCGTGAAGCGGCAGGCTCGACTGCGCGCCGATGAACCGGTCGATCTTACCATCGCTGTCGCATGTCAGGTCGGATAGAATCCCCTTGACCGCCGGCCGCTGGTCGAGACGATGAATTGGAACGATGGGGAAGAGCTGCCCGATCGCCCAGAAATCAGGCATCGAGGTGAAAAGCGACAGATTGACATGGTAAGTCTTCACCGGATCAGCCACCCCCAACTCCTTCGACACGAGGTCGCAGAGACCATCAACGGCCGCCAGGTGCTCGAGGCCGAGAACACCGTCTTTAAAGTGGTCGATGCACCTCCGTTTCAGCTGATCGGCGTACAAAGCGCTGGTCTCGTACTCGCCGTCCAAGGCAGCGGCCATTAAATTGTGGTAATCAGAACGAGCATCATCCGCAAGCTCATCCAGGAAGTAAGCGAGGTTGGAACCAATGGACGGCAATGGCTCAGCCTTCGTGGTGCTGGATGAGACCGCTTCAAAGATAAGCACCGAGTGGTGGGACACCAGAGCCCGGCCACTCTCGCTGCAGATGATGGGGTGGCGCACATGCTTCCGGTCGCAGGCGGACATCACCGCCCGGACCACAGCGCCGGCGTATTCCTCGAGTCCGTAACCCACTGACATGTCGGAACCACAAGAGTGAGAGCCATCATAGTCGATGCCGAGACCACCGCCGATGTCGATCACGCGCATCGCCGCCCCAAGCCTCGCGAGCTCGCAATAGATTTGAGCTGCCTCGCCGACGCCATCGGCTAGGAGCGTCGTGGACGGAATCTGCGAGCCGATGTGGAAATGCAGGAGCTGGAGACAATCGAGCATCTCGAGACGCTGGAGCTTCTGGGCTACGGAGAGGATCTGCGTGGTGGTTAGCCCGAACTTGCCCTTCTCTCCGGAGGTGGATCCGAAATGACCAGAATGCTTGGTGCGGAGCTTGGCCCGGAGGCCAATCACCGGCCGAACGCCGAGCCTATGGCTGGTCTCGACCACCGTGTCGAGCTCCTCCTCCTGCTCCAGGACGATGACCGTATTGAGATCCATGCTACGGGCGACGAGGGCGAGGGCGATATACTCCTCGTCCTTGTACCCGTTGCAGATGAGGAACGCCTCCGGTCTCGCCCTCGTGAGGCAGTTCATGGCGAGGAGGAGCTCCGCCTTTGATCCGGCCTCGAGGCCGAACCCGAACGGCGACCCGAACTCCACGATGTCCTCCACTATGTACCGATCCTGGTTGCACTTGACCGGGTAGACACCCTGGTAGCGGGAGCCGTAGCCGTTGGATCGGATGGCGAAGTCGAAGGCGGCGTGCAGGGACTGGAGCCGGTGCTTGAGGACGTCAGGAAGGCGCACGAGAAGCGGTAGGCGAAGACCGAGCCCGCCAGCGGACTTGGGGTCGGAGGCCTTCTTCACCACCTTCATCAGGTCGATCTCCTGGTGGGGGAGGGTGGCGGTGCCGTGTGGCCGGACGGCGATGTCGCCGGCGGCGTTGACGCAGAAGTAGGGAGCGCCCCACCCGTTGATCCGGTAGAGCGCCGCAGAGTGGTCGGTGGACCACGGGGAGGTCCAGTCGGAGGTGGCACCGCCCGCCGTCGTCGGAGCGCCGCCGGGGAATGCCCCCGGCGCGGGAAGAGCGCCGCCCCACGCGAAGCCGTAGCCAGGAGGCGGCACTGCAGCATCTACGCACGCGAGGGCCGGCATCTCTTCCCGTTCGCAGCCGCAACCAAAGATAAAAAGAACGCTACTCCTTCAGATCTCGATGTCAAGATGGGGGCTTTGCAAGCCGCCGAGGCCGGAGCCCCGGCCACCCCCCCAAACGAAGCAGGAAGGGTCTGTTATAAAGAAGAAGAACCCTGGCGCGACCTCAGACGACCACGGAATCCCCACGCCGGTCCGTCAGAACACGGGGGAGACTAAGAAATCGATCAAACGCCCACGCGCAACGCAAGCCGCAGAGCTCGCTGGGTATCCCCGAAACCAACCACGGCCGGCCCAGCCACAACCTCAGATGAATGGACCGAGGGATGCGGAGCAATAGAAGGAGACGGCGGAGGGTGACGGAACCCTAACGAGAAACCTAACGGGGCAGAGTTACAAATAAGAGTAAGAGCGAGGGGAACCGGGCGAGAGTCGAAGGCGAGGACGGGGGTGTTTATATAGGAGGGGGCATACGATATGTTGTGATTTCCTATTATTCTGGCCCAAAAAAACGGTGACGAAAAGGAAGAATATCCAACGATATAATCATCCATCTATCGGGAGAATATATCGTTTTTTCTCGGGGCGCTCGGATCCGCGCCTATCCGCGTCGAGTTGCCGCGTGGCGGCGCGTGGGGCCCTGCGACTCTACAACCACGCTGGGGCGGTCGTCTCGCGAGAACATCGCGGTACACTGTGGGTGTCGTAGATAAGGGTGAGCGAGATAGATCTTATCCAGGGGAGGAAGGAGTCCAAGCACCGTTTCCACGGACGGCCATGATGGCGCCACGGTGTTTCCGCTACCCATCTCTTTCCAATATTAACGCGTTCTTCGCCTTTCTTTCCTGGCGAACAACGTCATCATTTACGCGCGTCGGAGGACGAAAACTTTCCTTGCCCCCACGCCTTCCCACCTCCGCCGTTCTTACCTTCGTCATGATTGGTGATCAGGCCTGGGCCCACCTATACTTCTTGAAGCACAAGCAGGGATTTTGCCGATTAGCTAGATATGTTTTGCACAGTTGTATTTCGAGTATTCATTGCAGATGCTATTAGTTAGGCAGCAATCTTTTTGGGGTTATGGACTTCCTCTGCAGTGCACAGAGTGCAGGTAAATGCATGGATGCACATGCACTTTTGAAGAGGAGAAAGGGGAGGGAATCGCTTCCAGGGAAGGTGAGGTGTGGGGTGGTGTGGTGTGGATGATGAAAAAGGAAGAGGTTCCATGGCACACAATCTCAGCCATTGGAATCATGCAGCTGTAAGACATCTGTTTAAAGAGAAGCCATATTGGACCGAAGCTTTTGCTGAAGAAGGTGTTGTGGTTTGAGTCGGCCAGCCACCAACTCCCCTCCCCTCACCTCAATCACCATAACCTAAAAACAAGCCCTCACCAGGCAAGGTTTAATGGCAGAAAAGCTTACTCAAGCCAAGTGGAAAGCCGACTGCATCTATCTTTGAATTTATTGCCATTTTCTATGATATCATCTTTTGAATCCCTGAAACAATTATTGCTGCCGTTTGAAAGAGAGAAGCTTTATTTGAGAGGACCATAATGTGTGGCCAGTGCATCATCTATGATGGATTCAAAAAGAACTGTAGGGAAGTTTCCTTGGAGGAAGTGCTGAGCAGAGTCTTCTTATACCTGTTGTTCAGTTAAAAGAAAACAAAAGATTGTTACACATATAATAATGTCATCATGTAAATAGCATTAAGAAAAAAAGAAACATAAGGAAACCCCGAAAAAAAGAAAAAAGAAAATCAAGAGCTTCAACAATAAGAAAAATAGGAGTTAGTAAATGCATACAAATCCTTAATTACAAAAACAAACATTTTTATTTTCTTGAAATAGAGGTATGTGGTTTTTTTTCTGCTATTAATATATATATAATTTTTAAACAATTATGATTAATCAGATATGTTTATTTTTTGGTTTAATTTAATCAAAATTTGATTGAGCCTAAAAGTATTATGAGACTGGTGAGTCCAAATTAAGAATGGCATATTTGACCTAACTTCTTTCTTTTTTTTAATATAATTTTTGTGACTATTTAGTATTGGGAAAATATCAAAGACATGGGCAAAAGCCAGTAACAAATATTATTAATTAGTAAGACTGAACTTCCCATCAGATCAAAAATTAATGTTTTTCCCAACTTTTGAGGCTTTGATGGACATAAATCATATTTGTGACTTGTGCCCATATATAGCTCTATTATTTTTCCCTCCATCAGTAAGTTATTGTTCTTCAGATATACACTCACATGTTCTACAAATAATATATTTCTAAATATTAATATCATTCATATATATATATATATATAATTTTTTTTCTTTTTTTTCCTAAATGGAGAGACAGGTATTCACTTGTCCACCCAAATTTTCCCAACTAACTAAAATTTGGGACCATGCATATCTCTCTCTCTCTCTCTCTCTACGTGCCTCACGTTCCTCACCCAGTGTCATGTTCTCTCCAGTTGCAGGTCCAGGCCACTGCCATTTGCCTTCTGATGGACCATCGCAACATGCAAATCCGTGACTCCGTGCCCATCCACTTCAACATGAGCCTTTCACCACCTTTCGTTTTTAATGATCCTCACCAATCTGCACTCAGATAATACTCAACATATATAGATCTAGAGAGCAATGTGAGTTGTTGAGACCGCATTATTAAGGCCATGCAAAACCTGCAGTGATATGAATGGTGTATATAAAGCCAGCAAGTGGAACATTGCTAGGTTTCTAAGGCTCTAATATTTATCTAAATTTATTCTACGATGCTGAAGTAAAAATCTCAGTATTAGGTTTCTAAGGCTCTATTTTCGAGAATCATTATAATTAGGATTCCTCTTATACTAGAATCTGAGTAGCATGCATGGCTTTCTACGTAGCAGCATGCAAGGCATACCACTAACCTACTTCGTACCCAAGTATATGAAGCCTGCACCAGAAGCTGCCTTCACTGTCCCATTCAAATAGATGTTGAAACTGTTGTCATTAGCACTTGTCGGTTGTTTTGGTCCTGAGAAGATAAGAAAAGACATGTTAACATGCTGCTGCATGTGGAGAGGATGGCCCATCAATGACTTCAAAGTTGAAAGAGAAGCTCCATCGTTTACTGATTTGCCGTTCAAGGCAGGAATCTGGATCACCTGTCCATCATTACGGGATCTCTTCCATAGGTTGGAATACGCTTGGAAGAGTAGGGCATGTCCCACAAATCTTGAGGCCTCCTCAGACCCAGTTCTACAAGGCATATAGAGACATCAAAAGAAACAGTGAAGAGAGAGAGAGAGAGAGAGAGAGAGAGAGAGAGAGAGAGAGAGAGAGAGAGAGAGAGAGAGAGAGAGAGAGAGAGGAATTGTACTCTCGTCTAACATAGAGACTTGCCTAATAATGTTCTTGTATTATACTTGATGAGGCCAGATTACAACGGTACTCTATATGATATGAAAGGATGGAGTTGATCTGATCCCTTTTCTCATGTGTTGATGCTATAGTTTTGGAAAGATTATGTCAAAAGTTGTAAGGAGATTGTCGAATCATCATAGAGAAGAAGGTTGCTTGTCAAAAACTTGTACAAAGAGGTAAAGGATTAAGGCACTATATGGATTGAAGATGTAATTCTCATAACATTCTGAGACTACATCTCCGCATCTAAATCTGAATCTCTCTTCAACTGTCCTCAACTAGCTTATAAACCCTTTATCTCTTCAAATATAATATGATTTAAGCATAGGACGAGCTTCCATTGGACAAACCCATGGTACTCTTTGTTTTATTAATCAAGAGCATACCACAAGTGATGTTTGTACTCTTCGTGACAATCTGACGATAACCTGAAAACTTCTAGCATGGCTTGGCTTGTGGTATTCCCAAAATTTACAATATCAACAAACAAGAAATAAAAGATTCAAATCAGTTTTATCCCTCTCGTATCAAAATTTGATATCACCAATAGTTACTACATTAAACCTATATCGCTATTTGTCATCATCGAGTACAAGAGCTCATGAGGAATTATCTATTTTGGGTGAGCCCACATAATTTTACCCTTTCGGATGAGTTCCATGAGATGATACTAAGGGTACAAGGTGACTAAAACTTATAAAACCTTTATTCATCTACTCTTCAATCTATGTGAAACCAAGCGTGCTTATCAGTGCTCTTTAACATAGGAGTTAAGTCTTTTTTGGAAAACTTGGGGAAGCATCACATATACAGCGAAAAGTAAAAACAAAAATTGATTTTTTAAAATAATTTTATCAAATTATCGTGCGAAGATTGAGAGCGTAAAACTTAAGAAATCAAAAACTGCATAAAGGGCATGAGATGTTCTCACATAGGAGAACTCGTATATCCCATAAGATCACATATCCCTAGTCTATGGATGAATGAACTCTCACAAACTCCTTTCTAGCGGTGACCCACATGATAGATACAACAACAATGCATCTTCTTGCGTAACACATTCTTTCCTTATGATTGCGCACCACCATGCAACAACATACAAGGAGGGATTGGTCCCTCTAGCTGTCCTCTCACACCAGAGAGGAGACAGTCGACTAAAGGAAGAAGGGGGGAGGAGATGAGGAGGGTAGCAGCAATAGAGGTCTAGTCTATAACCCTTTTAGTTCCAACTCCTATTTATATAGAGCTTCCTTTAACTAACCCTAATGGATTCTTCTTAGTGGGTATTGGATTCTAATATAATAATCATTAGCTTAATGAATATTAGGTCCCCATCCAATAATCACTCTAAGTTCTATTGAGTTTTTATCAGATATTTCATATACAATTCTCTATTCATTAAATTGTCCATCATATGTGTATGACCCTCTAGGCCCAATACCGAACTGACCGTGAGTTGCACTTATTATAACTCAGTTTGACTTAGTAAATTATTATCTCCATAATAATTCACTCAACTTATTGACCATAGACGTACTAGGCCACTATGCTATAATTCTCTAACGGTATAAGAAGATCTAATCTATTTGACTTGTCTGCCCTCAATTACCGTGTATCTATAGTCCCTCATCTATCTAATATTCTAGAGATCGTATATTAGGCATGATGCTATCAGGCCTATACGAAATCCATCATAGTCTTACTCTAATTGAATTCTCCCAAAGAACTCATTTTTCTCTCAATTTGAATCTCGCTCTTATCAGATTTATCACAATTCGATTGACCCTAGCCAAAGATTTTTTGGACTGAGAGCACATGGGATATTCCTCTCATGATACCGAGAGTGCATAATCCTCTATTGACACCTAATTACCTTAGTAAAGTTGGCTACTATTCCCAATAACCGTTTGTACTAGATTCGAAACTTTTAGACCTATAACTTCAGTATTAAATAATGAAGTACTCAAATAAGACATCCTTATTATCTTAAGTCTAAGAACTAGATATACAATTGGAACTACGAAATCACTATCTAACGATGATGTATCATTAACCATCCCGTATTATTTAAGCAGATCATTCAGTGAACTCATTCTCCAATGAGCACCTATACTATATCCTTAGTATCCCCATATAAGCAGCTATGAGATTAGCTACATCCATCATTTAGATGGGTATATAGCACACCGATATGTCCGGTTATATTGATGTCCCTCTCGAGTAATCTATAATCAGAAATATTTATGATATGTATTTAAAAGCTAATTGGTCTCATTATCATGATCTTATTATGATCCAATTCCTATTACGTAGATCCAAGGATATCATAATATATTCATCATCCAATATAAAGTGAAAAATATAATAATAATAATAATAATAATAATAATAATAATAATAATAATAATAAAAAGAAATTATGCAGCATATTACACGTGTCATCACTCAGTTGATTGGCTTGTAGGGTACTTATAACTAGCAATCTCCCATTTGACCTAAAGTTAATCACTCACATGCTTGATCCTCATCAGGTCCTAGTGACATTTTAACATAATATGAGTCAACGACTTTGTTAGTAGATTTGTAATGTTATCTTTAAATAAAACTTTTTCTGCTACTATATCACCGTGGGCTATGATCTCTCTAATCAAGTGGAACCTCCTCAAAACGTGCTTGGATTTTTGATAAGACATGGGTTCCTTCACTTAAGTAATTATCTTATTATTGTCACAATATAAGGGAATCAATTCCTCATTGCCTGGCACAACTCCCAAATCTGCGATGAACTTCTTCATTCATATTGTCTCTGTTGCTACTTCTGCCGTAGTAATATACTTCGCCTTAGTGGTCAAGTCAATAGTAGTATCTTGCTTGAAACTCTTTCAACTTATTGCTGCTTCATTTAGGGTGAACACATACCCTGAGTTCGACTTGTTATCATCAATATCGGATTAGAAACTCGAGTCCATATAGCCCTTAACCTTGAGGCAATCTCATTCATATACCAGTAAAAGATTCTTAGTCCTTTTTAAGTACTTAAGAATATACTTTACTTCTTCCAGTGTTCCAAACCTGGATTCGCTTGATACATGCTTGTACCACTTAGACCATGTGCTACATCAAGCCTAGTACATAACATAATATACATGATATATCCTATCATAGAGGTATAGTATATTCTATTTATGTTTGCCCTTTCTATAAGAGTCTTTGGAGACATATTCTTGGAAAGTGATCTTCCATATCTCATTAGTATGAGACATATCTTAGAATAGTATCTATGTACCTAAACTGAGATAAATCAAGCATCTTCTTAGATCTATCTCTATAGATTTAAATCATTAAAATGTAGGAATCCTTTAAATTCTTAATGGAGAAGTATCTTGATAACCAAACGTTAACCATGAAGAGCATTCTTACATCATTTCCAATGATTATGATATCATCCATAAATAGCACCAAGAAGGTGATAATGCTCCCACTTACCTTCCAATACACATCAGACTCATTTTCATTCTTAACGAAGTAATAAGATATGATTATTTGATTAAATCTTATGTTCCAATTTCAGG